>CM048818.1:57185596-57589397 GCA_026586065.1 Dioscorea zingiberensis
ATTATTTTTGAATAGTTGTACTTCAGAGTTTCCCATCTTCATCAACATCCTTAGCCCCTCCCTCATTGCTACCTCTCCTTAAAAGGCTGAGTCTGCCTTATGATTTCTTCCATCTGCCACACAAAAGTTTCCATCAATGGTTATGATAATATATATAACGATACCTATATTCCTTCTTTCTACCTCCCATAAGCCATCTATATATAGCTTGTATCTGAAATTCTCCTTCTTCCATCTTCTATCTACCTCCTTCCCTTTCTCTTCAATTGTCTCTTCTTGGTGATGAAACTCTCTTGCTAGGGTTATTCCACTTCTGACTACCCATTTGGGATCAAACCTTGTATTCTAGAAAATCTTATTGCATTTGCACTTTCATATTTGCCAAAGAATATATGCGATTAATGATTTTTCCTCTGTGTTTGCCTTGCCAATCCCTTCTTACTTTTGGTTATCCAGCTTCCATTTTCCTAGTATGTTCTCCTATTATCCCAACTCAGTAAACATCCTTCATCTTGTACCTCTTTCCAGAATGTTCATCCCACCTACGCTTATAAAAAAGATGATTAATAGATTCATTTTCTAGTTTACATAAGGTGCATATATCATGTGGCCCTATATTCATTCTGTATAAGTACTCCTTTGTTGGTAATCTTCCATAAAACATTTTCCATAGAAAGAACTTTATTTTTGGAGGAACTTTGAGCTCCAAAGCTTTTTCCAGCCTAGCTAGGAATCAATCTTATTTTAGGATCTGAGGCCTTTATATACTGTTGCTGTAAGGATGGTACCCCCTATACCCAGGGACCATTTCTAGTTAGTTTCTTATGGTTCTTGTATAAGTATTCTCCCTTTCAACTCTCCTACAATGAGTTTTGGGAAGAGGTTGTCTATTACCTCCTCATCCTAACTTCCTTCCTTTGTTAAGTAGTTAATAACCTGCAAATTAGTCAAGTTATAGTTCATGTTTATGAAAGTAGGCTTCATTTGTATTGGCATGTCAAATAACCACGGATGCTGGGTTATGGAATATGTTACATGTATATTAGAGGGTGCTATATTGTTTCTGATTTTCATTGTTACATTTAACAATTATCTATATATCCGTGACATGTTTGAGCATTTCTATAAGCCCCAAGGCCTTAGCTTCCCATATTTTCTTTCCATTAGGTGCACAAACATTTTATCTTTTCCATTAAGTAGGTTTAAGATGTGCTTTGATAGTAAAGTTGTGTTTATCAATCTCAGGTCTCTAACACCTAATCCACCTTCAGGTTTAGGACTTGTAATAGCTCCCCAGTTAATCAGATGGAGGCCTCCACCTCTACTATTGTTAGGCCAAATGAACTTCCTAACTATTTTAGTAATGTTACTTAATATTTTATCAGGTATAACATGTGTTCAACCCATATAGAGGTACTGACATGGTACCAAAATTAAGCTAGGTCACTCTACCCGACCATAGAAAGAACATAGAATTGTTGTCTATGGATTACATTTATAATATGGCTAATCCTATTGTGTGCTCTATGGATTCTTGTGGTTTGGTGAAAGAACATAGAATTGTTGTCTACATTTTGAATCCATTTTAGCCTTGATCTCTGAGCCCACATGATTGTTCTTTGTCTTAGGAGGCTTGTTGTCTATTGTATAATAACCTTAATATCCTTTTTTGAGTATTGTTTGTATTATAGATAGTCTCCCTGCTTTCTAATTTTAATATCTCCTCCTCCATTGCTTTTATCCTAGTTTCTAAGTTCTGTGAATTCTGCCATAGGTTTAATTGATTAATTCTTTCCTTAGACTATAAAATTTATGACTCATTCCATACATTAGATTCCCTTATATCCTATTGTTTCATATATTCATAACACTATTTTGATATTCTTCTAGCTGAATCCAATTGTTTTCGAAACGAAATGGCCTCTTTCCTCTTACATTCTCAAAGTTGCATTCAAGTAAAATAGGAGCATGATCATATTGACATCTTCACAGGTGTGTAACTTGATATGAAAAACTTCATCATACCATCTACCATTTGCTAACAACCTATCTAATCTTGCCTAGACTCTTGCATTCCTTGCTTGGTTGTTACACCAAGTGTAGGGGGAATCCAAGTATATCAGCTTATATAGGATGTTATGGGATATGAAGGACTTGAACCATTTCATCTTCATACATGTTCTTTACTTACCTAAACCTCCTATGCATTTCTCTAGCTTCCTCACAATGTTGAAGTTTGTTAATAACCATGCACCAATAATGTCTGATAACTTACTGAGTTCAAACCAAGTACTTTTTTGGTCCGCTAGTTGCTAGTTATTATATACCACAGAGACAATCCAACTTCTATTAATTATTTTCAAAGGTACTTATTAAATATAAAACATACCTCAAATATACTACTGATATTACTTCCCCTATGTCTCTCTTCCACAGAACTAGGATTCCTTCTAAGAACCCTCATGTTGGTATTACTGCCCAATGCCACCTTGCTTTGAATTTGCTTCACATTCTTCTTACCCTCTCTTCATTAGCACGAGTTTCTACTAGGCAAACTATCAAAGTCTTTGTGTTTTTTATCAAATAATTAACTTTACTCATAGTATATCTCTTCTTGCCAGGCCCCTGCAGTTCTATGTTAGTATATTTCATAGTTGTTGGTTACCTATCCATCCTCCTTCTCCACTTTACCTTTTTTATAAGGTCTTCCTTGTGTCATTAGAGCTCCTTTCCCCTTTGAGCACATGTCCTCTTTCAGGTCCATACTTTAATGCCCTGAAAATTTTTATGATTTAATAAATTATTTTCTAGAGAAAAACAACTGAGATTGATTAGCACATAAAAGACATCAATCACTTAAACAACTTAATTAAGGGAAATCAGGAATTTATGAAATTAAATCTGATCTCGCAAAAATGTGGACCGAGAAGGCCGTATTGGGCAGGGCCAAATTGGACATGAAGTAGTCGGAGATAGACTAGAGAGATTAATTACTGTTCATTTATTAAAGGAATTAGTAAGTGCTAATCAATCTCAATTAATTGGCTAGGAATGCGGGACAAAAATACGAGTCCCGGTAGAGTATAATTGGCGGGTCAAAAGCCGGAAGACTAGGATCTTGGTTGGGTGCGTAGTGCGACCCGTGAAATTACAGTAGGGTTCGAGACCTACTGAAAAGATATAAAGAGGAATTAATATAAAGAAAAGAAAGAATAAAAATAATAAATTAATCATCTCGGTTCGCGAGATGTGGATCTGGTCGGGGAAAGTATTAGTTCCCCGTGTGTAAACAGTAAAAGGGAAATAATAATTTAATTAAATAATATTAAATAATATTATTTTTATTTTAGATAAAGTTACTTTATGGTCAAATAAGAGAAGGTGAGAGGGAGAGAGGGATACTCATCTCCCCCTCCCTCACGATTTCTCTTTGGAGCTTCTTCTCTCTGTGAAGCGGACCCCGGCAAACAAGAGTGGCGTGTGTCAATCCCTTCGTTCAGCTCTGCTAGCAACTCCTCGGGGCGACGCGACTGCCTGACTCACCACCCCTCTCTGGCGCCGAACCGCGCGTGCTTGGAGGAGCTGTGCCGCCTCGCGTCGGTGAAGAAACTGCCTGGCGATCTTGCACGGCCGACCGGTGGAGCAGCTCCGCCTAGCCATCCCGGCCTCACCTGCGAGGGACTCGGATCTGTCCAACAGATCGCTGTGCGATCATCCTCCCTTCTCCGACGACCAGCGTCGTCTCTCCTCCCCTAAGAACGGCGACGAGGCCTTGATCGGTTGAGGGTGAGTAATTGGAGTACCTAGAACTGAGAGGATGCATGATTTAGAAGGAAATTTGTGGGTTATTAACAGTGGATTAGGATGTGTATAATAATAGAGTGTATTCATGTTAATATGGATGTATGGATGTATTAGAAATTAACCCTGAAAACAGGGGAAACTCTGTCAAAATTTTGTCGAATTATCTTGAATAACCATGCCATGTTTATTAAGTAATAAATTCATGTTTAAAGGGCTTGTTAGAGGTAATTCTTAATTGTAGTTAATTAGAGTTTAATTTTCTAAATTGAGGGGGGGGGGGGGGAATTTCGTATCATGATTCAGTAAAATATATGAAGTACATACTAAGGGAATCATGCTCTAAATATAGTTGATGGAATTATCGTATTCTAATGAGTGAAGTAGATTATGGAATGAGAATACGGTTTTCATATTTCTAAAACTTCGTATTCTTATTTTAAGGACAAGAGAAGGGCAAGGGCAAGGCCGCTGCTGTGGAAGGACCTAACCCACTTTAGGAGTCACACAGACTAAGGTGAGGGAACACAACTGTAAATCTTCTCATTTTATTTGTATTTTGATCACATTGATCTTTGGAGATTTCATGTTATGAAATCGTTATGATGTTCATGAAATGCTTTTCAGTTTCCAAGCATGATTTGCCGATTTATTCGGAGTTTGTATTTATATTTATGAAAAGCATGTGAAAACATTGTACATTTTTAGAAATTGCCATGATAAACATATTAGTACATTGCATCATACTCGAATACATGCTCATACGGGGCGTGGCTCTACACGATAGAGCCGTAGAGAGTGCAGTACTAGGTAGGAAGCGGGTGGTTTTATATGATTCTATTTTTATTAGATCCAACTATCTGCTTTTCAAACTCTTCTCGATTTCAAGAAAACAAAACTCCCTTCCCGGTACTCTTCTCGAAAGTGCTTAGTATAATGATATACTCTTATAGCTCACGGTCGATGAGTTGATTAAATGGGAGAGATATTGAGTGTTTGTTTATTCCACTCTGGTGTCGCTGTATGAGAGTAGAAGTGTAGATGACACTAATATGATAGAAGATGAGGATTTAATTCCATAGTTTGTCACCTCCACGGTTGTTGATACGGTCCAACCTGGAAGGCTACTGGCTTGATACGGTCAGCCAGGACATTTGTGGAATTTATTTCCCACAGACGAGGATTTGTTTCCATAGCTTGTCACCTCCACGGTTGTTGATACGGTCCAACCTGGAAGGCTACTGGCATGATACGGTCAGCCAGGACATATGTGGAAATCAATTCCCGTTCTGATTATAAAAGATTAAAGAACTAATTAAGAGCATGTTATATGTTTCATTGAACATTGTCATGGTTTTTTATTATAATTGGCATGCTGTTATCCATGTTTTAATCATTGTTCAAACTTTGTATTTTAATCTTCAATTTTGTATTATTTGAAATTAAAGACATACAGGTATGTAAACCTGACAGTAGTGTTAGTCCCTCACTGAGCTCCTGTAGCTCACCCTGTGTTATGATCTTTTGCAGGTAGTAAGCAGGGTCATGGCTCTACTTAGAGTGGGAGTTAGGGTTTGGATCCCCTTAGTTGGCTCTGACCACTTGGCCCGCGTCAGTTATCTTATTTCATGATGTTTTATTGAGGAGTATGTTAACTCCCATCTAGATTTGTGTGAGACATTAAGATATTATGGTTTGTAATAGTATTTTATTCGACTTTATATTTCCTTAATATTAGTTTGATTATGAATAATTATTGTTTTTATACAACCTTAGAACGGGTTCACTCCCTGACCTGGCTGGTGTGACACCTGGGTTCTGGAAAGGATAAGGGTGTTACATTTAGCCAAGCTCTTGGTCGACGGGCTCCTCAGCCTCGTGTATTTCCTCTTCTCTGATTTCTCCTCCTCCTTTTCGAGTAAGAGCTCCTACAACCATATCAACTATAGAGGCATGTGTTTTATTTTCATTGTTTACACTCATTGAAATATTATCATAGTGTGTTTGGTTAACAATATTGGCCATCTCTAGATCATCCATTTCTAAGGATGTCATCAACTTCGGGATATGGTGTCCCTCCCCATGGCTTTTTCTCTTCCACATGTCCCATTCCTTGAACCTTTTGAGCTTCAAGAAGCTTCCTTTGGCTGATGTGGCCCCTCAGGAACACAATGGATGATTTTGGGCGGTTGGAGATCACCTCATTCTCCAAGTGGCAATGAAACCCTTCAATGCTTCGTTTCCTTGAGCCACTCACAGCTGTAAAGTCCTGAACGTCTTTTCACGCCGCCTCGAGAATGTGCTCCTCGAAGACTTCTCCTACTAACCCTGCCATGACCTTGAGTGGCCACATGGCCACCATCCAGTAGGTCATCAAAACGCTCATCTCTCACATGTCCTTCCTCCCCATGATGTGTGGCTTTGATCTCTTTGTTGCTCCTGCAGACCCCTCATCCTCTGGCTGTTGTTCCTCGACCATGACCCCACAGGTGGATGACCATTGTTAGCCAGAAGCTCTGATCATCTCCTTGGTTGGCTTTAGGATCATCTCCCTAGTCGACTTTAGGATCATCTCCTTGGTAGGCTTCAGCCTCCAACAGAGTCATGGCTTGTTGGGCCGTTGTATTCCCCTCAGGAGGGCTGGCATCCTCGACCATAATACCTTTCCCTTTTAGATCTGGTTCTGGCAACTCCTGGGCAATACCCAGTCGACTCAACCATGCACAATTCCGCCATAGTCGATAACACAATACCTATAGCCAGAGATTGGAAGTTTTTCATATAGAACTACAACAAAAATCTTTGTCATAGAGGATCTTACCCAAACTCCGTGTTTAAGAAGTTGGTTCAAGTCCAGCTCCACACAAACACGGGAAAACCTCGCCCTGTTCATTGTTAGGTTTTTTTCGTTGACCCTTACTAGGTACCCGAAAAATGATGCCACCGTCTCCAAAGCTTCCAAACTTCAGTACTCAGTTGGAAGATGATGTAGTTGTATCCAAAACATTATCGTTGTCAACCTCTCGAAAAAAGACTAAAAGTTTTCTCTCCACCTTATGAGATGGAGCACCATACCACACGTGGTCCATGGTCCCTCCAAGAGTAGCAAATCAACCATGGCTTTCGACGAACAAGAAATAAGGTAGAAACCATTCGGCATGTTTGCCTCTAAGAACTCCCTGAAGCTATCCCAAAGCATGAAGAGACTCTTACCGATGAGATCTAGCAGGGTTGGCTTCCCAAAAACCTTACCATATAACATATACCTCATATTCTCATAAGCTTGTGCGAGCACGTCATCATTGAGTCACCCTGCATCTTCTACAGTCTCTTTGAGCCTCTCCAACATCAGGCCTAGTGTGAGAACCATCACCTAAGGATCCCTCTCTACCTGACTCCCGACCGCTGTCGCTCAAGATCTCACTCCTCTGTCACGGATGAAAACATCTCCTTTCTGGCTTCCCTGCAGTGAAGTTGAACCATACGACACTAGAGCTAACTAGAGGTTTGAAATCCCATTGTTTCTACTAGCTTGGGCGGTGAGTTCAACGACTCGTGCAGGCTTTTAACTCCTCCCCAACCACTATCATGAGTGAGGGGAGACCAAAGGTAGTGGGCAATAGTATGTATCTAAGGACAAATAGTCTTGGGATCTCAGCGTTTCGGGAGACCATATGTAACCAAAGGCATCCAAGCCTATTGGTATTCGGGCCCTTTGTTAAAGCATGGGGTTCTCCTGTGGAAGAACTCGGGATCGAATCCCCATTCTTGCAAGGTGAGGGTCAGGCTGGTGATGTTCTCTTGTGGACTAACACATGATTGAGCTGCCACGCGAGTGATGTTCTCCTGTGAACTAGCACAGGATCAATCGAGCTGCCCCGCCTGTACATGTCCTTCACTTCCCACGTGGGGGCACTTGTCCACTTTGTCAAAAATAATAATAATAATAATAATAATAATAATAATAATAATAATAATAATAATAATAAATATGTAAGCAAATGGCTAATACATTTTACTGTTCATATCATTCATTTATGAATTGATATGCATGTGAAATGCTTTCACCATCACAACTGTTGGCAATACTTGGAAATTAATTCAGAAAATCATCCTCCATCATGAGCAGGCCATAATGTATTAATTCTAACATGTCTGGCAAGCTAATTTAAGAGATTTACTTTGTCGGAAAGATCAGGAATGTATATAAAAGTTCACTATATTGTAGAACTGTTTATCTGAGGCTGAAGAAGGCAAAGATGGAATAGAGATCATTAACATACAGTTATTACCGAGTAGGGGTTGAGCATATGCGAAAAAAGGAGAATCACAAAAACTAGAAATTTGAGTAGCTATTTAATTTGAAACCTAATACTAAGACTCATTATCTTCCAACTATTATTTGGTTATATAATAAGTTTTACATAAAAGATTGTGTAAATAAATTTATAAAATTAAGCAGAGAAATTATCAGAACAGTGTAGAATCTCAAAGTAATATATTTTGGCCAATAATTAAGCTTCAAGGAATAGTTTGTCACTTTTTTCCAAGTGAGACATTCACTAATTTATTTAGGAAGAATAATTGGAATCGTGTTTAATTAACTGCTTGCCTATGAATGTGTCCTAGGTTGATGAATTTAAATCACACCCAAGATTCAAATTAACAACTATTTCAATTATCTAAGACATGATCAAAATCAATTTGAAATTTTAAGCTCATATAAAGCATGAATATTATTGGCTTGTCAATGGATCATATACACCTAATCAGCAATGTATCTTTCTAACATGACAAGTGTTACTGTAGCTACTCTCAGCTTTCTTAGAACTGTTATCCTGATCAACTGATCATGATTTTGCCAAGCTATATTTATGTTGCTTTGCATCCACCTAATTAACTGATAAGTACTTTTATAAAAAAAAAAAAATTAACTTATAAGTCATACTTGCAAGATAGACGCATAAACTGATAATAACTCAAGAGGATTTTTTTTTTTTAAATGAATAAATCACATTTTATTTATAATAGTAACAGATTGCAATAGTTATATTGGAATTTCTCAATCTCTAATTACATTATATTCTTAATGAGTAGTCTGCCATGTTCCTGATGGTGTACCATATCCTCATCTCCGGTCGATGCCCGTGACTACTTTCTAGTGAAGGCCAGCTTCTTTTCACCGTGTTGGTAACTCAAGATGAATTGTTATTAAAGTAAGTTTTTTTACATATATTTAAGATGAATATTTACAAGTCTTTGGTTAAATTTTCCTTGTTCAATTCCTCTGGAGAAAGTATAAGGATGAATCATATAATATATTAATAATTAATATAGATAACCAATAATCACAAAGATGCCTAAAGAAACCATTTATTTATTATTATTATTATATATTACACAACAACCTAAGTTTAAAATAGTTTGAAGTAAATACAGACAGAAGAGATTTGAAGTTGTAGATTGTGAGTATCATGTCATGTATCTGTTAGTGGGCATGCATCTTGTGCCAAGTAGGAGAAGCACTATTAAATGACAAAGATCCTTAGCATTATCTTTGACAAATCAAGCTCCTTAATTAATTTTACAATCTATATAGTGGTTAGGATCATCTCTCACATGCACTTCTAGATACACACACAGAGATGATTAACTCTCCAAACCCCTTATTTAAACTCTAATTAAGAGAAAGCTTATTCTGAAGATCAGTCTAAATCTTCTTCTAGCCCAGTCCAGCAATGCATTAATTAACTTTTTGAGACAAACCCTATCACTTGTCTGTCCTTTTCCTCTTTCTCTCTCTCTCTCTCTCTCTCTCTCTCTCTCTTTGAATCTTTCTCTAGAACATATGTAGCCTGTTTTTTCTCTTGGATAGGAGGAAAAAAAAAGTCAAGGGATGGACAAACACTTTGGTGAGCTGGGGTTGGGGAGTGGAAGATCTGGTTCTTCTTCAAGGAAAGGAAAGAAGAATAGTAATTCAGATCACAAACCAAAGCAACCACAAAGAGGGCTTGGAGTTGCTCAGCTGGAGAAGATCAGACTGCATGATCAGATGGCTGCTGCTTATCTCCCTCCAGCAGTAGTACTTCACTCTCCTTTTCATACCACTACTCTAAACAAGGTGCATATGTGTGTTTTCATGTGTGTATATATATATATATATATATTTTCTTTCAATCAATTCATCACTTATAGTTGTAGCTAGGGTTTAGCACTTAGCACCAAGTACTTGGTGATCTTTTTGTTCATGTGATGGTTGTGTTTTCATGCAGGAGGATGATCTGAGAGAAGAGAGGACATTCTCACCATCTTTTTATTGTTCTAATTCTAGTTCCTCTTCTTCATCTTCAATACCTTATGGTCTTCAAGCTAACCACATGGTATACACCAGCTTCTTTTCAGAGAGAAAACCCTAAAAGATTCTTATGATCAGAGAAAGAGCATGGCAAACCCTAATGTTTCATTTACAGAGGAAAATTATCTGATTCATCTCATGGTGTTGATTCACATGATTGCAGATGATGTTTGGAGAGGATGAACGTTTAGACATAAGATCATATGGTGAATTCCCATCTAGTTCGAGAACCAGGTATATATATATATCTATATATGATGTTGTCTTATGTATCTTTAGCCTATACTTATTTTGAGATGTTTTAATTTTATTTTTTTTTTCAAAATATATCAATTAGCAGCAGCTTGTACCTGCCACATGATCTTGTGCAAGAGCCTGTGACATTGCCCCTCTTGGAAGAAACTTTGGAGGTTAAATATATATCTCAAGAACCCTAAACCATGTTCTAGTACTGTTTCTTTTGGTTTATCTTAAGAGAAGTTTTGATTCCCTCATGATCATGTGAGTTGCTTTGCTTATAATTATAGGATTCAATGCAGAAGAAGAGACGGCAAGATCATCGTCACTCGACTGGATCATTCAGCCAAAACTCAGATAAGAGTGACACACAAGAGTTAGATTTAGATCTTAAACTATGATCACCTTAATTAATAGATGTCATGTTCCTCCTCAAATACTTTGTAATGGATATATGAATGTATGTAGTGCAAGTATTGGCAACATTGAGTGGTGATGAAAACTCAAACACTTGGTTTTTTCAAACAGATTTTCCTTTTTTCTATGCATAATATATACATGAGAAACTCTTCCTTCATTTCATGAAAGCAAAAACCAATTTGATTTATATTACATTATATGCTTTAGTACTCTCACAGTTAATAGATGAGATATATACACTAACAAGCAATGCATGCATGGAAAACAAACTATCATTTGGTTTTGATTGAGTTATGGGAATGGTGGTTTGTTTAAATGCACAAGTATAAGAAAAGAAGAGAATTATGATCATAGCATGGTTTTTGGTTTTTGTAATGGTGTTCAATAAATCACTGGTGCATTTATACTACTAATGTAGCAAAGTTAACATTCATTGAAAAGTATTACCATATGAGAAATTTCTTGTTATTGTTGCTAATTTTTAGTGATTCCAGTGTTAATGTGACTTGAGGAATTGTTCAGTGAATATTAGTTGAAGATAAGTTGGTTTAAGTGTTTCAATCGAATGTGATTAATATTGATGCATTCAACTGTTTATTGAAGAGTTTCAGCTTGTTTGCTTGATTTCATATTCATATTAAACACAACTGTTTTTTTACTGTCTTGAGATAATTAGAAGACTTGATTCATCTTGAAGTTGTTAATGAATCAACTGTAGAGCTATATTATATATGTTGATTGGAGAATGCAAACTTATTAATATCAATTAGTGAACTGTATACTATTGATCAATAGCCTGCAATTAAAGTTTCATGGGGATGGATATGAAGATTATGAGCTAATTAATGTGCATGATAAGGGAGAGAACCATCACAAAAGTTTTAACTGACGACGCATTATTGTTCTATGAGTTGCATTAGTTACTACATTGATAAATACTTAAAATTCAATAGAGCAGAGCAATCTTCAGTCATCTTTCAGAAATGGTAAGAATATGGAAATCCAATTGAAGCTCATGGCCTTAGAATGAGGTACATGACAAATTGAAATATAGAATAATAAAAAGAGAAGAGGCAGAGTTAAAAGAGTTCAACTCAAACAATAAAGAATGTGACGAAGAAATTGTTGATCTCCCCGTGATTGTTGTGAACATATAACTATTAGATCTAGACCGAGAATACTAAATGCAAATAAAAAATTTGGAACAGAAGAGATCATAGTCCATCTAATAAAAGAGAATTGGATGAATTGTTACAATAAACCATGATATTACGCTAAAACGAGCACACTCTTAGAAGAGTACTAAACCGGTGATCATATAGACTTGATTATCCAATAGCAAATATAGATCCATATAAATACTAAACGTATTCCGACAAAAAGATCTTCAGAACACTGCAAATTCGTCATTGCTGAAGACTGAAAATAATCTAGAAGCTGATCAGCTCGCTAAATTAGCTAAAAGCATGATACTGAAGCATGTTTATAAATTCCCCGAAACCAATAGAGAAATTGGATAAATTCTGAGACATTAATTAGTATTTCTGACGATTGACACGAGGAATGAAGTTATGAGATGTATGAAAAGCAGACCATGTGGCCTATGGCAAAATTTGTTTTAAGAAAAGGTGATGTGTGATTCATTGTATCAAACTACCTTGTCTTCTATATATGATAAACAAGGCATTGTTGATTAGTGGAATGGTAGGCGATGCTTTAAAGTGCATCTTTTTCCATGTATTAACACTGTCCCTAAGGATTTGATGGATGACATGGGTTTAGATAGAGACTTGATGAACATTATAATGCAAAACTGTCGATGCACGCCACCAACAAACCATACAAAACTTTCAAGCATCTTTCAAACAATTTCTTATGCAGATAATTAAAAGACACGCGTTTCCAAGATTCCTTTCTTTTGCTGTTTACAAGTGTAAAGAAAAACCTACTTGTATTATTATGCCCCAGCCTCTTTACAGACTAAACTTAAACATTTAAATTTGAAGGAATGAGTGTAGTTTATCCAATTTTTATCAATATATATGCATAAATTTGTCCTTTAAAATATTAGGATTTTTTCGTCACAAATATATATACCCCTACAGAATGAACGTTATTACATGAATATCCAGGTCAACGTATATATATGTAACGCAAATTTCACTGTTTAATAGAAATATAGCTTAAGATCCACGCGCACGAATAAAAAAGAAAAAGAAAGAAAGAAATGATGCAAAGATCTTGATACACTTTAGCAATTGCTTTTCATGCATATTGGAAGATATCCATGATACAAATAGAGGTACATAACTGATTTGATAGGCTCTAAAATAAAATTATACAGTGTACAAGCAGTACAATGCTCTCATTACTAAGATTATGATCCTTGTGATACAATAAATCAACATACTGATGGATATTTTAATGTATGATAGAATATCATAGCCTTATTTTTACTGAACATAAAAACTAAAACTGTCAATCTTCATGCCACATAACCACAAAGATAATGACTGCATCAAGGGACTGAGTGTAGAATCACTTTGCTCCCATCATACAGCCTGATAAAAATCAAAGATGAATCAATCAAATGTGTTAAGATGTTCTTGTCTTAACAATGTCAATGAGAAGTTGATAATTTCAGAGGATGCAAAATCCGAGTACAAATTTAAGATATTCAATGGTACAAAGTGGTATATAAAGATTATTAACAAAAGAATGGTCATATACTTGTTTTTTCAGCAAGTATCATCTCAAATAAAGGAACCACAAACTTTAATCAACAGGAAGCATTCTTCTTTACCATAAGGAAGTATAGCCAGTAGCCACATGCTAATTGTGAATATGTAGGATGTAGCCAAAAAAATATTGTTCAACATAATTAATTAGAATAAGGACCGAAAAACCAATTGCCAGAATCTACCAAAAGTTCAAACTCCAAGCAGACATATAATCTATTGGCAATACATTTTGCAACCAAACAAATACTTGCCTTAAAGAAAAATTGCTGATAAATCACAAACATTCCCTCCAAGAAGTTAGCACTTAATTTCTGAAGCTTAAATTGTTGTTTCCATGATTTCTTCAATCTAGGGTGCGGTGACATCATTGTCTTCAGGATTATTAATCAACCAAGCATTTTCTCAATTCAAACACAATGACCAGCAGGCTACAAGACAAAACTATATTTTAGAACCAACTTAGAATGGCCAAACCAGACAGCCATGTTACATGAATGGTTTCAGATAATCTGCCAAACCAACTTAGAATGGACAAGAAGATTATGAGAAAAATCATGAAAGCGATTTGGCAAATAGAAAGATGTAGCTCATAGGGCATAGAATTTATGCTCACAAAACAAGATTTACCCTGAAAAGTTCCACAAGAGTTGGAAAAAAATAAGCAGACAGAACAAGGTGCTGAGGAGCCTACAATCATCTGTACCAGAGTCCATATGCCCATACTTTTAGACAATCTTGAGGGGTGCTAAAGTATTGGTTTCATTTTCTCAGGAGTCTAGAACATGGCATGTTGATACATCCTCATACTCCTAATATCAGCTATATTATTGTTATGATCATAAAGTCTAACCACTCATGATGAAAGAATTAACATCCACATAGGCATGAACAACTACAGTAACTCCCTAAGTAGGATGAAGATCCCTTCCCAATTTTTGAGCCTCCAATGAACGATGCCCTAACTAATACAAAGGTGTAATTGAAACTAATGATGCAAAAGTTTTATAGGTTTGATTCTTTCAAATGATAAGGGATTATGTTTGGAAAAGAAAAGGTTCCATATTCATGGTTATCCATAACCATTGAATTCCAATGCACAAGATTTAATTGTAGCATCAACAAGACCTTATATACCTTACCAAAGTAAGAGTCAATATTGCCTTATTGCACCTCTCTAAGTTCTCTCGTTTTACCAAGAAGCAGTTAATCTCACATTCAGATAAAAGAGCTCACCTTTTTCATCAAGAAAGCAGGATAATATAAACATGTTGCTACCAGGTTTCACAAGCAGTACATTGAATTTAAAAGAATTTAGCACACACAGTACCTAAATTATCAGAACTTTGGAAGAGCATGCATTTGGGAGAAAAAGCAAGAGTGTAGGACTCTCAACCTCAGGATTCTTTGGTATGGCTGGTCCGGAGGACGGAGGAGTAGTAATGAGTCTCAAGCTCCTTGAGGCTGGCAGCCGCCTGCTCTCCAATCCGCTCGAGCATCTGGTCTGTCTTCTCGGCCTGCTGCTCGAACTCAATGATCCGTCGGTCGACATGCTCATTGAGCGAACCGAAACCAGAGAAGATCGCAGTCTGCTTCAACTCAGACACCAGCTTCAGCAGCGAGTCCGCCCCCTGCACCTGATCAAACAAGCAATCTCCCAAACAGCTGATGGGCATCCCAAAATATCCAAACTTTTCAAACAAAACTCAAAGGTTACCATCCGAGCCGCCCGCATCTCCATCTGAAATGCTTCCTGGGAGTTCCGCACCGGCGGATCGCTCACCTTCAAAGAGAAACGCGAGCAAAGAAATCAGAAAACAGGGATCTTGGAGACCAGGATAGAGCTGAAGAGAGAGCGAACCCTAGCGACGTTGACGAGAAGGTTGAAGTTGTCGACAATATTGGCGATGTCGCCGTCGACTCTCTGCAGTAGAGCCTTCTGCTTCTGCGCCGCCGCTGCCGCCGCGGCCGCTGTCGGACCACCACCAGCGCCGCCCGGTCCCCCAGTTTTACTCATAACAACTTTCCTGCAAAAGGATGAAAACAAAAACTTATTTTTATAAATCTAAACACACAATTTAGTATATATTACTATAAAATTTGCTCAAATAACCAGTGGATTTAATCCATTTTTATACGAATAAATCCATATATATATAAATACCATGGTTTAAATTAGTTTTATAAATATTATTTTGTAAATGAGTTGAATTTCAAATAAAAATTAAATTCTTCTTCTCTGTTAACTACATTCCATCATTCTTGACTTTGATTAAACTATTGTTCAATTTAAGAGCTTTAATATATCTATCAACCTTGACAAAGAAAATTGATAATTCATTTTTTTATAAAAAAGAGTTTGAGGGTTCAAAACACTGGCATACTTCTGGTAGCTTATCCACATGAGTAATATCCATTTAACTTTTTAAATATATTGAGGAGATATCATATTTTAATAGTCAACTGATTAAACCATATTCCTTTAATAATTAATGATAAGAGTTTGGGTAAACCAGATTAAAGAGATAACATATAAACTCATTTTTTTTTCATTAGGAGCACTACTACATTTTCATCCTCCAAACCATCATTTCTCTAAGAAAGAGTATACTATATTTCTTATTCCAATATTATCTAATGATCCACCTAAAAATATTTTAAGTCATACTCTGTCAATCACCATGAGAGAAAAAAATGGAGGGCGTAATAAAAGTTTTGACATACTAACTTTTCTTTTTTTTATATTTGTATTTAGTAAATATAACTATTTTTTTAGAAACACACTGCATTTAAGAAAATAACAAAAATAGTTAATGAACTTTAGGTTCCTTGAATAATGCCCAAATTGTCAAAAAATCCTTAGGTAGGTGTGTAATGTAAATAGAGTTTTGGGTGGGTTTTGGTTAAAGTTGAAACAGCACCGTACAGTGCAAAAGGCCTATAAATAATTACCTCTAACAAAAATTTACCAGGTGAAACTAATTTCAATTCAAACAGAAGTTAGATAAAGATAGGTTGAGACAAAAGTTCAATGAACTTTACCAACGGCCTCCTGACCTATTGGTATTAGGTCTCTTACATAGGATGTTGGTTGAGAGAGATCCCAAGTTCAACATTCCGCGACCGCAAAGTGAGGGCACGTGCGTTAGTCACGTTGTTCGGCCCCTGACGGGTTGGTGCTTGTCGCCTTTGTACAAAAAAAAAATTCACTGAACCTTGAAGAACATTTGGAAAAAAAAAAGAGACTAAATTTGACTAGAGTAGTTATTTCCTCTGGTTCTATATTTATAATTATCTTAAATTACAATTGGAGGATTTTTCTTTTGTTTATCTATAAAAATCATAAAACATAGGTGAATAAGTTTTGTAGTTCTTCTCAGCACCTCTCAAATCCAGCCTATATCCAACTAAGTCTCAAATGCTAAGAAGCCTCTTCATGAGTAGCACTACCTTCTATCTATAAAACCAGAAGAACAACCATCAAAGAGAGTGAGAGAGAGCAACATGAAGAACTTCAAGCTTCTCTTTCTGGTTCTCATGTCTTTAAGTGCATTGGATCAAAGCCTGGTTGGTGCTAACTTCTACAAGAGCACAGTGTGCAACTGGGGTCCTCAAAATACAGCCATTTGGGGGAATGGCTTTAACCTTGCACTTAAACTAGATAACATCTCAGGTAAAACCCCATAATCATAGTTTTTATCAATGTTGAATCGATCGCATTTAACATGTGTTTTAATCTATCTTTCAGGTTCTGGAATTCAAACCAAGAAACAATTCCTCTTTGGAAGCATAGAACTGTTGATCAAGTTAGTACCAGGGAATTCTGCAGGCACTGTTACTGCATATTATGTAAGTTGTTATTGTTTACAAGGCTTGTGGATTTCTGAAGCTCTTCAGAGCTTGATGTAAATTTAAACACAGATGTCAGCAACTGGAGAGAAGCATGATGAAACAGACTTTGAGTTCCTGGGAAATGTATCTGGGCAGCCATACATTATCCATACAAATGTTTACACTCAAGGAGTGGGGAACAGAGAGCAGCAGTTTTATCCTTGGTTTGATCCCACTGCTGATTTCCACAACTACACCATTCACTGGAATCCTACCCACATTGTGTGAGTAATAAACTTATCCACCTTCAAATTTAATGTGTTTTTAAGAAAATATATATTAGTGTTTTACTGTTTTATACTGCTGATTTCCTATGAGCAGGTGGTTTGTGGATGGGCTGCCAATAAGGGTATTCAGGAACTATGAGAGCATTGGGATTGCATACCCAAACAAGCAGGCAATGAGAGCTTATTCTAGTATATGGAATGCAGATAACTGGGCAACCAGAGGAGGATTAGTGAAGATAGACTGGAACAGTGCACCATTTGTGGCCAGATATAAAACATTGAAGCTCAGAGCTTGCAAGTGGGCTGGACCAAGTAGCATCAACAAGTGTGCTGCAAACACAGCAGCAAACTGGTGGACTTCTCCTCTGTATGGCAGACTCAACTTTGCTCAGATGGGGCAGATGGCCTGGGTCAAGAACAACTACATGATCTATGATTACTGCAAGGATACAAAGAGATTCAAAGGTTTGATGCCTCCTGAGTGTCTACTTCCTCAGTACTGATTGATGAATTGTTTTTCTCAGTCTGTTATACAATATTCTGCAGCTATGTGTGAATTAAGTTCAGAAATTGATTCATTTTTTCTGTATTTATTTTTATGTATACTTCAGCTGCATTAGCTGAAGCAATAATACCTGAATGTTCATCAATTTGTTTGAGAATTTACAGATCATTATGTTGTACATTCTGCAACTAATGAATTTCTGTTATACATTCTTCTGCCATGAATTAAGTTTAGACATTGTTTCATTTATTTATTTTCCTCCTGTATTTAGTTTTCTGAATCCTTCTGCCATTAGCTGAAGCAATGATGTATGAGTGTTCATCATTTTGTTTGAGAATTTAAAGCTTATGTTGTACGTTCTGCAATATATGAATTTCTGATACTGTTGTACATTCTGCAGCTACGAATTAAGATCAGAGATTGTTTCATTTTTTCTGTATATAGTTTTCTGAATCGTTCAGCTATGCTCATCAATTTGTTTGAGAATTTACAGATTATGTTACTGGAAGCTATGAACCAGTCATAAAGATATACATGCATATACTTAAATCACCAATTAAGCATTGAAAGGACAAGGATTAGCTATGCAAGAAACATGACCATCCCCAGCATTGATCACCAGCTTGCTCTGCCATACATGTGGTGATGCTCTCCTCCACTGCTGCGGTGATCATGCATACCTGAAAAGGCCTGAACTCCATGCAATTGGATGATCATATCATCCACAGCTGCTGAATTCCTTTGTCGCCATCTCCATACACTCCTCTCAATCAAGAATACAAGAATACGCATTCCAATGATGATGCCTATAATCATCAGGAAAAACAGGATGAACAAGCTCCCCGATTGAACTTGTTCGCAGGGAACAATGCCGCTGCACACCATCGATCTACTTATTTTTTGTGGAGGTATGTTTCACATTTTTCTCAAGTTTTTTAGTGTGGAACAAGTAGAATTAGATTCCTTGTTTGAGTTGGCCATGGATTGTGGTGAAGGTTTTGCACATGTCCTTTGCTTTGAGACCAGACTGTGTTATGTGTTCTGATATTGAAGATAAACATATGTATATATAAGACAATGCTCATTTGATAAAATGAAATTATCTGATCACTGGATATAGATAAATGAACTAAAAGATCAAAACATGAACACTGATGTCAGTTTCATATATATTTCCATCTTTATGCATGCATGCTCAAGCATGCATGGAGTGGTCTAGGGTTGATGATTCTTTTTTATTATCAAGTTAAGAAGCTGCTTTACATGAAGAGGAAAGAGAGAAGAAGCTTGTTTGTCACCCTATTCTTTTCTCAATGACCAAGTTCTCTGAGCTTTGGAAAGAGGGTTCCTCATTATTGTGATCATAACTAGCTTTACCTTTGGTTTAGGCCCAGTTGGGAAGAATATAGAACATATGAAGTGAATTTTTCATCTAAATTTTATAATAACAAAGATAAATAACACAATTTATTTTTTTAATAAAATGAATAATATTATTGCATTTGTGTTCTTTAAGGAGTAAGTGAGTGGGCAGAAATGAGGAAGTGGCCCACTTCGCTACTTCAGTGTTAACTTTTTAAGGCGTTCACTTGGGGGTAAGTCTGCGGGGAGTGGGAAGTGTTGCCTTGGCATACGGCGTTTTTGGCGTAAAGTGGCATTTGACTCAGGTTGAAGTGGCCCTTCCCCATTTATCTAAGTAAGGCATAAAATGCGAGAAGTGGCGAAGTAACTTTAGTAGAAGTGAGTTATTATTATTATTATTATTATTATTATCATCATCATCATCATCATCATTATTATTATTATTATCATCATTATTATTATTATCATTATTATTATTATTATTATTATCATCATTATCATTATTATTATTATTATTATTATTATTATTATTATTATTATAAAACATTTGGAGGAGTGGGCACTTCGGTGCCCCTTCTCTTCGGTGAAAATGAACAGGAAGTGCTTTCACATTGCGGCTTGAGGGCGGGACTTACCCAGCTTGTACTACACTACGCACTTTCCCCAAATGAACGCCCAGCGGAAATCCCACTTCGATCACTTCCATTAAAATGGGACTTCCGTAAAAAATTAACTAGAACCACTTCGGCCAATTTCGAACCGAAATGCGCAAAGTAACCCGGGTATAAAATGTCACTTTAACCTCACTTCAACCCCAATTCACTTTAGTCCCACTTCAACCCGCTTTCACCAAAAAGAACATCCGAAATAAAAAAAATAAACACTTTCAATAGTCATCACTTATACTCAAAGAACACTATATGAGTCTAACTTTCTGATTATTTCATTCGGAAGAACTGACAATTTCAGTCCACTTTTTCGAAGTGTCACTTTGCAAATTAAAAAATACATCTACAAAAATTGATAGATTTTTTTTTAGAAAAAGTGATAAATATAAAACAATGGTCACACTTGTTAAAAACAATTAAAAAAATAAAATAACAAATAATAAGATCCCATTAACACATCCCAGCTCCTCTGGAAAACTATTACAGTAATTAATATATATATATATATATATATTATAATAAAAACACATCTACAAAAATTAATAAAATAAATAAATCTTTTTTCGAAACATTTGTCCGCTCACGTGCATCACGTGATGACACTTGGTTACAGTTAAGAGATGAGAAGCATTTATAAATAAAAAATAAAAAAAAAGTAGAAAATCGCCAACAAGCCCAAGAGATAGCACGCCGGCTGCTTCGGTACTGAGATAGCGAGAAGGGGGACCTCCATGGCGAGGATTGCTCCGATGCCGGCTGCCGCCGCAGCCGCAGCCGCCTCCTTATCCTTTCTCCGACTCTATCCTTCTCGCCCTTTAACCCTCCCCATCTCCCGCTATCCGATCGCAATCGAGGCTCTCTCTTCACCCCTTCTCGCCGCCTCGCCCTCCTCCAGCTCGGAAGCGGTGAGAAACACCATAAATTATGGATATTTCTGATCTTATTTCATCTAATGTTTCTATTTGGATTCAATACCGTATGAATTTTGGTTGATTTGCAACGTGTTTTGTTTCTCCGTGTCAGCTTGAATGCTTGGAAGTGAAGTTGTAGGGTTTGTTTTTGATTTTGTGCTTGAATTAAGGTGTTTTTTTGTGTTTTGATGGCGTAGCTATACCTCAATCGCATTTGTTGGGAACGAGGACGTCGTCCAAGTTGATTAGAGCTGAAGGGAATGTGATAGAGGCCAGCGCTGGGGAGAATGTGGCGCAGGCAAGCACCGGGCTTAGCCAAGAAGCCGCATTGGAATGGTCAAAGAAGGATAACCGAAGGCTGCTTCATGTTGTTTTATCGTGTTGGAGATTTGGATAGGACCATAAAGTATGCATTTCTCTTTTCTCTCAGGATCTGGATGTTTTGTGTTGGATGTGGAGTGAGCTTGGTGGTTTTGGTAATGAATGCAGATTCTATACTGAGTGTTTGGGAATGAAGTTGCTACTTGAAGCAGAGACATACCGGAGGAGAAATATACAAATGCTTTTCTTGGATATGGTCCCGAAGACTCACATTTTGTCGTTGAACTGACTTATAGTATGCTTCCTTGATAATATTTGTCAACTAGATGTTTGGATCATTTATGTTCCAAGGAGTTTTGCTTATTATCGTGACTGTTTATATAGTTGGAAAATTTTCCATGGTGTTTTGCTTTTGTCTTCCTAAATTGGCAGACTATGGAGTCGACAAATATGACATTGGAACTGCTTTTGGCCATTTCGGTATTGCTGTTGAGGACGTAAGATTCTGGTTTCCTTTATTGTACATCAAATATTTTATGTCATTTTCATTCATTTGAGTTTAAATGCTTGACTGTTTTATAAAAGAACCTTGTGCATCATTTGATCATTTCTATGTGGGGCTTTAAGTTCCCTGAGGCATGTACAAGTTCTTCTTTTACCCAATACTATTTGTTGCTAGGTCATTGCCACATATTGTGCACTCTCTAGAGTGAATTTAATGATACTGTTTCAAAATATACTTTACAGAAGGAATAGGGGTGATGTCATAAATGGAACAGTGGATTGTTCTATCAGCACTTTTTGAGACTAAAGTCACTAAACAAGATTATATGTAACCTTTTGGTGTTCAGTACTCTATCCTTAACAAAAGATTGTGGGCACATACATGCTTGCATAATTTCAGGGATTAATTATAACTGACTCATAACATCAGTATATATACATGTTAGTATTTAATTGATTTCTTGAGTTTTTTTCTTTCTTTTATTGTATAAGTGATTTTTTTAACATACTTGTTATAATCTGATTATGCTTGATTTTTGCAGGTTTACAAGACTGTAGAATTTATAAAAGCCAAGGGTGGAAAGGTGACCCGTGAGCCTGGCCCTGTAAAAGGTGGCAAAAGTGTGATTGCTTTTGTTGAAGACCCTGACGGTTATAAGTTTGAACTTATAGAAAGAGGTCCGACACCAGAGCCCTTGTGTCAAGTTATGCTTCGTGTAGGAGATCTTCAACAATCCATTGATTTTTATGAGAAGGTGAATAAGACAATTTTTATAGCTTCTTAAACTTTTGAATCTGATGGTTCTGTTATTTCACCTTCCATTTTTGTTTATACTACTCTCATATATGATTTTTTTTTCTTTTTGTGAAACTAAGGCTTTTGGGATGGAGCTTTTACGCAAGCGAGACAATCCTGAGTACAAGGTAACAATCTAATTATAAGTTATGTGACCTTACCTAATTTAACCGCTTTATGTGATGCATGGAGTTTTTTGGTACTTTTTTTGGATAACTTCATGAAAATATAATGTAAATTGTTAAAGGTGCCAACAACTGAACCTAACCAAGTAGTTCTGGCTAGTTTGAGAGTTCTCAGATTTCGATGAAGTTGAATTGGGTTAAAGTTAGTGACTTAAATCTAATTGGAACCAACTTTCTCATAACCACTCTTATGAGAGCTTGCATATTTAGATGAATGCTTTTTAGGTACTACCTTGGCTAAAATTTTCCATAGTAAAAGAACTTCCAAATGCTAAATAAATAAGCTTTTGAAGACAATTGATGAAAGAACAAGATTGCAAATTGAAAATAAACACATTTACATACTGGTAAATCTCAATTGCGGTTGGGATTCCATTTTCTCCAAGGGTGATGGTTATCATGTATAAACATTGATTCCAAATCCTTTCTACTTCCCATAGATTCATTTCTCATGTCTGTTCTTTGATTTCTGCATGCCCAAATTCATTTGAAGAGGGCATTTGCTCATCTCAAGCCTAGTAATAGTTACTGATGGAAAAAAGTTATTTTTTATTTTTCCTTTTTGTCTTCTTTTGAACTAACTTAGACCTTTTAATTAGAGGTTCATAATATTCTTTGTGGTTAATAATATTTTCTTTGTTGGAAGTCATGAAATAGAAACAAACATATGGGATCATGAAACAAAACGCATTTGTGATGTAAGATTACTACTCCATGTTTCCCCATGACCAGGTGGTTGTTTGCTTCTCTACATGAACACCCATTTATTTATTTTTTTCTCTTTTACGCTGTTACCACACAATTATGACTGAAGCCATTAATATAAGCTGGTTCACAATTTTGTGCTCTTGGAAAAAATTGGAATGACTTCAGATAACTTGAACCTTGTTTTAATTTTTTTTTTAATTTTTTATTACTAAAGAGACCATTAGAAAGATTAAATCATAGAATTAGTTAAAATTGTGCTCTTTGTGTGACCAAATGTAGCATATTTGACGTGCATAGTCTATTCTTTTTAAGTATTATCTGGTCGATCTTCTTATGGCTCAGACTCTCATAAATTAGTTTTCAGTCTCACATGTTTCATTAAAACCTGATAAAAGAATCCATACTCTTTCAAGTATATGTCCATGAATGTTTTTCAATCTTGGGTAATCGAGTAACTTAGGGTGTACTTGTTTCCCTGTTTCTGTCCAAGTTTTCATGTTTTTTTTTATTTTGTTTCATTGTGATTTTCCTACTTTCTTGTTTATTTTTCATGATATATCTCTTTATTATCTCTTTATTTGAATAGACAACTTTTATCCTTTTAATTTATTTTTTCATGTTAAAAAGAATTATTTAGTGAATAATTTGTTTTCACTTTAAAACTGTTTCCTAAAAATATATTATTCATAAATAAATACTAATTTCAAAATTCAAAAATAAGTTTGAATTAAATATATGCAAATATAAAAATAATAAAGGAAAATAAAGAACTATCTGAAAGTGAGAAAGTGCAGCGAAACAAAAATAAGCAAACCTAAACAGAACCCAGGGCAGCGAAACTTCTCTTGTACTTCCTTAATTATTTATTGATTTATTTGTTTCTGAAGCCTCAGTAAAAAAAACTAGTAATGTTATTATCCTACAGCAAATTTCCTTCCAAAATTTGGATACTTCATTCTGATTACCTGACTTCTTTTTTGATTGAGCACTTGTTTCAAAGCTCTCCGTGCTACTCCACCCTGGCAGCTGATTGATTAAATGGTATTCTTCAAATTGTTAGTACGCCACACTGTAGACATAAAACCAAGAAGGGATCTTGTTTGGTGACAAATTCCTTTAGTTTAGTTTGTAATTTTTATATATTAATAATAGGCATTGTGCAGCTTCTTTTTGCTATCATATTTAAAATCTACTTAAAGTATCATCACCATTCCTCCGAATTGTAAATCATTGTTGTAGATACGTGGTTGTGCTGTATATTTGCCTTTCCATTTATACATTTTAGGCAAATACCCAGCTAGTGGGACCAGTTTCATGGCTGTTTTTATGTTTGTTATGAATTAAGCTGTTGGAGACTTGGAGCATAATGCATGAAACTCTTGCAAGCAATATGTTTGGGTTATTTGCTTCTTTCCCTGTTTATATTCTCATTTACATTGTAAAAATTTCAGTATACAATAGCCATGATGGGATATGGTCCTGAAGATAAGAATCCTGTGTTGGAGTTGACATACAACTATGGGGTTACAGAATATGACAAAGGAAATGCCTATGCTTAGGTAGGGTTTTCTTTTTAAGGTTTAGTAAGTCATGGATTTGCTAACAGCTTTGTGCTTATTTTATGCCTTAAACTGCCTATTTCTTCTGTTTGATTATTTATGATGTTTGTCTATGCTATAAGATCAGGTTGATCTAATCATATTCCATGACTTCACAATTTCTCAGATTGCAGTTGGCACAGATGATGTCTACAAAACTGCAGAAACAATAAAACTATTTGGAGGTACAGTCACTCGTGAACCTGGACCTTTACCAGGCATCAACACAAAGATAACTGCCTGCTTGGATCCTGATGGGTGGAAATCAGTATGTACCAGCTTTTGCTTTTTTTACTTTGTTTTGCTATCATTTGTTTCATTTATTTCAATATGTACCTTTGTTTCATATAGTGTTTTTCTATTCCATTTCTATCATTGACTCATTGCACAAGGAAAATTTTTTTGCTATTCTCCAAATTGATAGTCCACTCAACAAACTGAGAGAAAGATGAGGTAGTTTTCTCGGTAGCCTGATGTAGCATGTTGGTAAAACTAAATGTTAGTTGCCTAACTCAAATGCTTGTAAATAATACCCACTTCCATGCATCTTGAAAATGTATTTTAGTTGATTCTTTTGTGACCTTGTTTTTCTATTTTGTGTGCAACAACAACTTGCTATACTTATGGAGGTATAAAGAAATACTAATGGCCTGGTTTAATCTTGTTGAGTTCACTTTTGGGCATATGCAGAACATTGTGGTGGGGATTCCTAGGTTTGATGAGGCCTTAGGTTTTGATGCCAAACTAGACACTTATCCAAATAGAAAGAAAGAAAAAAAAAGTACATCTCACTCTTCCAATGCTAACTTCAATTCAAGATAAATCAATCTTTATTTGAGTTTAGTTCAGCTGAGGAGAATCCAAATTGAAATGAATGAAATCAATTCATTTAGTTCATGTTAGTCCGAATCTTGCCATAGGTTTATCTTTCATCATTATGTTTAGACCATATTGTTCTTCAACTTGTTGTTTATATATATATATACTTTGTGACAAAGTTGAGTATCTCTTATTTATTGACTCCTTTTGTTTTCAGGTGTTTGTTGACAATATAGATTTCAGGAAAGAACTAGAGTGATGATGGGCCATTGCATCTCAACTTCCCCTCTCCAGTCATTAGAAATCTGACCTCTTTGTTGCATAAATAAAGCCACCATCTATGTTTCTACCATTTCAAATGTTGTAAAAACCTTAGCCCCATGTCTTGATATGTAAATTAATCATTCTCAATTGCCATGGCAATGGTGGTGGGGATAATAGGTTGCCTTCATAGCTTGTTACATGCAAGGTATTCTTTTTGTCTATCTGCTCTTCAATCTATTCAATTAAGAAATAAATTATATGCTTCCAATTCCTGTTTGATTTTATTGTGTGCAAAAGGAGTAGCTGTCAGATTATGCTTCTGTTCCGAGAGTGTTCTGATGTGGATTTTACTTTTCACACCCTTGAACAACCCAAAATTTCTGCCAGTTATAACCTCTTTCAGGGGATGTGTATAAGCAGGTTTATTTGATTTATATGTAATTAACACGATTTAAGAGGGTTAATATGTGAAAAAATAATTTAATTGAGTTGTAAAAAGGTTATTTATTTATTTATTTTTGATCTTTCAACTATAAAAACTTTAGGGGTGTGTTTGGCAAAATAGATAAATCTTAGATAAGGGGCTTGTCTACTAGCTCTCTTATTTTTAGATAAAATTGGATAGTTTATTTTTATCTCAACCTTAAATAATTTATTTAATATCTATCCATGTATTTTTAGTCCAAATTTTTGGGTAAACATAAAATTTGGGCTAAATCAAGAATAATTTTATCACATCTTATATATATATGTCCATTATCCATTAACCAAACATGTACAAGCAAATGTTTTTGTGAAAATGTTATAGCCTTATAATTATATAAATATCCTTGCAAAATTCATAATTTCATATATACCTCTTTAGAAAGAAGTTTTTTTTTTGTATATATTTAAGAGGTATACAAGTAATTACAACCTTTGTTGAATGTAAAAAAAAAAAAAAAAAAAAGAACTTTACTTCTACAAGAGTGAAAGAAATTAAAATCTTATTCAAGGACTTAAATAAATAAATTATAATTAATTTGAAGATAAATTATCTTTTGAACCTTGTAATTAAACATGAGTTTTAATTTTTCCAATTGGACTTCATACTTTCAAATGAATTGTAATGCAAAGCCTTCCTAATTAACCATCACATGATACCACCATTCAGAGACAGTCACATGAAATATGATAAGTATAAAAATTATAAATAAAAATTATAGGAGTAAATAAAATAACGGGTCCTAGATACATACTTCGAAGATGAAAAAGACACATCATGAACATACTCCCAGGGAGTGGAAGGCCAACAAAGATAACTCGGAAAGATCTTATGTAGAGAATATGTCAATAAAAGGAGTTTGATGTACTATTGCATTATTGACTAAACTATTATATTCAATCCTTATAAAGTGTTATGAATGGAAGTGTTTTATCCATATTTTTAAAACAATAAAAATAAATAAATCATAGTATATTTTTGGGGAAAGATCTTTGGAACTGTTTCAGCACTATTTCCCAAGACCCCAACACACATTATAAATCAAACAGCCTAGGGACTAAAAAGTAATTACTAAAAAATCGAAGGACTTTTTAGCAATTAGCAGAAATTTGTGTTGTAATAAAAGTTTTGAAAAAAGTAATTCAGTTAATTCTATTTTAGGTTTAGGTTGGACTTGGAGTCTTGCCGCCGAGGTGCTTCCCATCTATTTCCCGCCGAGCTTGTCGACGAAGTACAATGGTGGAAGGTCAGGAGCCCAAGCGCAAGGAGGAGGAGGAGGAGAAGAAGAAGAAGCCCAAGGGCCAGAAGCGCAAGGAGGTCTTCATCTATGGCAACTACCGCAGCTACTACGGCTATCGTGTACCCCCTTTTGTTCCACTCGCTCAGTCCCTTCTTTTTCTCCTCCTAGGGTTTTGTATCGTGATCTTTGATTGACAATCTCAAAATTTTGATTTTTGTGCAGATTGATCGGAACTTGTCGGAAGATCCTCGGCTTGCGGTGCTGAAGAGGGAATGGTTTGAGGGCAAGGATTGTCTTGATGTTGGTTGCAACCAAGGGTTGATAACCATTAGCATAGGTAGGGTTTATGGTGTTTGAAAGAGTGTTTTGAGTGTGAGGGAAAATAGAGAACTGTTTGCTTGTGTTTGATTAAATGGAGAAAATCAGTTGATGGTCAATGATGAAAATTTTCATTTAATTTATTTATTTTCCTCTGTTTTGTCTCTGTTTAACAACTAAAGTTTTTTGTTATACTGACACCATGCTTTTGTATTATCTGAGAGATTGCTTTGGTTTTAATTCTCTGCAGCTAAGAAGTTCTCTTGTCAAAGCATTCTCGGAATAGACATTGATTCAGGTGAAGTTTACTACTCCTGATTATTTCAAACTTGCCATGCATGTTTTTGCTATATCATAATGACAAGCTTCCTGTTTTATTGCTGTTTATTCCTTCTTATGTACTCTTCTTACCAAGTGTTTTACCGAATACTGCAAGAATAAGACTTTTTTTTTTTTCTCTAACAGCTGTTGCCACCTTTTTTTTTTTTTTTTTTTTTTTTTTTTAAATTTCTTAGTTTCTAATGAAGCATAAGTTAAGTTCATTTGAAATTCAAATTCGAAAACATTTGAAATAATGGAATTAGGAGTTTAGAAAAAGAAAGGAACACTATTCTTTTTGTGATTTCACATTCATAGGAGTCTAAAATAGAAAAAGAAGATTAGTTCTTTAATTATTTTGTATTCATAAGAGTATAGAATTAGAAGCCTTGGAGCAATGATAAAGTTGTCGCCATGTGATGGGTTCGAGTCGTGGAAACAACCTCATGTAAAATGCAGGTAAGGAATGCAGGTACAAAGAGACCTAAGTGGTCCGACCCTTTCCTCGGACCCAGCATAGCAGGAGCTTTGTTGCACCGGGTTGTACTTTTTAGGAGTATAGAATTAAAGAAAAAAAAGGGAAAATCATTCCTTTCATATTGTTCTATCACTCCATTTAAGAGGCTAGTTGGATCATTGAAAATTAGAGAATTTTGAATTCAACTTCATGTTAGTGCGACTCTAGCAATAGGTGGAGATGCTTAACCCATCCATGTTTGTGCTTATTAGACTTTCTTTCCCTGTTCTTTCTATACTTTTCTCCACTAAACATCTTCTACAAGCTAACTTGATCTTGGGTTGCATCGATTTCCTCCCTATTTGCTTAGTACTTTATGGTGGATTATGGTGAATTTAAGTATACTATAATGTGAGTGTAACCAATCGACAAATCGAAATATTGGGGGAATCCACCAAACAATGTCACTTTGACAGGGCCACTGAAGTTTTCAGCCAATTAATATTTCTAAATCTGTGCTTATGTCAAATGGATTAAGGTAGATTTTTTCCGGTTATTTTTCACTCTTTTTATACATGTGAAACTTTCAAAATGTGCCTTTTCTGTTATCAAATTTGTAGCCATAATGCTATAAGCAGAATGCTTCAATCCGGTATATTAAATTTTAAATCCACCTACAGAACTTGTAGAATATGCATTTGATAGGGGTTTTTTTTTTTTTTTTTTTTTTTTTTTTTTTTTTTTTTTGTCTCCATGCTTCATGCAATCTATATAACCTTTGACATCTGCATTTATTATATTTTCTTCCATGAATGCTGGATGCATTCAAATTTTTCAAATTGATCTATGTTATTTGCACATGTACTTGCTATCAAAATTCAGTTAGTTCATCTCAGTTATTTTGAAGTGTCTTGGTTCACATTGAGTTTGTATGAGCATTGTCTATAGTTTAATGATTGTAATGCACATGTGTAAGAGTTTTTTATTTGAATTCATCTGTTATTGAGCTTTTCTACTCATCCATTTTAATTGTACTGTGGAATGAGAACATTAAGTTTTTTGGCATTATGATATAGGTAAATGATTTGATGGAAGCAGTTCTGGTGAAAGAGATTATTTTTATCGATTCCCTGTTTCGATAATGTAATGCTTCTGATGCTTATACTTCAGGTTTAATTGAAACTGCAAAATGGAACCTGCAAAACATAGCTAGGAAGGAAAAAACTAATTGCAGGCCCACAAAAGTTTCGGGTTCAGATGTTTCAAACAGCAGTGGGCACTTACCACACATGGTATTGCTTGAGGCTTCAAATGATGAAACATGCAAGTCTCTGGGTGGTGCATCTCCTCTTCAAAAAAGCAACCCTTTGGCAAGAGTTTCTTTCCGAACTGAAAATTTTGTTGAGAGTTTTCATGGATGCTATGAAAAGTATGATACAATCCTTTGGTATGTTCTTTCTTCTATGAAGCTTCAAATACTTAGAGTGCGTGGTTTCCTTTGTAGAGTTCAATTTATTCTGCATGCTTTTATCTCATGTTTTGGAAGTCTTCTATCTCTATTTTGCTGGTCCTCCACTAATTCTGAATGTTTGCTGTTTCATTTTTGGGTTGTAGAATCAAATTGCTATTTTCGGTTCCTTTCCCTTTGATTATTTAAATAACATGGGTGATATCAAGATGTGACCACATTATGTTAAAGACCTTCTCCTTGCAAACTTAATTGATTTGGCTTATTGCAGTTTGAGCCTTACAGAAATGGATCCATTTGAACTGGGGTGATGATGGTTTGATCACACTATTTGTCAAGATATGGAAACTACTTCGTCCGGTACTATGTTAATTAGTCATGCACATTGGTGCTTTCATGCCAAAGCATTTGAAATTTCTAAGTTATTGTGTGTTTTGTATCATCATCACTTGCTGTATTATGTTTCTTTCTCCCAGGGCGGAGTTCTTCTATTGGAACCTCAACCTTGGTCCTCATATAAAAGAAACAGGCTGGTGTCAGAGGTAATACATTTCTTTGTTCTGCGAGCAATATTATTTTGCTTCATTTGATTTTGTCACTTTACTGTTTTTCTTTGAGGTTGAAGCTGCTAGGTTTCGTTTTCACTTATGGAAACCTTACCTGACACTTGTGCATGATAATCTGTTTTATTTACATTTAGTGTTGTTGAATGCCCAAATATTATTTAGCGTGAGTTCTTGGTGGGTGCTGGGTTGGCTGAGACACAAAAATTCTTATTCTTTGCAGACTACTAAGGAAAACTTCAGAAGAATTCTTTTACATCCATCATTTTTTCGAGAAATACTTCTAGATAAGGTGAGGCCATCAAATTTCTGTTTTTCTTGGATAACCATTTATTTGATGTTATAATTTGTTCTGGCTGGATTATGTTGTACAAATGACTAATAGCATTGTTATTTGTTAGGTTGGATTCAGGTCAGCAGAGGATGTTACTGGCAACTTATCTGGCAGTGTCACTGGGTTCAACCGACCAATTATAGCCTTCTACAAGTAACCTTCAACGTAAAGTAATGCTGACTTCCAATAACAATTAATGTCCTTTCATTTTAATCTGAGTTATGTTTCTCAGCATTAACTATTGAAGCCTTTTTTTCTCAACTCATGATTTTTGGCAGCCTGAAAGCATATGATGGAATTGACTCAAGTTTTGTTGCAATTGTATTTTTATTTTTATTTATTATTTATTATTATTTTATCTCAAGGCCATAAATAGAACTTCTAAAATTATAAATTTATATCATTAAGTCTTTGAGACCAATTATCTTGTTTGATCATAACCCTAGATTTTCAATCTAGAATATTATTGTATAAAACCAATGAAGACCAAGAAATGTATCTCTAACTTTGGCATTCTACAAACTAATGCTTCGGTTATAAGCTATTTGATTAAAATCAAGGGGTTATAAAATGTAAAATAAAAGAAATAAGGGTAGATGATAAGCATGTTGAATGAGATCAAAGAGACAAATAAGTTGAATGCCACAAAAAGTTCTAAATATAGAAAACTGTTAGTATATGATGATTGCTGATGCTACATGGTTAATAGGATAAATCGATGGGATAATTGGCAAGTAGAGGTCGGATGTTCCAATCATAGCTACTGATTGGCTTTTGGACGTATCCAATAAAAGTTGGCATTTTGCTCTTCCAATGTATTTCTAAAATTGGATTTTTTTTAAATGATGCATTATGGATATACTAGTTTGCCCTTCCAATGGTGCCAACCTTTTCTGGTCTGATTTGAGTTCTTCATTGGTCCCTTGGCCCTGAGATTAAATTGGTACTATGTACCAATATAAATAAGGACACGTGGCGCCCAGATGGCCAAGCACGTGCACACCACATGATAGTCTTAGTAGCACCCTGCGTGATTCCTAAACGTGGCCGAGCTCCTCCACCTCGGAAAACACTCCAAATTTCGAGGTCCTCTCAGAGAACCTCGGCACCACTCGTGAGAATAAGCTGCCCCCAGCTCCTCTTCCTGCGACCTCCCACATGAGATCCTCTTCCAGAGACTTCTAGAAGCTTCGTTTAGTTGGAGCGGTTGGCGAGCGGTAGCGGTTAGGCGATTCGAGACCGTTAGACGGTTATGATGCTAGCCTGGAATCTAGAAGCATCTAGAAAGATCTTTGTTTGGATTTGTTGAAATTTGAATTTGCTAGTGGCACTCCGCGTGCTCCAATTGATAACTTAGCTCTCCAAGCTTCACTCCCATTCTCCGGATCCTATAAATACCCCCGCCTCCCACGATTGAAGAGGAATTGATCTTTTTATGCGAGAAGCCACTGCATCCTCTGGCGAAGCCACCGCTTTTGGCGGAATCATCTTCTCCATCCTTTTCTCCTTCTCGTCTACTTCCATTTCTTCTTTCTAGAGCTCATCAATGGAGTTCTGCTTTGTAATTTTGAAGGAGATCTAGTGGATTTCAGCTCTAGAGAGAGGATCGTGGTTTTTTCCCCATTTTTGGGGTTTTCCACGTAAATCGCTGGGTGCTTTTTGTTTTTCGAGTTTTTCTCTTTGATTCTCCGATTCTTCTTCTTCCCATCTCAATACAAATTCAAAATGTTGTTCGAAATTGGAGCTTGATCCAAATTTTGATCTAACATCTAGAGTCTATTTTTTCGCTTCCAAATTATATAGGATGCTTCTGATTTTAAACTAACTGTACAAGCTTGCCAAAAGTTCTAACAACTATGTTTCTAGTATTTTCATCGCCGTTATGGTTCTGTCCTCTTTGACATTTGCATAGGCCTCTGATTGATCTCAATGTGTGTCAATTTCTGTCATTTTGCACATGTGGTTTTATTTGGTTTTTGTTGCAGATCAAAAGTCAATTACCAAACCGAACCCAACATCTCATTAACAAAAAACTATTTTTAGTCATACTTATATTTAGTTTATATAGTTAATCTTTGCATAACAACATGCCCCACAGGCACAATCGCTGCATGATTTGGTTATTTAACAGTATTCTAATGTATGTTCTCTCCTGTAGGTTATTTCCAACATGAATGAGTATTTTGTACATATGCTACAGCATCAAATCAGATTTGGTTGTTCTTGCTGCTTGAGCACTGAGGTTTTTGCCACAATCAATTTTGTCACATACAATGCATGCAGATGCAAAGAGTTTTGAACAAAACAGCCTAGTGAACAATTACGAACTTTAACATCAGCTGGCTGAGGTAATTTTTTCCTCATCTCATAAAAATCAGAGAAGTCTTGTGCTTACATATACCTACTGGTCTTCCAAGACAAGTGAAACAAAACTATTTGCTGAATGCAGGTACCATCAACTGAGATCCTTTGGAGATTATCCTACGACATTGAAGATTTTCAAGTTTTTCATGTGCAAAGTATGTATTACATGCTCTCATGCATTTCTATGCTTGTCAACAGAAGAGAGTGTTGTTTAAGATTTTGGAGAACTGCAAAATCAAATGGCCTTATGTAATGTTTTGTTTGATTCAGTTTGTGAAAATATTTATGAGGCATCTTGCTCTTGTTGGATGAATGTTGTCATCAATTTCAGGGTATTGATATGTTGCTAATACAAACTCCAGTGGGGAAGCCAGTGGTGTGTTCCTAATGTTATGAATTTTATTAGGGAAAGTAATTAAATTATATTGATTGGATTTGATGTTCTAAAATTAGATTAAGATAGATTTCTTTCAGGAAATTTCTTTCCGAAATATGTACTGAATGTTACCTGTAATATGATACGAGAAGAAATCATACACAAACAGACAGATACATAGTTAGACCTTATTGGATTATTTTCCCTCAAGAAAGTTACTAATGATTAATTATTTGCATCTTTTTTACCATTTTGATTTTGGCATTATGTTCATTATTGATGATTTAATAGTGACCAAAAGAGATGGTAGATCCAAAGGCAAATAAAAGGGAAAAGAGTTTTAAGTTTGGAAGTTCTCTTCCTCAGTTGTGTAATGTCTTTTATTCTAATATACACTAAAATACTCTATTATTTGGGCAGTTTTATTATAAATAGATCCAAGTAACGTGTAGAATTAAAGATTCAATTACATCACTTGACATGTTCCATGCTCATATATATATATATATATATATATATATATATACTAAAAGTGGTTGTCATCTTTAAGAAATATATATATAATCATAATGACTTTTAGTATAAAAAGCACAACCAAGTTCTTCCTCATCACCCTTTTATTTTACTAGAGGATTGGTCCTTTGTTACAAAATGTCCGTTATATACGGGTTCTGGAGAAGAATCAAACCATTTAGGTGTAATTTTTTTTTTTCTTTTGACAAAGTTTTTTTTGGACGTTAAAAGCGAACTTGCTAGGCCAGTCGCTAGTAAAGAACCAAAAGACGGGCATGACTTGGGATCGAATCCCGACAGCAACGAGTGGATATAACGCCATCCGCAGACTGGCCCCACCATGAGCGCACAAGAACGCCACAAGAAGACCTTCACCCAAATTGACCTCGAACTTCGCTTGAAGGGGTGGGAACTGCGGAACCGGATACTCATCGGGACCAAAGCGGTCGTCGGTTTTTTCTTTTGACAAAGTTGACAAGCACCTCCCAATTAAGGGTGGACAACAAGGCACCTGTGTGCATGTGTCCTCGTAGAGGTTCAAATCTGGGATTATTCCAACCAATGAAGCCCTACATAAGGGACCCGGTATCAATAGGTCAAGAGACCGTTGGTATCATTTGGGTCTGAAGGTAATCTTATTTTATTATTTTTATAAAAAATTATTTCCATAACTCGAAATCGTGGTCTTGAGATCATCTTTTTATTTTACTATTTCATATAAAATATATTTTTCATATCTACATAGACAACCAGTAGAGCAAGACAGGAAACCATGATACACAATTGAATTATTGAATAAAGAATGCATGTCAATGCCCTCCATGAATGTTCTCCATCACATCTCCTCCTCTTTTTGAAAAAGTGATTTACAATAATTCTAAGAGAATAGTGCAAGCTTGGTGGATGCTCTTAAATTGAATTCCATTGGATGCTTATTAATGTCCCTATTCCAATGTCCAAAGAACATGAAACCATTATTGAGACACAAAATGAACCTATAAAGCCAAGTCCACTCCTCCCCCACAAACAATCACATTCCATTTCTATGCAAACATCTCCATTTGATAAATTATTAAATGGTTGTCCACTGGGAGGTGTTTGTTTGTCTGTTGTTAAGTGGTTGCTGATAAGGGTAAACTATGCCAATTTTTTAGAACACCCCTTCTTCAAACTCCATTTTACAGTGTAGTCCTTGTCACTAGCCACTCCTTTTTATTTATGTAGGATTTGGAAAGGAACAGGCACAAGATTAGAACAAGATGATGTTTAGTGGTGGACTTATAATTTTTTTTCATTTAATCTCAAGATTTTTTTTTTAAATGTTTGTCATTGCCTTTGTTGTTGCATGTAAAATGATATATGATAGTTTTCTTTTATATAAATATTGAGACAAATATAACTCTGTCTGATATAATTGTGAGCTTTTTTTTATATATATAAATATGAATAAGTTGTTACAAACACATCATTGGTGTGATTTGAACTTCAACCCTGAGAAAAAAAAAAAATGAGCTAACAAACTTTTTTTATGAAAATTAACTGTGAAATTGTTTGGATTACAAAGATTATGTGCAGTAAGAATTAATATTCACTGCATAAAGCTTGATACAAGGAAAGTGATAGGTTTGGGTGGATATATACATCTAGTCTTATTTGTTAAGAAATCAATTTTTAGACTAATGACTGCTACATAAAGGCAATTTATAAACAATTGAAATAATTATGAAAAACCAAAAATGATATACTGATAGATAACTGGCACCTGGAATTCTCATGCTCATATTGGATACTTGGCAAATCAAGACATGCCCATATATATATATACATGGATGATATTATAAAGTAGGTAGGATTCTTATATAAGTAAGGTTATACCGTCATTTGAAACTTACACGATTATTTTGGGATTTAGTATGAATGGAAAGAACATCGAAAAATAAACTAGTATGTGTCCTTATCTTAACGGGTGAAAATTTATAAAAATCTTCAAAATTTCACCATTTATAGAAATTTTACCGGTTCAAAATCTTATTTATTCTTCAAGATCATGTAATAAACTTTTCATGTCTTCTTCCTCTGCCAATACAAGGAAATTGAAAATGAAATATGAGTGAAAATTATATTAAAAAATTAAACCTATTTTTAATAATAAAGATATAGAAATGAAATTAGGGTTTTACCTAATCTCTAAAATATTATAATTGTTAGTATATCCAAAAAAAATATATACTTCTGTACCTCTTATCAACCCATTATAAAATTAATAAATTATTCTATTTAAATATTAAAAATAAAAAATATTTATATTTTTATACTGTTAGTGTGTTTTCACTCGAGATGATTGAATTTGTTTGTTTTTATTTTTTTTGGTATAAGAATTTGTTTGTTTTTGGGGACAATGTACAGAATAAAGGGTGAAGATATCATCCAAACATGCAAATTAAAAGAGGCCAGATTTAGGTGAAAAACTCCATGAAGTCAGAGAAAAACCACGATGGTCAATAAAAGCAAATCCACTAAAGAATTTTTCGTTACAAAAAACATGAATGGGAGAGAAACGATGAACTCATCTAATGGAAGAGGCGAGAAGATGAGAGAGAAAGCGGAATTCATCAATCTCCAAAATGGCCCATCCTATCTAATGGTTCTCCTTTCCTTTTTTATAGTCTCCGGTGCTTGTTTTTCCAAATTTCCTCCCACTTGTCCACTTGTGTGCTTGATAGATGCCAACTAGGTTCTAACTCGATACTAGCTAAGTTGCCAGCTAGGTTCCAGTTGGACGCCAACTAGATTGCTAGTGAGAAGCTAGCTGGAAGGTCTTCTGAAAGATTGGCCGAGCTTATAGTTAGAAACTTCTCGATGCTCTTTGTTCATTCTCTATAGGTATCTTCCGAGCATGGGGCCCTGTCTTGATTCTAGTTATCATGGGTGGGATGGAGTGTTCTGTTCACGGGCCACAGTTTCAGCCGAGTGCCAAGAAAGTAGGCCAAGTGTTGGCGAACCGGGATTCATTCATGTGAGCAATTTGACCTCCTTTGCTGTTATAAGTGGGTTCGATATTTAGGGATTAGTTTTGGGTGGATGACGATGTGCACCTCTTCCACGTGAATGACCGGATGGAAGCCGCGTGTCATTTCATTTATTTTATCCCTATCATATAAAAATAATATTTTTGGCTTTTAATAAGTATACAAATAATTATAAAATTTTGGAAGTAAATTAAAATTTTGGAAGTAAATTGACAATTATAAAAATATTTTGAGAGGTATGAATATAAAGAAAAATAAAATTTATTTATAGAGGTCTAAATGCAAAATAAGTCCGGCGTTAAGACGAATGGAATCTCGCAATTCGTACAGCCCCCTCCACTGACACTGTGATGTTTCCTGATATAAATCCCCCACCCGATCAATGCAATCATCTCATCGCCCCCATCTCTCCGTCTCCTCAGCCACAGAGCAATGGCGAAGCTAGCCCTAGGAAACCGTGAGGAAGCCGCCCACCCGGACTGCCTCCGCGCCGTGCTCGCCGAGGTCGTCCTCACCTTCCTCTTCGTCTTCGCCGGCGTCGCCTCCGCCATGGCCGCAGGTGACTGATATCGATCTCGATCTCTCTTTCTTTTGAAAATAAGATGGTCTCGTGGATCTCGTCTGATCTAAGCTGGTTTGATCATCAGGGAAGATGTCTGGGGGCGCGGACTCGATAATGGGGCTGACGGCGGTGGCGTTGACGCACGGGCTCGTCGTGGCGGTGATGATCTCCGCCGGGATTCACATCTCCGGCGGCCATCTCAACCCGGCAGTGACGATTGGCCTGGCCGTTGGAGGACACATCACCATCATTCGATCCGTGCTGTATATTCTCCTTTGCAGCTGAACCCCTCCTCCCTTGCTTGCCTCCTCCTCAGATTCCTCACCGGCGGCCTCGTGAGTGTTCATCTCTCTCTCTTTCCCTCGTGACCACAAAAAAATATTTAATTAATTAAAAATGCTATTTAAAAAAATATATATATTAGATTCATTGAACCAGGTCACTAGAAAATTGATAATTTTTAAAAAAATAAATGGTAAATAACTTTTTAAAATATTATATATATATATATATATATATATATATATAATATGGTGATAGGATCGGGCGGCCGGCCCATACTATCACCATGGTACACAGGTTGGGTGTTTGGGTTTGAAATTTTTTTTGGTGTGGGTATTAATATGGACCGGTCGCATATTAACATAATCATCTGTAACCTCTTATTATTATTATTTTTTTGAGAGGAATGAATTATTTAATTTTTTTATAAAAATTAATAAATATTTTACCTATTAGAGATGGTTATTTCCTACTTATCATATTTTTATTGAATTAGTACAACCGAGACAAAATTTGCAGGGAATTATGATTATTGTTTGAGATTTTAGCTTGTGTCATAATCTTGATTTCGGTGTCTTTTGACGCATTTGGTTGCTTTGTTTTATTATTATTATTATTATTATTATTATTATTATTATTATTATTATTATTATTTAGATTTTTTTAACTAAATCTTAATTCCGTACTAGATAAGATCCGTTATATGAATTTTTTATCAAAGATGGATCAATATTTAATAAATAGAGGTTCTTAGATATTATTTCATGTAATCATCGGTCTACTTTTATCTCTCTTTTTATTTTTTATTACTAAATTGTTATATTTTTAAACAAGAGAAAACTATAATTTAATAGTCTTAGAATTTACACAATAGTGTACATCTAGATACATATTAATTTTATTTTATTTGTTTTTTTTTAATGTTTATGGAGTTTATCAAAATAATTTTGTAATATATCTAAGCATAATGTAAGTAGAGCATGTGAACTTTGTGCAAGCCTGCAGCACACATGCTACATGTATGCAAAAGAATAGAATACCACTTAGAATATTAAATTTCTAGATAGATGAATACATGGCCAATCGGGTCATCAAAAATTTTTAATTTAATAAATATGAATAAATCACTGTAACTATATTACAGACGTGACGGAATGGATTAATCAATTTTTGATATGAAAAGTGGTTGACTTCATCAAAAATTGGTGAGCAATAGTCGGGAGAGTGCAGTCTCAACTCTCAAGTGATAATGGCCACAGCTTGATTTAGATGTTTATAGTTCCTCTTTAAAGTAGAAGCTGAAAAAAAAGGGATAAAAATAAGGTATTTTTAAAAGACTTGATAATGTTATGTGGGAGCTGGAGCACCTTCTTAGGTCAAATGTCCATCAAGAGTCTGTCCTTCCTGATTTTTTTTAATATATATATATATATATATATATATATATATTTAAAAAGAGTCTGTCCTTCCTATCAAAAATAAAAAGCATGGATATACCAACAGCCCAATGGCCTATTGGTACCAAGTCGTCTTTGTAAGGAGTTCATTCAGTTGAAAAAAACTCATATTTAAATCCTCCTATATGCAAGATAATGAAAATACAAAGCTTGTCTGAATGCTTGGAGTATGAGCTTAGTGCTCTACCAATATATGAGACTTGCCCCATGTAGTAGCGTGTGAGCCTTCGGTGCTCCGCATTACGTGTCACGACTTGTGCACGTCCTTGAAGGTGCTTGTCACCTTATACGAAAAAAAAAAATTGAATAACTTATATCTAAATGCAATAGAATTCATTTTAATGATTTTTTGTTTATTCAAAGATTATGTATATGTGTTGCATGAGCAGGACACACCAGTACACACTCTAGCAGCAGGGATGGGCCCCCTCCAAGGTGTGATAATGGAGATAGTTCTTACATTCTCTTTGCTCTTCTCGGTTTATGGTACAATTGTGGATCCGAAGAAGGGCTGCACTGCCGGACTTGGCCCTCTTCTCGTCGGACTCGTCGTTGCAGGTAACATCATCGCCGGCGGTGCATTCTCAGGCGCATCGATGAACCCAGCCCGGTCTTTCGGCCCAGCCCTGGTTAGCTGGAACTGGACTGATCACTGGGTCTACTGGATCGGCCCACTCATTGGTGGGGCATTTGGCGGCCTTGTCTATGACTATGTTTTTCTTCTCAAGTCTCATACTCCTCTGCCAAGAGAGGATGAGCCCTTTTAAGGATCTCTCTTCTTTCTCATGGTTTGCTTTAATTTGCATGGTTTGTGTTGCCTGGCTTTTCCGAATGCTTGCATGGTACTGTAACTTTGTAAGTCTTGGTGTTAATTAATTAGATGGGTGTTGCCTTTTACTATGTTTTGTTTAAGGATCTCTTTTTTCTCTTGGTAAGTCTAATACCCAATAGTCTCTTTATTATATCCATTTGTGACTTTGGAATTACTTTTATTATAATTTGAGTTTTTGGTTGCTTTATTTTTTTAGCGATTGAAATGTCAGGTCACTCTTGAAAGTGATTTTAGAAATTAAACAAGCCTTTTGTCATTGTATATATATGTTTTTAGAGGGTAATATTTTACCGATTGTGAAAGTATATGGATAAAAAATGCTCAAATTATAATAAAAGGACCTAAAGTTCAAATCGGTATAATAGAAGGATTAAATTGGGTATTACACCCTCTTGGTTTGATTTAATTTTGAGCTAAATTGAGTTGGTGTGTTTGAGTTTTTAAAATTAAATCAAATCAAGCTCGACCATATATATATATTAAAATTAACCAATCTTAAACTACCAGGTTTTAACCATGCTGAATGAGAGTTTGGTAAAGTTGTTGTCTTATGACCTAAAGGATGGGTTCGAGTTGTGAAACAATCTCTTGTTTTAAAAAAACAAAATAAATCTGTGTATAATAGATCCAAATAATCTGATTTTTTTCAAGATCTCGCACAATGTTGAGTTTTATAACACCAAAGTGCTTTTTAGGTTTGAACTATACCAAAAACAAGTTGGGCCCATTTACGGGCCCTATATATAGGTCACATCTAATTCACATCAGGCTGTTTTTCTTCGATGTAAAGTATTATAATCCTTCAATTTCAGATGGAGCTACCTAACCCTGAACGCTCCATTTTTTAAATAACAATAATGCAAGAGAGAAGCCGTCTCATGTCATTGCTCCATAGGAAGAAGCCTTTATAGATTCAACACATGAATCCTTTTTTCTTTAATGTTGGAGAACTCTTCACCTTAGATTAAAAAAACAAATAGCTAGTTAGAGTAGGCATGCAAGTGTTGCGTCACAGCAAACAAGTGACCACCGAACAGAGCAGGTCTTTAGACTTTTGGATTCATTCACTTAAACCAATGCACATCTCATCAATAAACCTAAACCCCATTATCTTTTTATTATAAAATACTTTTAGGTGATGAAACAATTAATTGACTGCCCAATAAACTCATTTGTCAAGTTAAATTAGCTAACTATCATTGTAGACGAGGGTGGACCAAGTTTAAAAAATAAACAAAAAAATATATGTACATACATTCACAAGTTTTGTAGTACGCAAACATAAGTGTGATTTTGACTGATAATGAAGCAAATCAATCAATCAGGCAGACCTCTCTATGAAAAAAAGAGTGAAATCTTTGGGTTTTTTTTCACATGGGTGATAAACAGTAGAGATCAGTTAAATAGGACGTATCCAATAATTCGGACTATCAAGGATTTTATATAATATAACTAATTTTATTGCCGAGGAAGATTTAAATCTGGCAGTATACTTTATTTTCTGGATTGAAACTAAACTTTCGAGCACCTGCATAAAAGACACATTGCGTCACGTAGGCATCCCATTGAGTAACTTTTGTCCTGTGTCCTTATCTTATGTATCAAAAATTCGACTTTGGGTCTTTTGAATGTCGAACCTCTTATGTAAGGGACTTCTACCACTCGACCAATACACGTTTGGCCAAAAAGAGTGAAATCTAAGGCTTAAAACCAATACAAAAGCTATGTTATTTCAGTAGAAAAGCTAACCAGATTGAAGCACAATATATGATAAACAATGGTCATTGACCTCTGAACAAGATATATATTATCAAAAAACACTAATCGAAGCCAACGAAGCTCAGATCCATTTCTATTATCCTAAATATACTTTATACTACAAACGCTACGTGTACTTGTGCCGTTGCACTAGAAACAAAAAGACCCAAATATATAAACAATGAAACTTAATCCTCATTTTGATTCATCATTCCTTTGATAACACAAGTGAAGAAAATTTACAAACTCTATGAACAGATAACACTCTAATACTCTTAATCACTAGACATCCTCTTTCTTCTCATCTCTGCATGAATTATGAATTCAATTCAGAGCTAAAACTCATGAAAATCGACTTCAAAAATGAATGAGAATTTTCTATATTTTTAATAATTAATTACTTAAACCTCCATGTCATTCGTCTTGTTCTGAAGCTGTGTTCTCTCATCACTTCCGGCGAACCACTGCACCGTCCGGCGGGCAATGGGCAGCCAGACACGTCTCGTCTTCTCATCCTCCACGCCTGCAGACTGATGATGATCTCTGTCAAACCTCGCCAAGTTTGTGATCTCCGACATCGACCGGCTTCCCGGAGGTATCAACGACGACTTGGAACAACCGACATCGACTGAGCTCTTTGTCGTCGTCGTCGGAGCATAATCGGAGGATCTATTCAACTGGTTCATCTTGTTCTCCAGCAACCTCTTCTTCTCTAGCTCCTCCTTGATACCGTCAAACCTCTTGCCAGACATCATGGAAAGCATCTCCGAGTTCAACGACATCAAGTCGGACGAGTTCACGTCGCTCCACCGGCTCTTTAGCATCACGTCAGAGACGATGATCCGGTGCTTGAACTTGTGGTAGAAATGAGGCTTGTTCTCTTGTTCTCTTTCGATGAAGAGCTCGATAACGTCGTCGTCGGCGTTATGATCAGTAGTAGTAATAGTAACAGTAGTGTCTTCTCGCCGGGAGGAGGAGGCGTTGAGGAGGGAGAAGCGGGAGCTGCTGGAATGGTTGAAGATCTCGGCGTCGGCGGCGTCGACGCGGTGGCGGCAGAGCGGGCAGCTGGAGTGGCTGTCGAGCCAGCGGTCGACGCAGTCAACGTGGAAGGCGTGCTTGCACTTGGGGAGCAGCCGGAGGATCTCGGCGTCGTCGAACTTGGAGAGGCACACGGAGCACTCGAGGCCGTCGCGGGAGCCGCGCAGGGAGGAGAACCGGAAGACGGGAAGGGACTCGATGACGCTCTTGTCCACGCCGGAGAAGCGTGGTTGACTCGGCTGGAGGAGAAGTCTGTCCAGGCCGGCGTCGACGTCCCGGAGGAAGAGGCCGGTGGCGGCCACGTGGCAGAACTTGGCGTACATGAGGAGGAGGAACGTGAGGGAGAACATGATGGCGAAGATGCCGATCACTATGGCCACGCTCGGCCTGAAGGAGGCCGTGTACTTCATCAGCGACGGTGAGGGGGCTTTTTCTGGCGGCGCCGGCTGCGCGCCGGCGCCGGAGAGGAGGAGGAGGAGGAGGAGAAGAAGTGATAGGATGGAGGTGTTCCACATTTTGGAGAAGTGTTTGATCTGGGCCGGTTCTCTGAGTTTGAGAAAGGTGGTGTTTTTTTTTAATGGGATGGTGACTTGTTTTCTTTCTTTATTTTGTTCTTGTGTTTATAGTTGATGGCAATGGGAAGGCTGCAAAGAATCCAATTATAAACAAATGATTTTTTTTTAAAAAATATAATTTATTTAGCTGTTTGAAGGTTTATTAGAGCACTGCATATGGATTCAAATTCTAAAGAAAACAAAGGAGAAAAAACATAACCTTGTTTTGGCCTGGATGGATGATAAATGTAGTTTGAAATATGGATCAATGAGAGCTGACAAAAATGGGAAATTGCCAACATTTCTTGTTTACAAAACATTACGTGTGAAGATTGAAGTGAAAATACTTGCTGTCATGTAAATAAATTTACAATTGAATGATATTCAGGGGATGTTTTTTTTTTTTATGTATGTCTAGATGCATTCATCGATTAAGTTGTCTTTTTTTTCTCTTAATAAAGTGGATAATCATTTTTTATTTAAATAGATTGGAATTCGGGTACATACAATTATATAACAAGAGTAGAAGAGTATAAGAGTCGACATTGAGATTCGGTATCCTGGTCATACTGTTAATCTTCTCAGTTCCCTTCCCTCTTTGGGGTGTCATCCTCAAAAGCCCCATCGCCCCCAATGACTTGTTGTGGGCTCTCTTGGAAGATTTCAGGCTTTGTTTCACAAGGTTCTGGATTGTTTCCGATCTCAGGAGCTTGGATAAAGAAGCTGCATCAAACCGATTAAGATAGTATGAGGAAAATAATATCACAAATAAGTTTTGAGAAAACACGTCGTTTATCTTGACAACATCGAGAATTTCGTCCGCCCTATATGCTCCAAGTGGCAATTTAGAGTTATGAGATATCATCCCCATCTCGGTGTTTTGTCTATCCTTAGGGTTATCCCCATGTAGCACCAAAGATCCTAGAGGATCCTTTGGTGCATCCCGATATCTTGAAAATGTCTTGGAAGTGTCTCTATATGTTTGAGGTATATGGGCAAGCAATGAGGAGGTGGTTCATTGATTTTTGCTTGTTTTTGCACAAGAAGCACCGCGGTATGTATCCCTCCCTAATTTCGCTTATGAAGATTATCTTGGGTCAAGATCTTGTTCTCCTTCACCAATCATACAAATAATTTGACTTTTAGGGGCATGGTTTCTTCGAAGTTCTTTTGTAGGTCACTTGGATATTGTCATCCGCCTGTAAAGGAGTACAATGTTTTAATTAAGAATGCTGTGATATATGTCGTTAGCTTCCATGTTTTACGGTCAAATGTAGGGTTAAATTCGAACCCCTATGAGGCATTGTAGTTGGGATTGTAACTCTTCCATCCCCTTTTCTGGTAAGTACCCTGCTTTGAGCAGTGGCTTCCCTCTTCGTATCTTCTCCCAAGCTTTAGAGATGGATATGGATTTTTTGAGAATTAGAGGTCGGATGTTTGGGTACATGTTCCAGGGTGACGATCCCTCTATCTAGTTCTCCATCCAGAAGCTTATAGAACTTCCATATCCTAGATTGGATATATTGTTGGAGAGTATGGCTAGACTTTCCCTTCCAAAAGTTGGATGCTCGTCTTGGGGGCTTGTTTATTTGCGTCAATGAATCTTCCTTAGAAGTATGCTTCTTTGAAAATATTGAGGCATATCCCAGCTTTTCTAGTAAGTATCCTCCGTCATCATTTACCTAGTAATGCCCTTTGAATTCTTATAGGTTGAGGATACCCCATCCCCCCTATGCCTTTGGTCGACATAAACTTTCCCGGCCCACCATATGGTAAGAACCCTTTTCCATAGAGTCTCTCACGATGGAGTCTATCTTGTGGATTACCCATTCTGGTAATTGATAGATTGACATCCAATGGATCGATTGGCATCATGGACCGCACCGAGTTGATTAGGGTAAGTCTTCCCCTAGCAAAAGGAATTTCCCTTTTCCAAGAAGCCAACTTATTTATGATTTTCTCTATGAGCTCCATCCAATCTTCCTTCTTTGGTCTCCTTCCTAAGATTGGTACTCTTAGATACTTGATTAGGAAGGTTGCTATTGGATAGTTGATTGATCTGTGCCATATCATGAGAAGTATACCCTTTTGTTCTTATTGGGATGATACCACTTTTGATGTAATTTATTCACAATCCTGAGAGGCCGTCAAATAGGTAGAAGATAAGTTTCAATACTCTATATTGAGCGAGGTCTCCAGTACAGAAGACTAAGAGATTGTCTGGATAGTGAAGGGATGTCACAGTGTCTTTCGTGTATTGCCTTATTGTACTACACTGTAGATGCTTGATCTGGCTGCTTCATTGAACATGGTGGAGAGCACATCTGTTGCAAGCATAAATAGTAGTGGGGAGAGAGGATCTCCTTATTTTAGCCCCCTTTTGTTTCTAACATATCCCGAGGGGGTCCTGTTGATGAGGAATCTGGATTTGGAAGAGTAGAGCAACATCCTTATCCATGTTGTCTATTTGTGTTTGAAGTCTCTTTCTTGTAAAATTTCTAGGAGAAAGTTCTAATCCATTGTGGCGAACGTTTTTTCGAAATCCACCTTGATTAGTATACTCCATTAGTGTTTTCGTTTTTCAACTTGTGGATAAGCTCTTTGGATGCTACAATGTTATCTTGTACCAATCTACCTTTAATGAAGATTGTTTGTGACCCTTCTACCGCGTCCCCAATGACCATCCTAAGCCGGTTTGCAAGTACCTTGGATATGATCTTAACAGAACAATTGATTAAGCTTATGGGTTTGTAGTCTTTTAGTATTTCTGACACAGTATTCTTAGGGGATTAGGAGGATATGTGCCAAGTTTAGCCTTTTCCATATTTATTTGTTCCTTGGACAAAATCCTCGAACAGTTGGAAGATGTCATTTCTAATTATGTTCCACCCTTGTTGGTAAAAAGCCATGGGGAAGGCATCTGGGTATGGTGCCTTCTCTACTCCCAGTTCATTCTCTATTGTTTTAATTTCATCTTCTCTAAAGGGCACATCAAGGTGTGAGAGGTTTTGTACTATGGCCTCGTGATCTAGTCATATGTTCTGAGTGTGGATCCCTCATGTTGCAGTTGTTTTATCCAATTCTTGTTTCTTCTTTAGTTAGCAGCCGCGTGGAAGAATTTGATGTTTTGACCTCCTTGTTGTAGCCATGTTATCTTTGACCTTTGCCTCCAATATGATTCTTTTTCCAATATCATCTTTTAGTATTCCCTTCTTTTGACTGTGTTTGCTTCCTCCTCATCCCTTGTAAGCTCCCTTGCTTCTTTGATCACACCTATCTTATTTTTTGATCTCTTCCAGGACTTCTCTCTCACTATTAGACTTTTGGGTGTAAGTCTCTTTCTACCAAGATCTTAGCTTATTCCTTATTATGCCCAATTTTTTTTTACAAAGATATAGGCCCCCTTTCCAGTTAGTCGTTGTTTCTTCCAGGTATCTTCCACCATTTCCCAAAACCCCTCTGTCTTTCCCCCAATCCCTGTTGTAGCAGAATGGGGTTGGTTTGGGGGAGTGTATTCCACATTCCAAAAAAACTGGTGCATTGTCCGATCTTATCCTTGGTAGGGTCGTTTGCTATATTCTGGGGAATCCTGGGAATCCTAGGATCCATTCCGTGGATAGAAGGAACTTATCCAATCGTACAAAAAGCCGATGTGGATCGTTTGTTAGTCCAAGTGTATTGCGGTACTAAAAGTGGAGGATAGACCAACAATAGATCTTGTATCATTTGGTCAAACTCCTTCCTTTCTCTTGCGTTGTGTAATGATGTGTTTGAGTCTTCTAATTTCCGTATAGTGTTGAAGTCCACGCACAACATCCATAGACCTTTCCATCTCTCCTAACTGCTCTAAGCTCCTCCTAGCACCCTGTTTTTTGGGTTGGGTTACAAGGGACATATACCGCGGTTAGCATCCTTGGTAGGTTATTGTTAGTCTTATCTTCAATTATTATTATAGTGGGGTATTGATTGATGAAGGCATCCTTGACGTTATATTGTGCACTCTTCTAGCCAATACAGTAGCCACTTTTTGCTTCTGTGGTAGGCAGCGACATCCACTTGTCGAACAAATTTCCTCTTACTGTCTTCCAAGTGGTTATGTTTATATTTGATAGCTTTGTTTCTCATAAGCAGTTTATGTTTTACCTTGTGTAGTTGCATCATATCCGATTACTAGGTATCTCTTTTCCTTTTACCAAGTCCTTTCACGCTCCGGAGATGATTTTCATTGTTCAACTGTGTTATCCCTTTTAGTGTGTAGGTTGTGGCACGGGGCTTAGACACTCCCTTCCATTCTCTAAGTCTCTTTTCCTCGGTTTCTCTCACATGTTTGAGATAAGAGGAATTGTCTTCTTCAGAGGATCCAAGGTCCACTCTTACTAGCAGAGCTGTTGTTCAGAGTTCTATGTTTGGCCAAGCGGAAAGTATTAGTGGAACAATGGTTAAGTTAGGTTTTGTACCTTGTGTAGAGGGAGGGCCCTATGTTGTTGCTTTTTTCTTTGTTGAAGTTGAGGGTGCCATAAATCCTTCTTTCTCCATCATCTAACTATTCGACTTTTTTGTTTTGTTACTCCTTGTGGCTTCTTGAGTTTATACTATTTCTTTCCCTTTTTTCCAAGGTGTCTTTTATTCCTTCGGCGTCAGTTACAACTTCTTCATGCCTCACGGTTGATGGTCTTGGCTTGGATGTACTGCTTATGTCTCTTGGAAATTAGGTTCCAGTATCCGTGAATAAATCTGAGAGAGCTTGGAGAGGTCAAAATTTAGTTTTGTCTTTTCTTGAATAATTTTCAGAGATGTGGAGTGTGCTATAGTATTCTTAATTTGTATTCACTGTCAATGGTATATGAATGAACAAGGAGAGCGAATCAATTAAGTAGAACTGTTCCTGGAAATCATCTCATAGAAAATTTGACTATCTTCAATTATTTCACATCAATTATATACAAATTGGTCTCAATTGATAGAGAAATGCAGCAACTTCCACTCAAGCTTATTACTTTAGTTATGATTTTTTACCACCAATCTTCAGAAGATCAGGCTAGTGTTTTGATGAAGGTCCCATGAAAACCATAAGGCACTCTTTGTGGCAATGTTATTTTAGCCACTGCTTCGCTCTCAAATCTTTTAGTATCAATTATATGAACCTGGAAAAAAGAACATAAAGATAGATACATGAAGTCGAAAGCTAGCAGTAACAATTTACGAAAACCAAGTGAAAGAAATATGTATATAATCCTACTTGAGATATGTTAGTTTTCATTGTGGACATAAGAAATTATCCATCCATCATCTTCTTTAGAACTACTTGCAGGTCTTGGTACAAATCTTGCTGATCTAGTACAGGCTGGTTCTCTTTGAGTTGATGATGCTCCACTTAATTTGATCAATTGTTGCAGTTGTTTTATCCAATTCATGTTTCTTCTTTAGTTGGCAACCGCGTGGAAGAATTTGATGTTTTGATCTCTTTGTTGCAACCATGTTATCCTTGACCTTTGCCTCCAATATGATTCTTCTTCCAATATCATCTTTTCGTATTCCCTTCTTTTGGTTGTGTTTGTTTCCTCCTTATCCCTTGTAATCTCCCTTGCTTCTTTGATCACACCTAGCTTTTCGATCTCTCTCAGGATTTCTTTCTTCCTTTTAGACTTTTGGTTGTATGCCTTTTTCTACCAAGATCTTAGCTTGTTCCTTGCTATGCCTAATATTTTACAAAGATGTAGGCCCTTTCTCCACTAAAATCATTGTTGCTGCCAGGTATCTTTCACCATTTCCAAAAACCGCTCTATCTTCCCCCAATCCCTTTTGTAGCAAAATGAGGTTGATTGGGGCGTGTATTCCAAATTCCAAGAAAGCTAGTGCATGGTCCGATCTCACCCTTCGTAGGGTCATTTTCCATATTCTGGGAGTCCTAGGATCCCTTCTGTGGATAGGAGGAACTTATCCAATCGTGCCAAAGCTGGTGTGGATCATCTGTTAGTCCAAGTGTATTGTCGTCCTAAAAGTGGAGAGCCAATCAATAATAGATCTTGTATCATTTGGTGAAACTCCTCCCTTTTTCTTGCGTTGTGTGATGTTGTGTTTGAATCTTCTGATTTCCGTATAGTGTTGAAGTCCACGCACAACATCCATGGACCTTTCCATCTCTCCCTAATTGCTCTAAGCTCCTCCCTGTACCCTGTTCTTTGGGTTGGGTTACAAGGGCCGTATACTGTGGTTAGCATCCTTGGCAGGTTATTGTTTGTCTTATCTTCAAGTATTATCTTAGTGGGTATTGATTTAGGAAGGCGTCCTTGAAAATATATTGTGCACTCTTCCAGCCAATACAGTAGCCAGCTCTTGTTACTATGGCAGGCAACACCATCCACTTGTCGAACAAATTTTCTCCTACTGTCCTCTAGGTGGTTATGTTTATATTTGATAGCTTTGTTTCTCGTAAGCAGAATAAGTTTACCTTGTGTAGTTGCATCATATCCCTCACTAGGTATCTCTTTTTCCTTTTACAAAGTCCTCTAATGCTCCAATAGATGATTTTCATTCTTCACTTTGTTATCCCTTTTAGTGTGTAGCTGTGGCTCAGGGGCTTAGACACTTCTCTACCATTCTCTGGGTCTTCTTTCCTTGGTTTCTCTCATATGTTTGAGATAAGAGGACTTGTCTTCTTCAGAGGATCCAAGGTCCACTCCTACTAGCAGAGTTGTCGTTAAGAGTTCTATGTTTGGCCAAGCGGAAAGTATTAGTGGAACATTGGTTAAGTTAGGTTTTGTACCTTGTGTAGAGGGAGGGCCCTATGTTGTTGCTTTTTTCTTTGTTGAAGTTGAGGGTGCCATAAATCCTTCTTTCTCCATCATCTAGCTATTCGACTTTTTTGTTTGGTACTCCTTGTGGCTTCTTGAGTTTATACTATTTCTTTCCCTTTTTTCCAAGGTGTCTTTTATTCCTTCGGCGTCAGTTACAACTTCTTCATGCCTCACAGTTGATGGTCTTGAGCAAATATGCCTTATGCCTCTTGGAATTTAGGTTCGATATCCGTGAATAAATCTGAGAGAGCTTGGAGAGGTCAAAATTTAGTTTTGTCTTTTCTTGAATAATTTCGAGAGATGTGGAGTGTCTTTGTAGTATTCTTAATTTGTATTCAGCATCAATGGTATATGAATGAACAAGGAGAGCGAATCAATTAATTAGAACTGTTCCTGGAAATCATCTCATAGAAAATTTGACTATCTTCAATTATTTCAAATCAATTATATACAAATTGGTCAATTGATAGAGAAATCACGGCAACTTCCACTCAAGCTTATTACTTTAGTTATGATTTTTTACCACCAATCTTAGGAAGATCAGCCGGTGTTTTGATGAAGGTCCCATGAAAACCATAAGGCACTCTTTGTGGCAATGTTATTTTAGCTTGCTTTGCTTGGCTCTCAAATCTTTTAGTATCAATTATATGAACTGGAAAAAGAACATAAAGATAGATACATGAAGTCGAGAAGCTGCGGAACAATTTACAGAAACCAAGTGAAAGAAATATGTATATAATCCTACTTGAGATATGTTAGTTTTTCATTGTGGACATAGAAATTATCCATCCATCATCTTCTTGAGAACCACAGGTCTTGGTACAAATCTTGATCGATGCAAATTGGTTCTCCCCAAGTTGATGATGCTCCACTTTGATCATTTGTTGGCGCTACAAATTTGGAAATCAAAATTCAGTGTGTTCATATATAGATATATGAACATAAATAATCAATTCATGAAGAACATAGCATACCCGAGAGATCTTATCAACTTCTCCGAAAGAGAACTTCACTAGGCTTCCATACATTGGCAATCTTTGTGATCGAGAGGTGATATTAATTTGTTTGTAAAGCAACAAAGAAATTAAAAATCATGAGAAGGAAAACTCATTACCACAATTAGAGCTACGTATGAGTCTACAACTTGAACATATGCAAACTTGTTTCTTAAACCGATAAAATTCTCATTGATCATGGGAAGTCCATTGAGAACTCTAGATCACAATGGGATATCTCTCTCTAACACAACCATTCTTAATGTTTAACCTCCATTCATACAAGCGAGAGAACAAAAGCCTTCTTCAAGGTTATCTTTATCATCATCACAGTACTCTTCTTCTATTTCGAAGCGTGAGTCCTCTAGAGAACCACTTGAACTTATCAAGGCCATGCTCTTTAGGACCGGGGAATGATGACTCGATGCTCGGCATCCCCTCACAACCACCTATTATTTCTTTCAACATTAATTCTCATAGAAAATGGCATGTAATCGATGGTGTTTCATGTATCTAACCTCATCTCCATCTTCATAAGCATTGATCAAATTGAAAAGTGCGGTAAGGTTGTACTTGAAACCACTTGATTGATTACGCATCTCCATAACGTGGCATCACTCCAATTCTTGCATAACTTTCTTTCTCATACTTAATCAATGCATGTGCAAAGTGAAAACTTAGTAATTTCAGGAATCATCACTCCAATAGATAGCGTACAAGTACTTACGATCCACCTCTGAGAACCCTATTAACATCTACGATTGAGTGGCATGTCCAAGATTATATTGTACACGAAAACCAAAATATATACAAAAATCATCCAGGGAATTGAATACATTTGTGTTTATATTAGGTCTATCATGGTCTTACCTTTCGGTAACTCAATATCATGGCGGAGAATGCTCCTCTCCAATTTGATATCAACCTTATGAGTGAATCTCTCCCCATGCATTTGGAAAGTTGAAACAAGAGATCAATTACATATATAAAAATTTTGTATTGTATAAATTTCTCAATGATTAATGATCATTTGATGAACACGAGATCACTCCCAGAACAAGGAAAGGTTTCACATTATCAGCTCCAGTGATAACAAGCTCTCCTGGTCCCCTGAGCTTTACATTAAATTAACTACAAAGCATGAATTAGGAGGTCATAATAAATTGGCAAGAGATTAAGAAGTAGTTTTGTTTTTTAAATTAACCTTTGGATGAGAAGTAAAAGGCACATTTCCATTCTCCATTGACATCCCAATTACCAAGTGTATCAAGGCTAGACATATTAATTTCACGTGGAATGTGATGCTCTGTAATGGATAAGCATCTCGAGAATGTTCAAAGACATTGGTGTTGCTACTGTACTTGTTCACTTGGCCAAACCTCAACTATCATAGAATAAAAAAACAATGGTTTGTATTAAATTAACGATGTGCATTTATTATCTACGACATAAACAATTTGTACACGGTTGAGAATATAGGCGCTGAGAATGGCCAAGGAGTCACCCTCCGCATGGGAGGAAAGCAGGGCCTCTTCTTCTCCTTCTCAATCTTGAAAGTCTCAGGACTCAACATAGCGGTTCTTATAGCAAATGGTGAAGGTATTATTGCTAGGATTTTTGGTGAAATAGATGGCATGAAGCATGCCTTCTCCTTCAACCCATATCTTTGCTTGACCTCCCCAATGGTGATATGGTTGATTGGAGTGTCCCAAACAATGGGTTTGGTCCTACAAAAGATATTTTCTACCACAATATTAGAGATACCAATCCAAATAGTTATGGGAGGTTAGGGGATCAAAGGATACTTGAAACATAGCATGTCTCTACCAAATAAAAAGAAAAAGTGATTTGTCCATATTTATAAAAAAAAAACAATCCTAACGGCTAACTGTTGAGGATCAAGTGCTATTTAACTGAATTAACCACGAAATATGAATAGTGACAGTGAGTGAATAGTAAATGAATAGTAAATGAACAGTAAATGACACCAGAGATTTAAGGTGGTTCGGCCTTATAATGGCCTACGTCCACCGGCGGCAGAGGAGGAATTTCACTATGACAAAAGCTGGAGATTACAAGATAGAGATACTATTCACACCCTATGTCTCTCCCACTCAAACAAGAGAATCCTCCTAAAGGAAAGGAATTCTCACACACTAATCTCCTCACAAATCTGAAGCTATTAAGCTTTGGGTGTGCTTCTTCAGAAGGAGAGGAGCTCCTTATATAGAGGATGAAATGGATCAGCTGGCTGTGTGAAGTCAAATAAAAGCACAGCCTCACATTTTGATTTCTAGGGCTGCAACTTTTGACTAAAAAAAAAACATCACATGTTGGGTTGCAATTGCTGACCATTGTCTAATAAAGACAAATCTCACAAATCTCCACCTTGGCTTTATTTAGACAAATCGACAAGTGAAATTCCTTTGCTTCCTCAACCGCCAAGAGGCAACTCATATGCTTCGAACACTAATCAAGTCCAGGCAATATCTGAACTTGATAGTAGCAAGTGGCTTAGTCAACATGTATGCTGGATTGTCTGCAGTAGCAATCTTCTCGATTAAAACGATACCTTGGCTTATGATCTCTCTGATGAAATGATATCTGACATCGATATGTTTGGTCCGCTAATGGTGCATTTGATCTTTAGATGCAGTCAATACTTCCCCGATTATCGCAAAATACAACATTAGATTTACTGCTGTAAACCCAGAATCTACCTACCAAACCTTCGAGGGCCGGCTTCCCTTCCTTTGTTTACGCCAAAAGAGCCATGTACTTTCGGCCGGTTGTAGAGCAAGAAAGCGTGTTGCCGTAATGTTGCTTTCCAACCGATAAGCACAAACTGTAAATAGTGAACACATAACACGTAAGAGATCTCAACTTATCCAAGTCACTGTATAGTCGAATCGGCATATCCAACAACGCCAATAGTAGAACTAGAGCTACCATCATATACCAAGCCAATATCGGTAGTGCCTCTTAGATACAAGTATCCATTTCCTGACTTGCCAATGTTCCTTGCCGGGATCGAGACGTATATCCGCTACTTAATGGCAACCTTGACTTGAAATACTCCGGGGCCAGTACATACCATAGCATACATAATCTTTGCCGGCTGACGCTAGCATATGGAACATGTGACATGTACTCCTTCTCATCGAGTTTGTGGTGAATGCTTCTTTTGAAAGCTTAAAATTAATGCGCGACCAATGGAGTGCTCAAATTTGCAATCACAAATCCCAAAGCGTTCAAGTACTTTCTCAATGTACCTTTTTAGAGATAGGAGCGGCTTTCACCTTTTCCGATCTCGTGAATCTCCATGCCCAAAATTTTCTTTCTTTGCACCTAAGTCTTTCATCTCAAATTCACCATTCAGGTTGAGTCTCTTTAACCTGTTGATCTCAAACATGCTTTTAGAAGCAATAAGCGTATGCTAAATCAGCGTAGAGAAGCAAATAGACAAAAGAACCATCGTGACAACTTTACGTAATATACACAACCGCCATATTTGCTTCTAGTAAAAGCCATGTGTACCCATGAAAGTATCAAACCGCTTGTACCATCTTTGGAGATTACTTCAAACCATATAATGATTTCTTGACAAACAAACAAGATCTTCTTTTCCGGCTTCAATAAAACCTTGAGTTGTAGCATATAGATTTGTTCTTCGAGCTCACCATGTAGAAAAGCGGTCTTAACATCAAAATTTTGCTCAAGCTCCAAATCTGCTTGATTGCTACCATGGCAAGTAATACGTATAGAGCTATGTTTAACAACGGAGAAAATACCTCATTGAAGTCTATGCCTTCTCTCTCGACTATAGCCCTTGGCGACTAAGCGTGCTTTGAACCTTGGTGCTTCCAACCCCTTGAGTTCCTTCTTTTTCTTGAAGACCCATTTGCGTACCAACAATCTTCTGACCTTCTACGTTGGTTTTTACGAGATCCCACGTATGGTTCTTGTGAAGAGACTCAATTTCTTCACCCATAGCAAATTTTAACCATTTGAAGTTGCTTAGCCATCTGGCTGGAGCGACTTCCACGATAAGCTGGTAGGTTCATCACCTTCAAGGTTATCTCCCACGCGACCAAAGCATGAGTAGTAATATCGGAATAATGCTACGCAAAATCTGCGTATTTCACGTGGTCTTGAATCTGTCTTCTTTCTCTCCCGGTAGCAATGTTGCATGCAGTTGCTCCTCATAAAGTACATCTATGACATCGCCGGAAGAATCATGTACCTTTTCGGTTGGCGCTTGTTCATTGAAGTATGTACTTGTCTTCTTGAGGGCTCCGCCTCAAGCTCCACACCTTCATAACACCGTGGTCCTTACTTGCCGTCGGACATACTCCTTTGGTCTGTCAGGAGGCCGGACTTCATTGAACTTGGCGTCTACCGATATTAATCCAAACCCAGGGGATGATGGATATGTACACACAACTGACTTTAACCTTTAACCCACGATGCATATCCCTAAATATGCATTTCTTTGCCCTAGGCTCAAGTTTACCATCGTTAACATGAGCATAAGCGGGGCAACCAAATACTTTTAGAAAAGTATAATCAGAGGAGAACGGACCATACCTCAAAAGGAGTTTTACTATCAATGATAGTAGTTGGCGGAGACCTATTAATCAAATAGCAAGCAGTATTAATATAGCTTCACCCAAGGTTTTAGACAAACTGAATTGGACAACATCTGCGAGCTCTTCCAAAAGAGTCCCTGTTTCATACGTTCTACGCAACCCATTTTGTTGTAGTGTATATCTCATGATTATATCTCACGGTCACGGTGTCTCACTATACCTTCATTTTTGCGTAACTGATCAAATTCACGCTGCGATTCCATACCATTATCGGTTTTGAGGCAGCTTGATCTTCCTCCCGATTCTGCTTCTCAATAAGCGTCTTCTACTTAAAGATAGCCGAAAACTTAGCTCTTTTGCTTGAAAGTACACCCAAGTCATGTTAGTAGTAGTAAATGATAAAAGTTAACATATATGAGAACTACCCTTTGGCGGATGGTCACGGGCCCCAAACATCCGAATGGATGTAATCCAAAAGTGCCCTTAGTCTTGTACGCGGCCGATCTTGAACTTGACTCTAGTGTGTTTGCCAACTGCACAATGTTGTCAAGTCAAGTTTGTTGGTTTCACGACCATTCAACAAACCTAAACGCTTGCTTAATATATTCGTACCTCGTTAAGCTCATGTGACCCAAGCGCGTAATGCCATGTAGCGAGTAGAATACGTATCGGGATTTGATGAGGAAGTAGATCTTTGCGATCACACGTAATTGTCTTTGCCTTGAAGAATGTAGAGTGTGTTGACCAACTTTCCTTTGATCACCACCAAGCGCACCTTTGCTAACTTTTAGGTGACGGCGTCCTGCTTGTATTATTTGAAACCTATCTTGGTCCAAAGACTCAAAGAAACAAGATTCTTTCTCATATCGGTACATACCTAACATTGTTGGAAAGTTACGATAATGCCATCATACATCTTGACACGGGTGGAACCAACGCCAGAGACTGGACATGAGGTATTAATCCCCATTAAGACTAAACCACCTTAAGGTGCCTGAAAGGTGGTGAACCAATCTCTCTGAAAACATATATGGTAAGAACAAGGTCAAGTATCCAAGAATCATCAGAACTTGTAGTAGTGACAGATAATGCCATATCAGCAGCTTCGAAACTGTCCTCAACAACGTTAGCATTCATACCTGAAGGAGTTTTCTCCTTATCTTCTTTTGCTTTAGCCTTGATGCGATCTTTTCACCATGTGCCCTTTCTTCTTGCGGTAGAAACACGCGTTCTGACTTTGTTTCTAGATTTAGATCTAGATCTCTCTTTGTTTGCTAGCCCCTCGCCTCCACGAGGTCTACTTACACAAGTGGGCCTTGACTGATATTGGCTGATTCACCCCCCATCTCCAAACCTTCTTTTCAATTCCTTGGAGTTAAGAGCACTTTTGACATCATCAATGGAGATAGTCTCTCTCCCGTATAACATTGTGCCAACAAAATGCTCAAAAGAAGGGGTTAGTGAACATAACAAAATTAGAGCTTTGATCCTCATCATCAATAAGATACGGTCTATATTCTTGAGATCAATAATGATCCTATTGAACTCATCTGAGATGGTCAAGAATTCTTTGTACCTTCTTTCATATATGAAATGTGTAGAGTCGTTGCTTCATAAAAAGTCGATTTGTGAGAGATTTTGTAATAAAGATTGACTCCAGACGGAGCCATAAGCCTGTAGCGGATGTTTCAACCACGACCACTCTTAGAACCTCATGCGCCAAAGACAATTTGGATACAAATGTGTGCCTGCTCCAAAATCTCCTCCTTCTCATCGCAGTTCCCGAGTCTTCTTGGCGGTGCATCTTCCTTGCAAGGCCTTTAATTGCACCTTGTTGCACTAACAAAGCCCGTGATCTTGACTCTCCAGCAGATCGAAGTCATTTACGCCATCGAACTTCTCGATTTAGACTGTGGTAGACATTCTGCGAAATTCAGTTAGATAACAAACAAACTAGCTCTGATACCAATTTGTTGAGGATCAAGTGCTATTAAACTGAATTAACCACGAAATATGAATAGTGACAGTGAGTGAATAGTAAATGAATAGTAAATGAACAGTAAATGACACCAGAGATTTAAGGTGGTTCGGCCTTATATTGGCCTACGTCCACCGGAGAGAGAGGAATTTCACTATGACAAAATTTGGAGATTACAAGATAGAGATACTATTCACACCCTATGTCTCTCCCACTCAAACAAGAGAATCCTCCTAAAGGAAAGGAATTCTCACACACTAATCTCCTCACAAATCAAGCTATTAAGCTTTGGGTGTGCTTCTTCGTATGAGAGGAGCTCCTTATATAGAGGATGAAATGGATCAATTTGGTACATGTGAAGTCAAATAAAAGCACAGCCTCACATTTTGATTTCTAGGGCTGCAACTTTTGACTAAAAAAAAAACATCACATGTTGGGTTGCAATTGCTGACCATTGTCTAATAAAGACAAATCTCACACTAACAGTCACAGTGACATACATGGATTAATTAATTAAATTTTTTGATTGTCGGAGGAGAAGAAGAAGAAGAAGAAGAAGTTGGTTTGCAAAGCTGATTTATAAATTTTGAAAGCAAACTGCACTTTGTCTCTTTCAGTGTATAAAAATACAAACTTAAGAATATGCTTGAGACATGTATCCTAGCTAGGAAACCAAGACTAACTCATCAGAAAGAATGGCAGCTTGTTCATGGTGTTTTCTAAACTATCTACATATATATTTACCTGGGTGTCTTTATCATACCATTTCTTATGTAAATGCCTTCGGGGAAGTCAGTAGGGATCTAGCCTTCGATGTCGGGTCACCGTCTTCTCCTCTCCGATCTCATCTACAGTGCAAAGTTTCTCTCAAGATGGTGATGCATATGGTTAATTTAGTTTCTTGTCAAGCTTTTATCGAGAAACTATACTTGCATATAGATGTTAAATGTAGATCAATTCCTCAAAATAGCAGATCTATTAACCAATTCCAACAGATCCATTCCGAGCATTAGGTGAATCATCAAACATTCTAACATATAAGCGAGAATTCCGATGAATTGATCTACAAATCCATCAACTACTACCGAAATGAAAGCAACAAACAACAGCAACAATCAAACAAGGAAAAGATAACTAGGATTTTCAAAGAAAACCCCCTAAAGAACGACGGTGTTCACCCCTGCAACCTGGCCGCTCCCATCTCCGGTCTCTCCTAGAAGAGCTCGGGACCAAACAACACATTCAACTTCGATGCCTCTCTACTGACTCTATCCCGCGTTCCTTTTTTGTAACCTCTCCCTTAAAGCCCTGCCTCGGGATCAGTTCATTTAATCCACTTATAAAAATGCCCATCCCGAGGATCCGTCACAGATATCTACATTCTCATGATCTTATTATTGTAAATTAATTAATTACCTGAGAAGGCAGAGTTGGCTGGTTAACAAACTGGAAAGTGGAATCCACCTCCAGCATCCTCAAGGACTCATTCTTGATGAATTCTGGAACACCTAGTACTCCCAACTTAACTTGCTGAAACTCCTTCAAGAATGGCTGCAGGCAGAAAGAGAAATTCATTTAAACCATCAATATCATGCATATAACTGAACATGTCTTCATATATACATAGATATATATATATATGCATACCTTGAATGTGGAGGAAAGGGAGTTTGAGATATGATGAACAGAAGGAAACAGAAGATCAGGCCTTCTGATGGAGACATGAGCATGGGATGACAAACAAAAGGAGTTCATACTTGCCTTTGATTCCTATACACACTGGCTCTTCTTAGTCTTGTTTTGTAATTAGTTATAATAGAGTTGCCAAAATAAAAGGCTCAATGTATCTGTCATGGAGGAAGAGATATCCATATATAGTGGAAGAATCAACCCTATTACCCTGTTATATATACTTATATTCCATATATCTTAGGTGGAAAATTTTATATTAATTTTATGGTGAATGTTCATTCATTTAGGCAGAGAAGACAAGAAGCAACTGAATGGACTTGGTCTGGCATGATATTGATCTATCTATGTATATTTGTCCAAATACAAGGAGAAAACAAATCCTTGTTAAGTTTTGTTTGTAGAGAAAAGAACAAGATTAGAACCATATGGTTTCTTGATATTTGGTCAAGAAGAATATACAGTTCTTTGGCGTAGTTGTGGACTTTTTAGGGTTTTAAAGGCATTGGCGGTAGTTGTTTGCATAAATTGAAGGGTTGAATGTGGAGAAGGTTTGTGTTCATTTTATCAGCAACTGAAACGTCTTATCAAGTCTGATGATTTGATCCATTTTTTTTTAAAGATAGATCAATTATATTTTTATTAATTAAGTGCATGTGCATTACATGAGAACCCTTATTATATAAGATTTATAAATGGGTAATTACAACAAAGCCCTATTAGTGTTGCAAGGGTCACGGTGCACTATCATCGGAGTGGCGGTCTCTATCAACTGCATTGCAGGCTCCTCTTTACTAATGATCGGGTTGGTTTTAACTTAGATTTCTTTATTGGATGTGTTACATCACATCAGAATAGTATGAAAAAGTTAGTTGCGTAAATGATATAAGAAAATGTGATGTTTTTTTGAAAGCATCGTCTGTTACGCTCTAGTGAGATGCTCCATATTATCGCCATTGTCGTCAATTCCCACACTTTTTTCAAAATATTGTGCACTTTGTTTATTAAGGATGTAGGGTCACAAATATCATGGAAAGGGGTTAGAAGAAATCAAGATTGTACAAACTCGATAGTGTTCCCAAATGCTTGAGCATACCGCAACTAAGTAGGAGTTGTAATGTTGTCTCTTCAGTGTCAGTGCACTTGAAAAAATATTATTCAAAATATTTCATATTAATTGATTAGTTGATGTGCTTTAGATGACGCACAAGAACTAATAATAAATTTATGAATGGACATGTTCATTTGCTGAATAAGTTCCAATATTTCAATTACTTGTTAACAGTATTATGACACAATTGATATGAATTGATTAATATTTTTAATAAGGTTTCAAACATCAGGTCTAGTTAACCATACCCACATATTTTTGTGGTTTTTTTTGTTTCAAACATCCGTTTCTGGCCATGAGGTTAAATGACTAACATTTTTCATTTACTTCAACCGCCATGTGTTTAACTGACCTAATAAATTTTCTAATTTTAATTAAAATTTGAATCCTAGTTATAAAAACCCTAACCCTATTTTAAAAATTATAATTTTCAAAGGCCACGTGGCATTCATCCTCTGCCCTCCCAGCCTCAAGATTCCCATCCTCTACCTCGCTTTCCTCTTCATCGGTGGCGCTGTCGTCACAACTCGCCAGTGCACATCCCTTCCTTCTCCTTCTCCCGCACTCACCTCTCCAACCTCAACCTCGGCCACTCTGTCCTACTCCTCCTCGCCATTGCTCTCCCGCCTCTCATGCCCATACAACGCCATGCCTTGAGGATTTCCAGCATCGTCAGTGCCGTCCATCGCTTCCTCTGGCCCCAACTTCACTTCTCTAGTGACGCTAGGGTTCTTGTTCATGCCCCACACAAAAAAAAATACCCGAAAATCTAGCATTTTATGGAGAAAACTGATTAAAGATCGGATTGCCTTAGATAATGAAATTGAGAAAAAAGGCAATTGAAATCCCATTCAAATTGGGAGAATTGGGAATTTGGGGATGAAGCTCTTTGATATTGGGGGATAAGATCGAGGGACAAGAAGGAATCTTAGAATTTATTTTCAAGTTTTTTCTTATATATTGTTTAAGGGGTCGAGGAGGTTGGACCAGTCGCCAGAGCCGTGGTAAAGTGGCCAGTTGGAGGAGATGTTTTCTTTTTTAGGGAAGGGTGGGTGGAGTGGGAGATGTGGTGGAGAGGTGGGTGCTGGAGGAGGAGAAAGGGATGAGTGACGGTGAGAAGCAATGGTGCGGCACCGCTGGAGGAGCTCCTGTGAGCATGAGAGTTGTGATGACGGCGCCGCCAATGGAAAGGAGAGCGAGGTAGAGGATGGGGATCTTAAGGGAGGGCAGAGGATGAATGCCATGTGGCCTTGAAAATTAGAATTTTGAAAATTTTGGGTTTTTATAATTAGGATTCAAATTTTAATTAAAACTAGAGAAACATAGAAATGGTGTGGGTATTATTATGGAACAAAAAATGAAGGACAAAGTGATTGAAGTGAAAAGGGTAGGAGATAGGATTATACATTTGAAGCTAGTGTTGGGAAAAGAAACAATCAACATAGTAAGTGCGTATGCCCCTCAAGTAGGCTTAGGGGAAGAAGATAAGGTCAAATTCTTGGAAGATTTAGATGAGGTAGTTCTAGGGAATCCAAGTGAGCAAGAGCTTTTTATTGGGGGAGATCTTAATGGGCATGTATGCAGACTTAGTAATGGCTACGAGCGAGTGTATGGAGGATATGGATATGGTAACAGGAATGAGGAAGGAAAATCTATATTAGATTTTGCTTTGGCTCATGATTTGGTATTGACCAACACTTGCTTTAGGAAAAGGGAACCACACTTGATTACCTTTAAGAATGAAGGTAATTATAGCCAAATTGATTTTCTTGTTACAAGAAAAATGGATAAATCTATTTGTAAGGATTGTAAGGTTATACCTGGAGAAACATTAACCACCCAACATAGGTTGGTGGTGTTGGATGTAAAGAAAAAGAGTATAGTGAAAATAGAAAAGAGGGTTAATCAAAATAGGATTAGATGGTGGGCTTTAAAAGGAACCAATCAATTAGCATTTAGGAATAAAATGGCAGAAGAGGGAGGCATAAACATGAAAGTTGATACAAATACCTTATGGAAGGAGATGACAAATAGTATTGAGAAGATAGGGTGTGAACTCTTAGGGATCTCTAAGGGACTAGGACCTCGACCATAGGAATCATGGTGGTGGAATGAAGAGGTTCAAAATGCTATTAAAGAGAAAAGATTTTGGTATAAGAAATTACCCACAGCTGAGGATGGGGAAGCCTCTGAAAAGTATAATAGGACAAAAAAAGAGGCCAAGAAAGCGGTTAGCAAGACTCGAGGTAAATCTTTAGCCGATTTGTACCAAAAGTTAGGGACACAGGAAGGGGAAAAAGAAATATACAAGATAGCATGGCTTAGAGATAAAAAAGGGAAAGACTTGAACCGAATTAACTACATTAATTATGAGTCTCAACATGTTTTGACAGGAGATATGGAAATCAAAGAGAGACGGAGAAGCTACTTTGATCACTTGTTTAATGAAAGTTATGAGGATAACTTTACAGATTTTTATGCATTAGCGATAGAAAGAAACTTTAGCTACACACGTAGAATAAGGCCTAGTGAAGTCAAGGAGGCATTGAAGAAAATAAAAATTTTGGAAAAGCTTGTTGGCCGGATAGTATCCCAATTGAAGTTTGGAAGTGCCTTAGAAAGATGGGGTAGAGTGATTAACCAAACTCTTCAACTCTATCTTAAAAAGGGGAAAAATGCTAGACGATTGGAGAAAGAGCACTTTGGTTCCTATTTATAAGAATAAGGGGGGTAAAAATCTTAAGAGAACACTAAACTATGCCCATATTGCACTTTGGATACCAAACTTCAATTTGTATCTTTTTGGTCACCATACCTATTTGATTTCAGTAATAGGGTACCCGAGGGGAAATGATGAGAATTATTTGACGTGGTTACCGGATTAGTCAGATGGAGGGTAGTGAAATCCTAATTTACAGAAATCCAAACTAATTGAACAATATTTAGAGGAAAAAAAATAACATTTGAACCTTGATTTCGACAAGGTCAAAACGAACAACATTCGAAATCAAGGTTCAAATCTTATTCAATTAGTTAGGATTTTTGTAAATTAGGATTTCAATACCCTCCATGTGGCTAATCCGGCGGCCACATTGAATAATTCTCGCCGGTTCCCCTCGGGTACCCTCCTACTGAAATTAAAATAGAAGTAGGGTGACCAAAAGTATACAAATTGAAGTTTGATACCCAAAGTGAAATATGAGCATAGTTTGGTGACCTATCAAGATTTTTACCCAAATAAGGGAGATATTCAAAATTGAACCAACTACCATGGTATTAAGTTAATGAGTCATACAATGAAACTATGGGAAAGGGTAATAGAGTATCGACTCAGGGATATCAAAAAGGTGTCAGAGAACCAATTTGGCTTTATGTCAGGTAGATCCACAACAAAAGCCATTTTCCTATTAAAGAACTTAATGGAGATCTACAGAGAGAAGAAGAAGGATCTCCATATGGTTTTCATTGACTTAGAGAAAGAATATGATAGACGATGCCGTCACAAGTCACATGTAATCAACATTCATGTAAAATATATAAATATTATTAAGGATATGTATGAAGGAGCGGTTATAAGTGTGAGAACAGTGGGAGGCAATACAGAGGAGTTCCCTATAATAGTGGGTTTACATCAAGGATCGGCTTGAGTCCATACTTGTTTACTCTAGTGATGGATGAGTTAACTAGTTATATCCAAGATGATATCCCATGGTGTATGTTGTTCGTAGATGATATTGTCCTTGTGGATGAGACTAGAGATGAAGTAAATCAAAAGTTAGAACTATGGAGAAACACTCTAAAAAGTAGAGGCTTTAGGCTAAGTAGAAGTAAGACAGAATATATGCATTATAATTTTCATCTAAGTAGGAGAGATGAAGGGAAAGTGAAACTAGCTAGGTGGGGTGGTATATAGTGCCTAAGGTTAACCATTTTAAGTATTTAGGTTCCTTTTTTAGGATGATGAGATAATAGATGAAGATGTAGCCACTTAGAATCAAAATTTGGATGGTTGAAATGGAGAGTGCCACGAGTGTGTTATGTGATAAGAAGATGTCTAACAAAGTGAAGGAAAAATTACATGGGGCTGACAGTTAGACCAACCATGTTATACTGAGGGCGAGTGTTGGGCAACTAATATTCAACATATTCATAAGATAAGCGTGGCATACATGAGAATGTTAAGGTGGATGAGTGGTAAATACAAGATTAAACAAGATTAGAAATGAACACATTTGACAAAAAGTGTATGTTGCACCAATTGAAGATAAATAAGAGAAGGGCGTATTATTTTTTTATTTTTATTTTTATGTATTTATTCATTTATTATTATTATTATTATTATTATTATTATTATTATTATTATTATTATTATTATTATTATTATTATTATTATTTATCTATTTACTTTTTTGGAGAGCAACATGGAGATAGAGAATCCATATAGCTGACCCCATCCAGTATGGGATTAAGGCTTAGTTGTTGTTGTATTTATTTATTTATTTTTATTTTTATTTTTATTTTATTCCGTTTATTATATTATATTATATTATATTATATTATATTATAGTTTATTTTTCAAATTTGAGAGCAATATGGAGACAGAGAATCCATATAGTCGACCACATCTAGTATGGGATAAAGGCTTAGTTATTGTTGTTAGAGAATTGATTAGGTCAGCTAAACACACAGTCATTGAAGTTAACGAAAAAGTTAGCCATTTAACCTCACATAGATTGTTAGCGGAGATGCCTTTTTGCGACTTAGAAAATGTTACGGATCTCTCAGATTCTTAAAAAAGTCTAGGTGCCAGAGTGCAAAAGTGGAATTGTTCATGTGGGTAAAAAAAAATGGTTAAAGCTATTTTTTGTCTCTACAAACAGGTCCAATATTCATTTCCATCCTTAATCTCAAAATTGTTCAATACAGTCCTATATATTATGTATTCCGTCACATTTGGTCCCTAACGCTGATATGATGTTGACGTGGCATACGATTGAAATACAGAGTATTTATTTATTTTTTTTAATTTTACATGTTGTCGTATTTTGATGACGTGGTAGGCCAACTGGAAAGCTGACATGGCATGCCACATGGCATTTGTTTTTTAATTTTTCATTATTTATTTATTTATTTATTATTATTATTATTACTTTGTTTTTGTCTATAAATAACATTACACTGTATAATGAGAATAAAAGTTTTTTTTTTCCTAAAATTTAAATAAAGTAAGCTATAGCGTTAACATAATTTTTCTATATCGCGTAGAGGTAGCCCACAAGGTAGGGTATTTTTTTGGGCTGCCTCCATGTGACACAGAAAAATTTAACGCTACAGCTTAATTTGTTTAAATTTGAGAAAAAAACTTTTTCTCATTATACATTGTAACGTTATTTTTAGAGAGAAACAAAGCAAAAAAATAAAAAATAAAAAATTAAAAAATTAAAAATTAAAAAGTTAAAAATTAAAAAAATAATAATAAAATATAAATATAAAAAATTTGCCACGTGACATGCCATGTCAGCAGTTTAGTTGGTCTCCCACGTCATCAAAATACAATCACATATAAAATTAAAAAAATAGATACTTTATATTCCATTCATACCACCTCAATGCCACATCAGCTTTAGGGACCAAATGTGACGGAATACGTAATACACAGGGACCGTATTGAACAAATTTTGAAATTAAGTATCGAAATGAAAATTGGACCTATTTCCAGGGACCAAAAATGACTTTAACGCTAAAAAAAAATTAACCTCACTTTTGTTGTTGTGTGCATCGAACTCTTATTTAGCTAAGAGGCCCAGTTTTTCGGTGTTCTCATCTGTTGTCTCCTAAAATTTTCCATATCGGTAGACCTTGTTGGGAATTTTTAAATTTTTTTTATGAGCGTCATTTTGCAAAAGCCTCTTATTAAATCTTAAACTTGATGAGAATTCAAATTATACATAGTTCGAAACTAGGTTTTAGGGTATGACTTTTCTATCGATTTGTATTTTGTTTTTAGTTTTAGTTGTTGGAGTTTTATTCTTTGGATCTAAAATTATGTTTCCCCAACTAACCTTTATGAGGAAAATTGGTAACTTTCTCATTTCACAAAAAAAAAGGTGATGGGTTCGAATCATCCTTAGGCATAGTTCTAGTGGCTTGTGCTCTTTTGGTCTATCAATCTGTTACCTCACTCCACAAAGTAAATCTTCCCATAAAAAAGCCAAGAGATTTGTGCTATTGGTGAGTTGTAATTGATTAACAGGGTGTTCATTTCACTGAAAGTTACTAGAAAATCACAAAAATCGGTTGAGTTCTCCTATTTCAATTGTGCATTTGCGATGAAATAAGAGAAGTATCACATTCTCTATTTCAACACTTTCTCCATTTTAACTTAGGTTTATTTTAGCTTTTTTATCATCAAAATTGATAAAATGTTTTTGACATATAAAAACTTACTTCCACATACTTCGATAGTCTCAGTGGAAATAAATACACAAATTTTCTTACACTTTTTAGTGGATTGTTAATCAGTTTGTTTTGTGTTTGAATTGAACTCTTCCTGAGAATCATCTTATAAAAAATTTGATTATCTTCAATTATTTCAAATCAATTATGGGATTGTTTGGTTTTCAAAGATTTCAAATCATAGTGTAAGTGGACTTACATATAAATTAAATTCTTGTATTTTGACTTACTACAAAGTTGTTTGGTTTAAGTAAGTGGTGGGATATCCCCATTATCCAGTTTTTTCTATTTTTATTTTATTATTTAAAATTTTATATTTTCATTTAGAGCTATTTAATGTACCCAATGTTGATGATCAAACTTTTTTGATCACGGCACAAACGCAACTATATATACTACTACATCATTCCGATAAAATACTTGGGTGTCCCCATCTCGGGGAGGCTGCCCAAGGAAAGAAGAGTGGCTTGCACTAGTGAAAAAGATCAGAGGAAGGCTGGCATCTAATATAGGGAAACTCCTATCTCCATGGGAAAGACTCACCTTGTTAAAATTAGTCATCTCCACCATACCTATCCACTAGATGTCTATTTTTCGCCTCCAAGAATAGGTCATCCACAAAATAGACTCTATTCGAAAGGACTTCCTCTGGAAAGAGGTGGATAAAGAAGCACGAAGTTATCATTTAGTCAACCGGGGCAGGATATGTCAACCCTAAAAGAATGGAGGATGGGGTATCTTAAATTTCGGGAATTTACTGGGGCCTTGCTAGGGAAATGGTGGTGGAGGATACTAACTAGGAGGGCCACAATATGCCTCAAAATCTTTAAAGAAGTGTATACCCGACGCACTTTATAGATACCCACAAAACCCGACTCAAGGGTAGCGATCCCCCTTTGGTGGTGAGGCATATACAGAAGGGTCACATACTTGAAAACATATTGGTGAAGTTGGGGTCCGACTTCTTGGCAAACCTCTTTAAAGACAACTAGTGCGAAGGAATTCACGGGTAATTCCCACTAAGAACTCCAGACGCACACTATTAAGGTGTCACTAAACATCAAAGATGCTAAAAACAGGCTCTAGAGAGGCAAGCCATTCCTTAAGCCAAGACCCCTAATAGAAAAGGATATAGAGGGACTAAATACACCGAGACAACTCCTCATGGATATCACCACAAATGCCAACTCCCTAGATCTAAGAAAGTGGAAGCTCACGCCATCCAGGGTATTTACCATCAAGTTGTTGTATATCTTTCGAATCGATGGGGCGGGGGATTAGAAGCGATCTGATAAAGGGGTTCTGGAAGCAACCATACTCACTTAAAGTCAAATTATTTGCCTAGTTAGAAAGAGAGGACAAGATTATCACACTAGACAATCTACATAAAAGAAGGTAGGGGGGGGGGGGGGGGGGGGTTGGAATGCACAAAATACTACATATGTGATCTCGAGGATAAATAGGTGAACCATCTACTATTATATGTCCCTACGTAGCAAACATCTAGAGCCACTTCTAACAAATCTTTAGATTACAAGTAGGCGTCGAAGACCTAAGAGATATCTGGGGAATCAACGCCTCCCCCCTCCCTCCCTCCCTGGGTGGACAAAACCTTGTGAGGGGGTTGGGAACTCATTGCAATGGCAATCACCTAGACAGTATGGGGTGAACAGAATAGGCGGTGTTTTCAAGATAAACAACACGTTTTCTTAACAATTATTCATGATATTTCTTTCCTCATTCTTTCTTGGTTCGATGCAATCCCGACAAACAAGCGTCCGAGATTGGAGGCAGTGCAAGGGCTTGTAAAGCGATGACTTGAATTCACCCAGGATGGGCCGCGATGACGACGACGAGGCCTTTGAGGATGACTTGGCACCGGATCATGAAGGGGACTAAGGCCTCACCAACCCAACCAGAGGAGCAACACTTAATAGACTTGATCTTTGTTTCACATATTTCACCCTTATTGGGTACTCTGTAACGAATTTCAAGTAATATCAATAAAATACATAGTTTATCCACCTTATATATATATATATATATATATATATATATATATATATATATATATATATATATATATATATATATATATATATATACAGTCCGTCTAAGATCAGGCCGGCTTGATCACTGTGCTGATTCGACCTCCTCGCATTTTGGCACCTGGAGCATGTTTGAAGGACTTTCAACCATACGGATGGGAAGATTATTGAAAAATAAGCTAGCCTGTCAATTTTCATATAATTTGGTGACCGTTTGGTTCTTCCACTTAACGGTTCTTATTTTAGGAAAATTTTAAGGTACAGAATTTCAACCATTAAATGGGAGGACCAAACGGTCACCAAATTGTATGAAAATTGACAGACTAGCTTATTTTTTGATGATCTTCCCATCTGATTAAATCCTTCAAACATGCTCCAATCTAAAAATGAGACGGCTGACAAGGTGATCCCCTTCTACTAATCTTAGACGGACTATATATATATATATACATATAGGGGTAAAGCCATTTTTGGCCCCTGAAAACGGGACCAATGTTCATTTCCATCCCAAAATTCAAAATTTGTTCAATATGGTCCCTATGTATTGCATATTTTGAAATTTTGGGTTCCTATATATTCCGTATTTTGGCATTTTTGGTCCCTATTGTTGACGTGGCGGTCATGTGGAATACCAATGAAATGCATACAATCTTTTTATTATTATGTTTAGGTCGTTATTTTGCTGATGTGGGTGATAAAATTGGCGGTGTATCTTTGATGTGGACCGTATTGAACACATTTTAAATTTTTGAGATGGAAATAAACATTGGCCATGTTTTCAGGAACCAAAAATGGCTTTAACCCATATATATATATATATATATATATATATATATATATATATATATATATATATATATATAATGAGCTTAATTCAGGGTACTCCTTTTTTCCAGAACTTGATGTTTTCATGGTGTTTATTTAAGGTTTAAGGAAAGATAAATTTTATACTCAGAAAAAACAATCTGAACCAAACTGTTATTGTAAAATCCAAGATTTTATTTAAATAAAAGGATTTAGAATTTCCTCTAATTTAATTTTTAATTAAATTGCCAAAGGTTATTTTGGGGATTTGAATAATTTACAAGGACATCTTAGTAAATTGATAGTTTATAAAGAATAAATAAATTTAGTTTATAAATTTATCTAAATGCAAATTGATAATTGATTTGATGATTGATTTTGATAAGTTTGGAAATTCCCTAGATGGATGATGATTTGAACTTAGATGGAAATGGGGAATTGATTGATTAAATCAGTCATTTAATTAATATAGAAAATATTCTAAGTTGGAAACAATTTGAAAGGGATTGATTGAAATTCTTTGATTGGGCTGCCAAGGACGCAGTTGTTAAATTATAAAAGTAGAGGACTAAAGAGTAAAGGTACTTGTCTCTGAAACAAGGACCTCGAGGAGAAAACAAAAATTATGGGGACTTGTTTGAAATTGCCATTATCTCTCAAAGGAAGGACCTGAGAGTAATTTGGAAAACAAACGGGGTTTTAATTGCAAAATGCCACGAGAACACAGGTTGAGGCCGTATTGAAAGCAACCAACGGCCAGGATTATGTTATCGTGAGATGGGGAATAAGCTCGAGGCACCAGCTTCTAATCAGGCAGGTCAGTTTACAAACAATCGGTAGGCTCATCGATTGCGGCCAGCGATCGCGAGGATCTTCTTCCTTCTCTCCCATTTCCGGTAGCGTCACGCGATCAAGCCCCACTATCAACGGAGCTGCAAACATGGAAGAAGAATTTTGCATGGACGAATCCCCCAATCCTAGGGATTGAATCCCGCTAGGCTTTTCCCGTGAGCCTCTATAAAAACCGAGGCATCTTTGAGCTCCAAAGACACACACACCCCGTGATCTCCACGCGTGAGGGAATAGAGAGAAATAGAAAGAGGGAAGTCTGATCTTTGACGAGGTCAGCGAGAGGAGATTGGGGGACTGGTGGCGGCGCCCTATTCGAAAGTTGGTGGCGGATTAAGCACGAGAACCAGGGCTCCGTGGCGTAAGACTTCTTCCCGAGGGATAGTGACGGACTAAGCTCACCGGTGAGCTCTCTTTTCCTTCTTGATTTTATGTTAATCATTGGGCATACATGCTGTAGGGTCTCTTCGGTTAGGGAGAGGAAGGAGGAGTTCTGATCCCGGTCTTTGGCACGCCGGCGAGGAGCACACAGAAGCGTGGGATCATGGACGTCGTGAAAGGGAGGGGAAACGAGCCTTCTATACTATGAGGCGACCACCGAGAAGTGCCGCTCCCACCAAACGAGCATAGGTGGAGAGGACTTACGCCACCAAGCATCATGCCCATTTGCCTATAGTGGAGATGAAGATAAGAGAGTGAGAGAGAAAGAGAGAGGGAGAGCGGGTAAGAGAGAAACAAGGTTAATTAGTTATTAATTAACTAAATTAAAAAGATAAAATTTAGTTAATAGATTTGGATTAAATAAATTAATGGATAAGGTATGGATTTAAATTTTGATTAAATAAATTAATTGATTAAACCATAGTTTAATTAATTGGTTGGGATTAATTAGAACCGGTTTAATTAAATGGATATTGAATTGAGTTAGATTAGTTAATTGATTTGGGATTAACTAATTGATCAATTCATTAACTGGTAACTAGTTAATTGGTGAGACGACTAATTAGAAGTTAATTAATGTGGTTAGTTAATTAATTGAGTAATTAGTTTGTTGATTAGTTGAATAAATAATTGGGGATTAACTAATTGGGTAATTAGTTAATTGAAGAATTTAATAATCAATTAGTGACTAATTTAGTAGTTGATTAATTGGGTTTGGGCTAACCGGTTAGCACGGTTGGGTTCGACCGATTTGGATAGGGTCAGCCAAGTAAGTTGGGTCTGGATCATTTTAGACCAAGATGGTAGAATCAAATCATTTAAGTGTGGACTTAATCAATAATGATGGGCTGGGCTTGGTCATCATATAGTTAACATTTAATTTGATCTATTAAATAGAACTAGGAGGTTAAGTGGTTGAACCTAGCTACAAAAGAATTAATAAATAAAATAGTGGGAGATGTGGATTGAACCCAAGACCTCCCACAACCCACTATTGGGCCTTAACAACCAGGCCACTTGGGGCCTTTATGTAAAAATAGATAAGCATACCAAGTTAAGGACTGGGACTTGGAATTCAGGGAAGGCCCATTAATCTGGGCTGGGCCCAATTAGAATATCATGCATACTTCATCTAGGGGATACGATGTTGATGTTACTGACATAGGGTTTACTATCAGGTTGACATAGATGTGAAGGGAGTTGGTACCTTGGGACTCCTGGCTACGTGACTTCATGTAAGTTACTTATGCCTAGTTACCACCCATCGTTGGGTTTCTTGTTTTGATGTATGCTATCTATTTAGCATGTTTCTCCTTGATATGTTCTGTTTGTGCACATACAAGCTTTTTATTTGCTTTTATTTCTAGTATGTGCATGGTTGATATGCTAGAGGTAGGGTGTAGCTCTACCTGTCTTTGATATGTGAGTTGGCCATACCCACCCATGGGCCGACACTTGATCATGGGCACATGGTCTTGTGTGTTGGCCGGGAGGTATGAGCTAACTGAGATGGTTTATCCGCCCGGCACAGTGGAGCGTGGAGGCTCCGGTTTGAGAGAACGTTCGGGGACGGGACACCCTGACGTTCCGGCATTCCATGCTAGGGGGAGGGTACTCTGGTTGTCCTGCCTGTCAGCGGGATTGATACGCTGGCCATGTCGACATGTACGAGAGGTGGCGCTACTGAGATGCGACAGTGTGGTCACGCACAACGGATTGTTGTGCTTGTAACTGTCCGGGGATAGCTTGATCAGTTTTGTGATCTTTCTGTTGAGCCTGAGGGCTATCTTGGATAGGAGTTGTACCTTGATGTTTAGGTCTCTTTGATGATACTTGGCATTGTTTCTGTTGTACCTTTGATATCGTTGCAGGGTACTTACTGAGCTTTCCATTTGAAAGCTCATGTATTTGTTTCCTTATTCTCTTTCAGGTTCTGAAGAGAGGAGTCTTAGAGATCGCGGCGAGAGACGAGAGAGGGAGGGATCTTTGCCAGGTCGGGAGGGATCTCGGAGTTATCAATTTCCTCTTGAGTGAGATTTATGTTATTAGGACTCATGTAGGGCCTTGTTGTTTAGGGTCCCTGAACCCTGGTTTTGATTTTATTTATGTTGTTAAACTCTGATGTTTGATTACGACTTTTGAGTTATATCTGGATTTTATGTGTTATCTGCTATACTTATTTAGGCCTTGTATCTGAGAGGGGCTGCCTTCCACTTAGAGTGCAGCCTATCTGATATCGCGTGCAGGAGTCCCGGGATCGGATCGGGGTGTGACAGTTATACAAACCAGAGACGTGCCAAAAACAGACGAAGTTCAAAGGTTTTTCATCCCTTCAAATGACTGAGTAGGAGGAACCTACTATAGAGTATATATCACCTAGAAATAAAAAATGTAATAAAAGGTAAAAATATTAATTTTGTGTACAATTTCAAGACAAGCATAGCTAAATCTTATCAAGAAACTAGTTGAGAATTTACCAAAATAACAATAATTCATATAATACTAGAAAAAAAGGTCATCCAAATATCAAAAAACGAGATATCAGGCCAAATTCTAAACCAAGAACACTTGATTCATATCTAAATATCCTACAAGTAAATTCCTCAATAGAAAAAAAAAATAGAAAGAAAACCTAACATCTCTCACATTCATACCGAATCCACCAACAAAACAATTTGTGAACAAAATAACAAAAAAGAAACTCGAAACAACACTCACAAGGCCTTGCAAACCGATCGATAGGTCGACCCAATCATCAAAAACCCCACAAATCTGAACACAAACCTGATATGTGCTACATTGAATACATACCAAAAGGAAGTGTTGATATGGAGAAGATCTAGTCAAGTTTGTTAAGTTTGTCTTAATCTTTGGTCAAGATTGTTAAGCTTGAAATAAGCTTACGTTGTGTTGGTCTTTAGCCTGAGTGATAGTTGTCCTATTTTTCCGTTTAGTAGTTGTATTTTGTTTAGGAGTTAAGGCTATAAAAGTAGTCAATAGTATTGAATAAGAGAGAGGATTATTACTAAACCCGTACTCCTCACGCAATTCCGCTTCTCTTTCTTCTCTACTAACTTCATTCCTATTAGTGGTGTAAAATCCAAGATTTTAGTAGTAAAATAAAGGAGTTAAATTTTCCCTAAGTTATTGCTTATTTATTTAAAAAAAAAAATGCCAAAGGGTGTTTTGGGGATTTAGATAAACACCAAGGGCATTATGGTAAATAAATATGAGGGAGTTTAGAAAGGATATTATTTCATAAATTATTTATTAATGAATGATTTAATTAAACTTGGAAAGTTCTCTAAAAGGATCATGATTGGACTAAGTATGGAAGTAAGGTTAAATTGATTAAATTGATTGATCAAGGCTATTAGGGAAGGTCCAAAGTTGGTGTTTAATCAAAAGGAAAGGATAAATCAATTTAATACAAATTGATTAGAGCTTTTGAACTTTGGGTCTGCCAAGGACCAAGATGAAATTTTGATTCTTTTGAGGATTTGGTGTAAATCTTCCATTCTCTCTAGATGAGGGACCCGTGTGCGATGGTATTGAATTCAAGGGACTGATAACGAATTCTTCGTATTAAAGAGGTTTTGAACTAAACTAATTTATGCAAAGTCCAGGGGGCTTTGGTCATATGTGCGTACGAATCCATGCACGTGAGCAGTGAATTATTTTCGACGGTCGAGATTTGTGAGATTAAAATCCATTACCTCATCGAAAGGCCCAGGATCGCGTCTGGAGCTCGGCCGCGCGTCGGAGTGGAGGAACGGCGCGGCGCCGCCGCGAGCTCGTTTCCATGTTTAAATTCCACAGATAAGGCAACTAAAAGATTTGATTCGTGTTATGAATCAAATCGTAATCCTCTCGCGAACCCTATAAGAAGGGAAGGAGACTGGGAACCCTAGGACGCCGCTCATCTTCGGTCTCTGTCTTCTTCTCTGTTCGGCGCCGTCGTGACGTGGAGCAGCGTGACGTTGTGGAGCTCAGACCGATTGCCTCATATCTCGCCGGAACTGTGCGGAGGTGTTGCCGGTCACCAAGCTTGAAGGTATGTTGCACCTCCTTCACTGTCTTTCCAGTGTTGATCATGCATACGTTAGATCGATAGAGAGAAAGAGAGAGGGGGGAGGGGTATGGTAGGAGTCGTCACCGGTCGGGAGTCATGCACGAGGATAGCAAAGCTGTAGAGCTCGAGGCAGCGGGAGGGGGCTCTCGGACGGCGGGAACCAGGCGGTGGGGCGGAACCTGGCGGCTGAGGAGGAGGCTCGAAAGGTGCACCAAGACGCAGGATGTTGTTGTAGGCGGCCGGAGCCGCTTCTCGGTCTGCCCAAAGCCTATGGCAGCAGTTCCCTCTGTTGAGCATTGTCGGGAGAGTGACAGAGAGAGGAAAGAGAGAGAGAGGCAGAATAGAAGAGAGAGGGGGGCTGGTGATAAGATTTGGGTTTTAAAATTTTAATTAATAAATTTTAATTAAATTGATAAGATTTGGATTTTAGATCTTGATTAAATAAATTAAATGTTAAAGTTTGGGTAATGGAGTTAGATAAAGTATTTAATTTAAAAGTTAGGTTTAATTGTTATATTAACAAAAAGTTGGTTGTAAGAGAATGGAGATTAGTCAAGTGAGAAAGGGTTAGGTTTAACCTTGTTAGGTTTGGACTTGGAGTCCCACCGAGAATAAATCAAATAAGAATGGTTAAGTTGATTAATTCAATTAAAGAGGCTAAGTTGAAATGAATTAATCAAGATCTAGCCAAATTAATTAGTTGGGTAACTAATTAGTTGTTTAGGTTAATAATCAATTAGTGACAATTAGTTGATTGATTAATTGATAACTAGTTGGGTGATTAATTGTTGACTTGGTGAATTAATCAATTAACTCAACTAATGAATTGAAATGGGCTTGGGCCCAATGGATTAATATGGGCTGAATTTAACTTAAGAGAAAGGATGAATGGTTTAATTAAAGGAGTAATTAGTTGGTTGAGTCTAGCTAACTAAGATGCGGTTTGGTTTAATGATAATCAGTTTAATTAATTAATTAGTAACCAAGATAATTTGTCACACCGGTTTGTTGGAGTTTTATCAAATGGAATAATTGATTAATTATCTAGTTAATTATCTAGTTAGAAATGACAACTATTTGGATAATTAATTAAAGATAATGATTAGCTAGCTAACTGGGAAATTATCTATGGGATAATTAATTAACTAATTATTTAGTTAATTGGATGAGAACTAATGGGGAAAAAAAAATTAGTTAAAATCAATTACTTTGGTTAGTTAGTCAATTATCAAAGTTGGGCTTGGGCTGATCAAAAGATTAGTTGATTTGGGTTGATCAGCTTAAGTAAAATGATTTGATTTAAAATGACAAGTTGATTTATGTGTCGATTAAAGAATTTGTATGGATTAATCAAAAGAAATTAAATAAAAGGTTTCTTTGATAAACCGGATTAGTTAATTAATGAAATTAAATAACAACAACCTAGAAGGATATCTTATGGGTGGATGATTAATTATTTGAATAAATAACTAATAAGTTGGATGGGCCAACTAGATAAAGTAAATTGGGACCAACCAATCTAGGGTTGAGTCCGAAGCTAGTAGATGGTTAATGGATGACCATTTAGAAGATTAGTTAATTAGTTAATTTGCAAACTAATTAATGGATTGGCTTGATAATCAATTAGTAGATTAATTAACTTGGATAGTTAAATTAATTAGCTAATTATATTAATTGAGTACATGAATTGACTTGGTAAATCAATGAGATGAGATGGGTGAAGAGATGAACACAAGGTTGGTTCGAATCAATTTCAAAGGATTGAACCAAGGTGGTATGTGACATAGGAACGCGAGAGAAGGCCCACAAGTCGGACTTGGGCCCGTTAGAGCATGCATTGTAAATCTATAGACATATACTTTTATTGAGAGTAGACATGTACTTGGCAGATTTTGTCTTGGATGCATCGAGAAGTCCCGTGGAGCACGAGACTTTGCGACTTTAGGTAAGTACACTTGCCTTGTTTCCTCTCTTCGGAGATTTTATTGACATGTCGTTATTGTGACACTTTGCCTTGTTTTCATACATACTTTTATGATTTTGTTGATATCTTTCTTTAGCATGTGTGATTGATTTGGGATGTTGGAATCCCTATGTGTTCTGTTCTTCGTCCCGGACTCAGTGGAGCAGGTGAGCTCCTTTTTGCGGACATTCGGGGACGGGACACCTGACACGGGTACTCCGGCTTTTGCCATGCGGAGGATCGATACTACAGTTGTCCCCGCCATCCGGTGGGGTCGATCACCTGACCATGTCCGACGTGAGAGAGGTGGCGCTACCGGCCATACCCGACCTGAGGTCAGAAGTAATCGGACGGTCGCTTTCTCGCCAGGTTCGGCTGACAAGTAGCCAATCGGGAGACGCTTTGAGAAGCTTCCGTTGGAACTCTTAGCTAGGAGTCATGATCTTGTTATCTTATTGTGATAGACTCCTAGGACTTGTTTTGAGGGCGTGCCCCAGTTTGCTTTTGATATTCATGTCTTTTTGATATCATATTTTCTTGAACCCCGCTAGGTACTTCACTGAGCTTTCCATCTCAAAGCTCATACACTTGTTTTTCTTCCTGTTTACAGATCCTGAGGCGTAGGACTCTAGTACGCAGGAGCTGAGCCGATCGTGGGTCGGGTGATTTGCAGAGGTCCGAGGACCTTGTCTATCTTTCTATTTTGAGTGAGATATTATGTCTTGTAGGTCCCCTTAGGGCCTGGTATTTGTAGGGTACTTGAACCCTTGTTATTTGTTTTTCCCGCTGAACTCTGTTTATTTTGAATAAATTAAGTTGTTTAATTTGCATTATCTGCTTTCACACTTAGGCCTTGTATCCGAGTGGGGCCCGTCTCTACTCGGCTACGGCCGGCTCAGACACGCCTCGGTGGGTCCCGGATCGGGTCGGGCGATTACAAGTGGTATCGAGACAAGTTATAATCATGGACACCAAATCAAATGCAGAATTTCACAATGATGTCACCAAAATTTTGGCACATGATGAATCCAGCTTCGAGGTTAATCTTTGCCTTACAAACGTGTTGGCTAAACTAAGCTTTACGAGCCACCCGAGGCTCTCAAACCGGCGTTAACTGCTCGGGCCTAAAGTGAAACCTCACACTCAAGAATGTTTGGTCGCTCCAACACCAAAGAATGGTCATCTTAATCATGGACTCAAGTTGTCCTTTCCAAAGTTCAATGGCAAAGACAAGATGGTTGGAAGAGAATGTCATAGAACTGAAATGCGAGCTTTGAAGTTTCTTGCTATGTACTAGTTAGTTGTAATTTTCCCCGCTTTTAATTAGCTATCAAGCTCTTATTATGTCAAAAAAAGTTCATTGGCAAAGACCGAATGATTGGATCTACAAAGACGAACAATATTTTGATTTCCATAATATTATGCCTCCCCAACAAGTTCAACTGGGCATTGCCTCTCAAAGCCGCATGTGTGTGGTTGACAAAATTTCATGGACAACTCATATGGACTTAGTTCACCAAAGCTCTATTGCTCCGTTTTGGCCCAACAAATTACGAGGATCCATCAAGCCTTGACTTGCCTTAAACACACCTCCAAAGTGTGGCAAAGATATCAAGAAGCCTTCAAAACACTATCCCATCAAGTTGATGATCTACCAAAAATTTTCTCATTGGTTGTTTTATTACAGGACTTCGAGATGACATTCGGCTTGATGTCAAAACTAAACAACCTCGAACCTTGGCAGATACCATAGGAGTGGCTCGGCTGATCGAGGAATTTCAATCTCAATCTGCTTTAGCAATATAGAAGGCGCCATCCAACCCAACTGCTGGAGTGCTCAGACCTTCCCCAACTCCACACATGAACAAAAGCTTAACTCATTCCTATGAAAACCGTATAAAACCCCAAGAAACATCCGATTCAACCCCCAAACCCCAAGAAATCTAGATGTGAACCTTCAAACCTCTCGCTAGTCAAGAAGCATTGGATCGATCCACGGATCTCAAGGTTGGGCTCTAGAGTAGCTTGTCGACAATGGAGGGATTGACGGAGAGCTTGGAGGGGGAAGGCAGCGGAGGGACACACCGAGGTGGAGGAAGGCGGAGAGCTTGGCGGTGGTGATGAGACGATGGAAGATGTAGGGACTGGGGCGGATCCCGACAGGGTGGGATTGGCGGTAAAAGAAGGAAAGGATAGAGAATAGGAAGAGAGGTGGATGAGGGAAGAAAGGTGATTGAAGGTGATTTTAATCCGTTAGTTTTAGGTGTAATACCTAATTTAGTCGCTCTATTATATAGATTTGTGACTTTAGGTCCCTCTCTTATAATTTGAGCCTTTTTGGTCTCTATACTTTCACGATTTAGAAATGTCAGTCCAAAGGCATATTTAAAGGCATGTTTAGCCCCTAAAGTTAACGAAGGAAGAGACTGATATTTCTCCATCGTGAATATAGACCCTAGGTCTCAAATTATAATAGAGGGACTAAATTGGGTATTACACCTTAGTTTTACTACATACCTTGCTACAGTGCCAAGGTAGCGTACATAGCACACAATTTACATACACTTGCACACAATTTCTACAGTGCTGCACTCAAATCGCTATCGAGTCCGTTACACACAATCCGAGCCCGTTGCACACAATTCCTATAGTACTGCACACAATTTGTATAACCTTGCACACATAAGTATGCTACCTTGGGAAATAATACCCAAGGTATCTTAGAATTCACTTTCAACTTACAGTAAATTTGGCTGTGAGCTAAAATGCAACAAAAGTGGGGTTAGATCTAACTTGACTTACATGTAACTTACCCTTTTAAAGTAAGCAAACACCCAAAAGTTACACTTACCTACAAAACAACTTAGTTCATAGCTACTCACAGATAACCAAACAATCCCTATATACAAATTGGACTCAATTGATAGAGAAATGCAGCAATCCCAATTGCTTCCACTTGTCAAGCTTATTAATACAGTTATGATTTACCATCGATCTTCAGAAGATCAGGTTGGTGTTTTGATGAAGGTCCCATGAAAACCAAAAGGCACTCTTTGTGGCAATGTTATTTTAGCTACTTCTTTGCTCTCAAATCATTTAATATCGATTATATGAACCTGGAAAAAAGAATATAAAGATAAATACAAGAAGTCAGGAAACTGCAAAACGATTTCTGAAACCAAGTGAAAGAAATATGTATATAATCCTACTTGAGATATGTTAGTTTCTTCATTGTGGACATAGGAAATTATCCATGCATCATCTTCTTCAGAACCACAAGGCCTTGGTGCAAGTACTGATCCAGTACATAATTGGTTCTTCCCGAGTTGATGATGCTCCACTGTGATCAATTGTTGATGCTACACATTTGGAAATTAAAATTCAGCGTGTTCATATATAGATATATGAACATAAATAATCAATTCATGAAGAACATAGCATACCCCAGAGATCTTATCAACTTCTTCGAAAGAGAACTTCACTAAGCATCCAAACATTGGCAATGCTGTGAACAGAGAGGTGATATTCATATGTTTGTAAACCAACAAAGAAATTAAAATCATGAGAAGGAAAACTCATTACCACAAATAGAGCTTGCCGCAGAGTCTACAACTTGAACCAGTGGCGGAGTCAGGAAGTTTATAATATGGGGTCAATATTTTACAATTATGTACAGTTTGAAAACCAAAAATTCCTACAATAAGTCTCTTAACATATTATCATCATCTATAATACAAGCAAATCATGTATATATTTAGAAATATAGTTAAAACATTATAAAAAAGTTAAAAATACAAATAGATCCGCCACTGGGAGAGAGTAAAGTTAATAAAATGTTACTTTTTCAGTTTTTTTAAAATCATATTTATATTATATTATTATAATGTTAATATTATATTATATATATATATATATATATATTAAAAAAAAACTTGGGATTTGAGAAAAAGTAAACAAGTTACTTTTTCCAAAATCAGATTTTATATTATATTATTATATATATTATGTTGGACGGAGGATGAAATTTATTGACCCAAGATTTCAAAATAATGAGGGTCATTTACTATTTTAAATAACATGTGTATATATATATATATATATATATATATATATATATATATATATTTAAAAGTTTTGGAAATTTTTGTGGGGTCATTTGACCCCACAAAAATATATATAGATCCGCCACTGGCTTGAACATATGAAAACTTGTTTCTTAAACCGACAAAATTCTCATTGATCATGGGGAAGTCCATTGAGAACTCTCGACTTGTTAGATATCTCTCTCTAACACCACCATTCTTAATGTTTAACCTGCATTCATACAAACGAGAGAACAAGAAGCCTTCTTCAAGGTTATCTTTATCATCATCACAGTACTTTTCTTCGATTTTCTGAAACGTGAGTTGTGAAACCCGAAGATTTTAGGTTATTAATTTTTATAAAAATCTGTGATTAATAAAAGAAAGTCCCGAGGTTGGATTGAATCGAGTTTAGTGGAATAGAAGTTATAATTATTTAAACAATAAGATAATTAGAAAGGTCCTTTGAATTTGAAATGAGAAATGAAATTGGATAATGCCTTAATTAGGGTTAAGAAGAGTCATCAAGGATATTTTTGTAATTTCAGGAAAGTTTGGGACTTAAACAAAATTTGTATCCTCTCTCAAGTTTAACACAAGCAGGGATGTATTTGCGATTTTAGAAAAGAATATTGGTTATAATATAAATATATGTTGATAATATAAAAAGTATGCATGATAGATAAAGTGATTGATTTGATAAATATATATATATCAATATATTTGAAAGATGGGATGTTAGTTTAGAATTCAAAAGATGCCATGTGAATTCAAAAGTGGAGTAATTTTGATTGATAAGATATACTTTAATGGTTGAAGCCTTCTGTTAGAACTGAAAGAAGGAGAGGTATATTATTATAGATAAAGGTCGTGGCGGTGTTTGTGGCTAGAATAGATGAAGGCTAGCTTAGGTTACTTTAAGGTTACATGGAGGCATAAAGGGGACTAGATGGAGGAAATCATGCATGGAGATGCTTGGGGGCGGGCTGGTAAACCATCATGGTAATCAAGTGAGTAATAATAATGGACTTTGAATTTAAGTTTCATGAACCAGGGCTCTTACATGTTAGTTTTCATACTTGATTTAGAATAACCTGAGCTCTCTGAAAGACGATGGTTGGGATCTCTTTGCGGACAGGCTGAAGTGGGTCAGGGAGAAGCTTGAGTCTACCCTTCAGGGTTGCTGTTATAAGTTAGCAAGATTGGGTTAGTGATTGCTGTTATATTAACTAGTCCTATTAAACATATATGCTGGAATGAGTATATTAACAAAGGTCTGAATTATCCAAGGTTACACACATGGGTTTAGGTCCAGTATACTTATATACTCAGAGAGGGACGACATGGATGGTAGCATGCATGGGGTTCATTGAACTTCATGCATAGAGGAGTGATTGGGTTTGAATCGTTCTGATTCTTTAACCCGGTTTAGTCACTTAAGTTGGGTGAATTGAGTTGGGTTTGATCGAACCAAGTTAGGTGGTTAAGTGAATGGGTTAAGTTAGCTCAAACGATAGACCCTGATTCATTATTGGGATAGAACTTGGCGGGCCCTTGGCCCAGTAAAAGTGAGTAAGGTTGATGGGCTATTTGATATTTAGTAAGGCACTAAGACACCATCTTTACTATTACCAGATATCGACGTGGAGCGTAGAGACATGTTAGGAGAGAGTCCGGTTGATTTTGGTCATCTCGAAGATAGAGGTAAGTTACCTTCGCCTTGTTTCAGCCCATTGCTTGGGGCTTTCTTGTTTTGGTTGAGTGCTATTTGTTAGCATATTTTCTTCATGATGTTTTCGGTATATTGGATTGCATGCACATGTCTGCTTTTATTGCTCTCTTTCTTTACATGTGTGTGGTTGAGCATGAGAGGTAGTCTTTATTGATCACGAAGATCCGTTGATCGGCACGTGGTCGTGGAAACACGTGAGCCTTTGCTCCGTCCGGATCAGAGTGTGAAGTTTCACTAACTGTTTATTGAAACTCTTTTGGATATGCACACCCGTGGGCCGACACTTGATCATGGGCACATGGTCTTGTGTGCTGGCCGAGAGGTGTAAGCCAATTGAGTTTGTTCGCTTTCCAGTTCAGTGGAGCGAATGCTCAAGTGAGAGTGGAGCGTTCAGGGCTGAGGACACCCTGGCGTCTCTGATGGTTCCGTGCCGGGGGGAGGATACTCTGGCAGTCCAACCTGTCAGCGGGACGATACACTGACCGTGTCGACACGTAAGAGAGAGGTGGCGCTACCAAGGTACGACCGGAGGGTCGATTTCCAACAGAGGTCAATGACCGAGGAAACTTCTCATGCCATCGATTTTAGAATTCCATTCCGGGCCCGAGGGCCAGTGCTTAAGACTAGGAGTCCTTGCTTTGATTGTTTTTTTGATAGACTCCTAGGTTCTTTATTGTGCGGGCATAATCCCGGTTGCTTACATTTATGCTTATTGCTTATCTTGCTTATTGAAAGTGGCTTCGCTTTAGATCCCCTCAAGGGGAACTTCTAATCGAGATTTCCTTTCGAAAGCTCATCCTTCTTGTCTTCCTTTTCTTTTCAGGATTAAAGGAACAGTGGGTACAGGTACAGGAGCTATGCGTAGAGGTTCGAAGAGCACATAGTTTTTGTAAGAACCATTGTATTTTGTTTGGGACCCTTGTAGGGCCATGACTTGTACTTTTAAGTTTTTAATTTCCGTTGTGTAACTCATTGTTATTAATGGAAATAATGTTATTTGTTCATGATTACTAGGCCTTGTATCCGAGCGGAGCCCTGCCTCCACTTGGAGTACGTAATCGTCTGCGGTGCACGGTTCACGAGGTCCTGGATTTGGGTCGGGGCGTGACAATAGGTTCCATGTGCTCAGGCTGATTTTAGTCCTCTCCACAAGACTCTACCACTGGCTGACATGTAATCTCTTAGATGAGATCTGTGCCCCTAGGTATTTAAATGGCAATCCTCCAAGTTTCATTCCTAATATGGATTCAATAGCATCTCTAATTCTTTTATTAATCCAACTAGGAAGATGGATGGTAGATTTACCCAAATTAGCTTTCTGGCCAGTGAGCTTTTCATAAATATCAAGGCAAAGTCTGAAATTCCTAGCAGCCTTCCTGGAGGCCCTGGTGATTATAATTGCATCATCAACATACAGCAAGTGATTGAAATTTTTGTTCAAATTGCTATCAAAACCTGGTACCAGATTCATGGTCATAGCATGATTGAAGATGGCAGAAAGGTTCTGGGATACCAATATAAAGAGGAATGGAGACAAGGGATCACCTTGCCTAATTCCTCTATGGCTGGGAATCCAACTAGTGGGTTGCCCATTGATAAGGAAAGAAAAGCTAGCAGATTTTATGCATGACCCAACCCAGGAGATCCAAGCTTCAGGGAACTTCATATTTTTAAGGGTGGCAAGGATAACATTCTACTCCAAGGCATCATATGCCTTTTCTACATCCGATTTTAATAGCATCCTAGGGAGAGATTGGGAATCATTTTCTAAAGAGTGTACAATCTCTTGAACAACCATAATATTATCAAAAGTTGATCGAATTCAAACAGGGTGAACCTATTTTGTTCGCCCAATGAAGTCTATGTATCACTTTCTTCAATCTATTGGTCAATAATTTGGAGATGACTTTGTAACATACATTGCAAAGTGATATTGGCCTGAAATCTTGCACTCTATTTGGATTATCTTTTTTAGGGATTAAGGCTATATAAGTTTTGCCCCATGAGTTTGGGAGATTAGCTGTTTTAAAGAAGTGTCTAATAGCATCACACAAAGGATCCCTTACGAATTCCTAATAGAACAAATAAAACTCTACATTAAAGCCATCTGGTCCTGGATAACTCTTGCCCTTGGGCATGGATTTAAGGGATTAGAAAATTTTAGAGACAGAAACAGGGCTAACAAGCATATTTGCCTCAGCTTCGGTTAGGGTGGGCAGGTCATTGGGTAGACCCATAATCAATTCATCCACTGAGGCATTGTTAGAAGAAGACCATAAGTTTGTAAAGAAGCTTATAAAAACATGTCCTATGTTTTGAGGATCAGAATGTAAATTGCCTTGGTCATCTAGAATGGCTGAGATTTTGTTTCTATGTCCCCAAATCCTAGCTTGTTTGTGGAAGAAGTATGTTGACATGCCATAACTAATGCAAGGGGAGATAGCAGGCCAACCCAATTATGATTTAACTTATGCTTTAAGTCCATCCTAGCATACCAGTAGAATAACAAGGCAAATGGGTTGTGATATTCCAACAAAACGGGCCAAGCCCGACCCAAATACAGATTCAGGGATTTTTCTCACTAAAGACAAGATGAACCTAGATCTATCTTCTTTGTGCCCAAGGTTCATTCATGGGTCCTAGAGTCTCATTTCAGCTAAAGCATAGGAAAGAATCAGCATAGGGGAGCCCACAACTAAACCAGGTACCAACAAGGAAAAGAAGGAAAGCGGAGAAAAGATGAAAAGCCCAGTAAATGCTCAGGAACTACAAGAGAATCCACCTAAGAGAACAACAAGGAGAAATGAAAGAGCCAAATCATCATATGCCTCGAGAATGGAGAAAGAAGTCATCATCACTCTACCAACTTCAACAAAGAAAAGAGTGCTAGAATAGGACCCCACCCCACACCCTAAGATAGAAATCTAAACCTAACTACTATTACACTAACACTTTCTGAATTACTAAACAGAGAACTTTTAACTGTTGCTCTTTTGGTGGCGGTTGACCTCAACCCCTTTGAAGAGCTTAAACCAAACTTACCTTAAACACACATGAGAGAGACAGTTAAGAGACTAAATTAATGGGAGGGGAGAAACAAGGCCCCCTGACCAAGAGTGATACATAGCAGGGTTGGTACATGGTGATCAATGAAATTGATTTCCTGGAACATTAAGGGACTGGGTAATCAAAAGAAATTAACCGGTCAGAGACTTTCTTTAGCTGCACAAGGTGGATATATATTTTTTTTTACAAGAAACAAAACTCCCAAATATCAACAATTATATATATATAGTACTATAGGCAGAAATATTGCTAATGGGCCGTTGAAACAAGAGGAAGTTGTAGTATTGGTTGGAAGAGTATGCTATATAACCTCAAAGAGTCCTAACTAGATCAATACACAGCCACAATGATACTAGAAGGCAAACAACAATATAGGTATTTAAATCAGTTAATCAACCTAGGTATTATTTACCTAGATACCTAATGTCAATTAATTTGTTTAATCAATTTGATTAAATCCTCCTTCAATCTAATTAAATCATTAAACCGATTAATTTACCCATGTTTCCTTTTAATTTATTGAGTAAATTATTGTCACACTTCAATGAATCAAAAATAAATTCATTTTTTTAATTAACTAACCATTAGTCTATTAGTTAATTATTATTTAATATATTATTATTATTATTATTATTATTTTATTACTTCTTCTTCTTCGCTCTACTCTCAGCCGAGCTCCACCGTTGTCGTTTCCGGCGTTTAGATCGCCCGTCAAACCCGGCCCACCCCGGCTTCTTGACCTCCGACGACCGGTGAGAGCGATTGCTCCCCTCCCTAGAAGACTGCTGGCTCCACCACACTCCCTGGTACCTCACTGTCCCAATCGTGCACAGTACCAGCTCCGGCGAGCTCCTCACGACGTGATGAGCATGCATGGTCTCTAATCACTACAGCTGGGGAAAGAGAGCACTTACCGGGGATCCGTGAGCGACGAACAATGCCTCCCGTGATCACTCCAACGACTTGTGAGAGCTCGGTCTTCTCCGACTAGCTCAGCTACGCTCCCCACGTACATCACCACCTCAACCTCGCCGTCTCGGTCTCCTACTTCTCCTGAAGCTGTCCTAGACGGTCCCGTGCTCGTCCGAGGGTACGAACCAACGACTCTCTCCCTCTGTTTCTCCGGCTGGCACCTCACCTGCAAGTAGATGGGGTGTACATTCTAGCAAACCGCTTAAGTGCTAGTAGAAATAAAGTGTGAAGTTGGAAGAAGGAAACTCTCGATCAGAAAATGGAGAAGAAGGAAATCCTCTCAGAAATAAATAGGTAGATGTGACCAAGGAATCCAGAATGTTCACAAGGTTGGAAGAGAAAAAAAGACTTATCCTACAAAAAAAATGAAAAAATAATCCTGGAAGAAGAATCCTATTGGTAGTAAAGGTCAAGGATAAATTGGTTACAACAAGGGAACCAAAATACCAAATTTTTTCATGCCATCACAAACGAGAGAAGAAACATAAACAGGATAAAACAAATTCAACATGAGGTGATAACACTTATGACGCCAGACATGATCACATAAGCCATCAAACTACATTTCAACAAACTACCAGGAAAAGAACATGACGAACGGTACAAAAGCCCGGGATGGTTTGTTTGTACATAAGGAGATGCATGATCTCTCCACCTAGAGACCCCATTCAGGGAGGAGGAAATTAATTGAGTAGTGGAAGAATTAGGAGCATATAAAGCCCCAGGACCAGACTGTTTTCCAATGGCCACCTGTAAAGAAGGTTGGAGTATCCCGAAGAATATTATCCTCAAATTTTTTGATAACTTCTTTCATGGAATGACGAATATGGAAAGGCTCACTTGGGCACAGATCCTTCTTATCCCCAACAATAATGCCCCTAAAACAATAAAAGACTATAGACCGATAAGTTTGATTAACTGCTTGGCCAAAATAATCTCAAAAGTACTGGCGAATCGCCTTAGACAGGTTATCTAATTAAGTTCTCGTAGATGAATCACACGCAGTCTTTATCAAAGGAAGAATGATCAGTAATGACAATAAAGTGACATCGTAATCTGATTATCTTCAATTATATACAAATTGGACTCAATTGATAGAGAAATGCAATAATCCACATTGCTTCCACTCAAGCTTATTATCAAGTAGCTTATGATTTTTACCACAAATCTTCGTAAGATCATGCCGGTGTTTTGATGAAGGTCCCATGAAACCGTGAAGGCACTCTTTGTGGTAATGTTATTTTAGCCACCGCTTTGCTCTCAAATCTTTTAGTATCGATTATATGAACCCGGAAAGAACATATAAAGATAAATACAAGAAGTCGAAACCGCAAAACGATTTCAAAACCAAGTGAAAGGAATACATATATAATTCTACTTGAGATATGTTAGTTTCTTCATTGTGGACATAAGAAATTATCCATCCATCATCTTCTTGAAACCACTCGTGTGTCTTGGTACAAATGTCCATCCAAAGATGTAACCGGGTTGTCCCCGAAGTTGATGATGCTCCACTTTGATTAATCGTTGACCCTACAAAATTGGAAATTAAAATTCAGCTGTTCATATATCGATATATGAACATAAATAATCAATTCATGAAGAACATAGCATACCCTAGAGATCTTATCAACTTCTCCGAAAGAGAACTTCACTAGGCTTCCATACATTGGAATTGCTGTGAACAGAGAGGTGATATTCATATGTTTGCAAAGCAACAAAGAAATTAAAATCATGAGAAGGAAAACTCATTACCACAAATAGAGCTTGCCGCAGAGTCTGCAGCTTGAACATATGCAAACTTGTTTCTTAAACCGATAAAATTCTCATTGATCATGGGGAATTCTATTGAGAACTCTCGTCCTGTTAGATATCTCTCTCTAACACCACCATTCTTAATGTTGAACCTCCATTCATACAAACGAGAGAACAAAAAGCCTTCTTCAAGGTTATCTTTATCATCATCACAGTATTCTTCTTCGATTTCCTGAAACGTGAGTCCTCTAGAGAACCACTTGAACTTATCAAGGCCAAACTCCGGACCGGGAATAATCGACTCCGATGCTCGGCATCCCCTCACAACCACCTATACATTTCAACATTAATTCTCAAAGAAAACGGCATGTAATGAGGTGGTGTTTCATGTACCTAACCTCATCTCCATCTTCATAAGCATTGATTAAGTGAAAAGTGCAGTAAGGTTGTACATGAAACCATTTGATTGATTCTCAGATCTCCATAACGTGGCATCACTCCAATTCTTGCATAACTTTCTTTCTCATACTTCATCAATCTGCATGTGCAAAGTGAAAAATTAGTAAATCTGTGCATCATCACTCCAATAGACAGTACAATTACTTACGATCCACCTCCTCGAGAAGCCTATTAACATCTACAAAGGAGTGGCATGTCCAAGATTATATTGTACACGAAAACCAAAACATATACAAAAATCATCCAGGAATTGAATTTGTTCATGTGTTTATATTCAGCCTATCATGGTCTTACCTTTCAAGAACTCCAATATCATGGCAGAGAATGCTCCTCTCCAATTTGATATCAACCTTATGAGTCAATCTCTCCCCATCGGCTGGAAAGTTAGAACAAGAGATTAATTATATATATAAACTTTATATTGTAACAATTATGTTACAAAATTGGTGCAAGACTTTTGGTCTTAATATAACAATTATATTATACCATTGGTGCAAGACTTTTGGTCTTCTATGACCATTCATATGTAAAACTTTTCATATGCAAGTTTGGTCTTCTATGACCATTCATATGGTGCAATAAGTTTTGCTATCAATGACCAATTAAGGGTCGTAAACCAAGAGCCATTGTTGATGAAGCAATGGCTATATATATAACATTTTCTTTTGCTTGGTCCTAACACTACTCTCCATAAGGATACACCATCAACTTTGGAGAGCAAAGTGTGAGAAACCGAGCAAAAATCACATAAAGAATCCATAGCCGAACACCTAAATTACAATGGCCAGAGGTACGCCAGAAATCCAATTCTTGGGTTTTGTTTTAATTCTCGATCCTTTCCACTTGTTGTATTCCGCATTAGGATCTATATTTTCTTACATATATTGTATAAATTTCTCAATGATTAATGATCATTTGATGAACCTGAGATCACTCCCAAAACAAGGAAAGGTTTCACTACATCAGCTCCAGTGATAACAAGCTCTCCGGTCCCCGGAGCTTTCAAGTTAAATTAACAACAAAGCATTGTCAGAGGTCATAATAAATTGGCAAGAGATTAAGAAGAATTTTTGTTTTTTTTTTTAATTAACCTTTGGATGAGCAGTAAAAGTCCTGTTCCATTCTCCATTGACATCCCAATTACCAAGTGTATCAAGGCTAGACATATCAATCTCCTGTGGAATGTGATTCTCTGTAATGGAGAAGCATCTTCCAGAATGTTCAAAAGACATTGGTGTTGCTACTGTACTTGTTCACTTAACCAAACCTCAACTGTCATAGAATCAAAAACAGAGGTTGTATTAAATTAACTGATGAGAATTTATTATCTACGACATAAACAATTTGTACCTGGTTGAGAATATAGGCAGCGAGGATGGCCAAGGAGTCACCCTCCGCAGCCGGGAGGAAACAGGGCCTCTTCTTCTCCTTCTCAATCTTGAAAGTCTCAGACTCAACATAGCGGTTCTTATAGCAAATGGTGAAGGTATTATTGCTAGGATTTTTGGTGAAATAGATGGCATGAAGCATGCCTTCTCCTTCAACCCATATGCTGCTTGACCTCCCCAATGGTGATACAGTTGATTGGAGTGTCCCAAACAACGGGTTTGGTCCTACAAAAGATATTTTCTACCACAATATTAGAGATACCAATCCTAATAGTTATGGGAGGTTATGGGATCAAAGGATACTTGAAACATAGCATGTCTCTACCAAATAAAAAGAAAAAGTGATTTGTCTATATTTATAGAAGAAAAACAATCCTAACAGTCACAGTTACGTACATGGATTAATTAATTAAACATTTTAATCGTCGGAGGAGAAGAAGAAGATGAAGTTGGTTTGCGGAGCTTATTTATAAATTTTGAAAGCAAACTGCAGTTTGTCACTTTCAGTGTATAAAAATACAAACTTAAGGACATGCTTGAGAAATCTATCCTAGCTAGGAAACCAAGACTAACTCATCAGAAAGAATGGCAGCTTGTTCATGGTGTTTTCTTAACTATATGCATATATATATATATATATTAATCTGGCCATCTTTATCATACCATTTCTTATGTAAATCCCTTGGGGGAAGTCGGCTGGGATCTCGCCTTCGATGTTTGTCACCGTTTTCTCCTCTCCAATCTCGTCTACAGGTGCAAAATTTTTCTGAAGATGGTGATGCATATACTTTGTCAAGCTTTTATCAGAAACTATTGCCCAGTTATGATTGGCTTATGAAAGAAAAAGTTCTTTTTCAATTTGATAGAAGGAATTATGATAATGTAAATTAAGGGCTTCTATTTATTTTTGTGTTTGGGCATGCTAATTCAGAAGTATTTTTGTTGGCAAGACATTAGGAGAAGACATGTCGCCCACACACCTTCTTCTTTGCCGATAACTCCCGGGCTTTGAAAAAGACTTGAGAAACGCATTAAAAACGCTAAATAGAAGGTTGTTTTGGTACCAACGGCCTCTTGGCCTATCAGTATTAAGGGCCCCTCAGATAAAGTGTTGTTATTGGGAGAATACAGGGTTCAACACCCTCTACGCTGCACCCATGAATGAGGGCATGTGTATTCATTATGTCTACCCACGATGGATTGGCTTTGTCAGCGCTTTGTTAAAAAGAAGGATGTTTTGGTAATTATAAGTTTCCAAAATACTCTCTAGAAGGTTTTTTTTTTAAAGTTACAAATGAAAAAAAAAATATTTATTTTTAAACAATTTCCGCTTCTCCTAAAAAGCCTGTGTTTTTCATAAGCGAATCCATTCATGGCCTAAATATGATTGCATGCAAATATCTAAATTCTCATGATCTTTTTGTAAATTAATTAATTACCTGAGAAGGCAGAGTTGGCTGGTTAACAAACTGAAAAGTGGAATCCACCAATGCCTCCAGCATCCTCAAGGATCCATTCTTGATGAATTCTGGAACACCTAGTACTCCCAACTTAACTTGCTGAAACTCCTTCAAGAATGGCTGCAGGCAGAAAGAGAAATTCATTTAAACCATCAATATCATGCATATATATATATATATATATATATGGGAACCAAGGACTGAACTTGTCTTCATATATACATAGATATGCATACCTTGAATGTGGAGGAAAGGGAGTTTGAGATGTGATGAACAGAAGGAAACAGAAGATCAGGCCTTCTGATGGAGCCATTGGCATGGGATGACAAACAAAAGGAGTTCATACTTTGATTCCTATACACAGTACTCTTCTTGGTTTTGTTCTGTAAGAAAAATAAAACTATTACTCCATTATATATATTCCATATATCTTAGGCGGAAAATTTTATATTAATTTTATAGTGAATGTTCATTCATTTAGGCGGAGAAGACTGGAAGCAACTAAATGGACTTGGTCTGGCATGCTATTGATCCATCTATATATATTTGTCCAAATACAAGGATAAATAAATCCTTGTTAAGTTTTGTTTGTAGAGAAAAGAACAAGATTAGAACCATATGGTTTCTTGATATTTGGTCAAGAAGAATATACTGTAAGATGATCACTAGAGCGCGCATACTTTGGTGTAGTTGTGGACTTTTTAGGGTTTTATAAGGCATTGGCGGTGGTTGTTTGCATAAATTGAAGGGTTGAATGTGGAGAAGGTTTGTGTTCATTTATCAGAAATTCAGAATTCAACTGAAACGTCTTATCAAGTCTGATGATTTGATCCTTTTTTAAAAAACAGAATAGATAAATCATATTTTTATTAATTAAGTGCAAATGCATTACATGAGAACCCTTATTACATAAGATTTATAAATGGGTAATAATAACAAGGCCCTGTTACTGTTGCAAGGATCATGGTGCACTGTCATCGGTGTGACAGTCTCCATGAATTGCACGCTCCTCTTTAGTAATGATTGGGCTAGCTCTAGCTACATCAAACCATAATAATAGGAGAAAGTTTATTGGTTATGTTGCATCAAACCATGATAACTGTAGGCCGTTCTTTACTAAGGATTTCCGGCACCATCAGTGCCATCCATCGCCTCAGCCGGCCCTAGCTTCATTTCTCCTGTAACGCTAGGGTTCTTGCTCATCCCCACTAAAAAATACTTGAAAAAATCTAGAAATTTATGGAGAAACTGATTAACGGTCGATTGCCCTAGGTGATGAAATTGAGAAAGAGGCAGCCTAAAATCCCATTCAAAGTGGGAGAATTGGGAATTTGGGGATGAAGCTTTTTGATATTGGGGATAAGATCAAGGGACAAGAAGCAATCTTAGAATTTATTTTCAGTTTTTTCTTATATATTGTCTAACTCTACCTATCTGGCGTAGCTTGGTCCCAAGCCCCGATAAAGGAGTAGGGTTGGTAGGTCGATGTACCAAAGATAAAACTTTGTCAAACACCTAATATAAATTCTCTGTACAAATATAGCGTTGGGACGTGCCCACCTAGGCACGCCAGCTTATATCCGCACTCGGGTGTAGTGTTAAATGAGCAAGGGGTTCCATCACATCATGTCTGGGTGTGATGGAGTATAGGCAAGGATTCTCATATCATGGACGGGTGTGGATAAAGAATTTAGTCTCGCCACATTGGGCGCCGGATGTGGTGACAAATAGGCAAGGGTCCTCGTGATCTTAATGGGCGGAGCGAGTAAAGAAGCTAGTCCATGAGGTAGGATTATGATTGGTAGTTGGAATATAAGCTCTTTGACAGAAAAGTCTATGGAGTAGACACTCTAAAATGGAGAAAGATAGATATAGTGTGTTTGCAGAAGACTAGGTGGATAGGAAACAAGGCTAGAGAGATTGGTAACACAGGTTATAAATTATAGTTTGTGGAGAGGATAAAACATAGGAATGGTGTAGGAATTATTGTGGAACAAAAAATTAAGGACAAAGTGGTTGAAGTGAAAAGGGTAGGAGAAAAGGATTATACATTTGAGGCTAGTGTTGGGGAAAGAGACAATCAACATAGTGAGTGTGTATGTTCCCAAGTAGGTTTAGGGGAAGAAGTTAAGGCTAAGTTCGGGAAAATTTGGATGAGGTAATTTAGGGATTCCAAGTGAGCAAGAACTTTTATCGGGGAGATCTTAATGGGCATGTGGGTAGTCTCAAGAATGGCTACGATCAAGTCCATGGAGGTTATGGGTATGGCAATAGGAATGAGGAAGGAAAAACTATTTTTAGATTTTGCTTTAAACATGATTTGATATTGACCAACACTTGCTTTAAAAAGGAATCACATTTGATTACCTTTAAGAGTGGGGAGTAACCATAGCGGATAGACTTCCTCCTTACAAGAAGAAGGGATGGGTCTATATGTAAAGATTACAAGGTTATACTTTGCGAAGTACTAACTACCTAACATAGCTAGGTTAGTGGTGTTGGATGTGAAGAAAAGAATATAGTGAAACAAGAAAGAAGGGTTAGACAACATAGGATTAGATGGTGGGCTGCTTTAGAAGTGACTCAACAAATTAATATTTAGGAATAAAATATGGGAAGAGTCGTTGGAAAAATAGATGATGATGCAAACAACTTATGGAAGGCGATGGTGAAGCGTATTGAGAAGGTAGGGAGTGAGGTCCTAGGGTGTCTAAGAGACTAGGACCTCACCATAGGAATCATGGTGGTGGAATGAAGAGGTCCAAAAGACTATTAAAGAGAAAAATATATTGGTACAAGAAGTTATCCACGATTAAAGATGGTGAAGCCTTGGAAAAATATAAGAAGGCAAAAAAGAGGCCAAGAAAGCAGCTTAGCGAGGCCCGAGGTAAATCTTTAGCTGATTTGTATCAAAAGTTCGGGACCTTGAAGGGGAAATAGGAAATGTATAAGATAGCAGCGGTTAAGAGATAAGAAGGGAAAGGATCTAAACCAAGTCAAGTACATTAAGGGTGAGTCTCAACATGTCTTGACAGGAGATAAGAAAATTAAGGAGAGATGAAGAAGTTATTTTGATCACCTATTCAACACAAGTCATGAGGATAATTTTATAGATCCCTATGCATCAGTAGTGGAGAGGAACCTTAGCTATACATGTAGAATCAGGCCTAGTGAGGTCAAAGAGGCACTAAAAAAGATGAAGGATAGGAAAGCCTGTGGCCCGGATGGTATCTCGATTGAAGTTTGGAAGTGTCTTGGTGAATTAGGGGTATTATAGTTAACGCCTCACCTCCCGGACCTCGACCTCGGGCATCGCAGGCAGATCGACTGTGAAAGCCGAAAGTAGAGACGGGCCCCACCCGGATACAAGGCCTAAGTGTGTAAGCAGATAATGCAAAATAAACAAATTAATTTATTCAAAATAAACAGCGAGTTCAGTGGGAGAAAATAAATAACAAGGGTTCAAGTACCCTACAAATACCAGCCCTAAGGGGACCTACAAAACATAATATCTCACTCAAAGCGAGAAAGATAGACAAAGGTCCTCGGACTCTCAAGTAAATCACCCGACCCACGATCGGCTCAAATCCTGCGTGCGGTGTCCCTACGCCTCGGGGATGCCGTAAGCGTGAAGAAAACAAGTGCATGAGCTTTGAATGGAAAGCTCAAGTAAGTACCCCCGGGGTTCAAGAAATATGATATCAACAAAATGAATATCAGGCAAACTCTGGGCACGCCTCAAAGCAAACCCTAGGAGTCTATCACAAAAAATAACAAGATAACGACTTCTAGCTAAGAGTTCCAACGGAAGCTCCACAAACGTCTCCCCGGGCCGCTACCATCAAATAACCTGGCCGAGAAAACGCATCATCCGGCCGCTACGCCCTCGGGTCCTATGCCGGTAGCCACCCTCGCCTCTCATACGCCGACACGGGCCGCCGATCGACCCCATCGACCAGCAAGGACATCCGTAACACTCTCCCTCCGGCTAGGAGTGCCGGAACGTCAGGTGTCCGGCCCCCAACGCCTCGCATAAAATCGAGCTCACCGTCCATCAATCCGGACAAGAATAAGCATGCAAGTAGGGGTCCCAACATCCCCAAAACAATCAAACATGCTATATATGGATTTCAACAAAATTCATGGAAGCATGTATGGAAACAATATGTCACAACAAAGACATAACAATAAAATCCCTGAAGGGAGGAACAAGGCATGATCAACATGCAATAACAAGGTCAAGAATACTCATTCAAGAGTAAAGGTACTAGGCCGAAGTACTTACCTAAAATCGCAAAGTCTCGTGCTCCACGGGACTTCTCGACGCATCCAAGTCAATACCTGGTAAGATAATCCTATTCTCAATAAGTTATTGGTCTATGAGCAATAAAACTACCATGCATGCTCTCACGGGCCCAAGTCCGACTTGTGGGCCTTCTCTCGCGTTCCTATGTCACATACCACTTTGGTTCGATCCTTGTAACTTGATTCGAACCAACCTTGAGTTCATCTTCTTGATTTATCGTTTCATCTTCTTAATTAATTCAATTAGCCATTTAATTAACTTGCCAAGTTAATTAATCTACTATTTGACTTTTAAACTGGTCCCTTGATTAGTTATTAGTTTAACTAATTATTTAATCTCCTTAGATTGGTTGGACTCAATCTTCTTTAACTAGTCGGCTCAACCATTTTATTAATTAATCTCCCAATTAATTATTAGTTAGTTCTCCAACTAAGTAGTTGTTGATTAATTTAGTAAATTAATTAATCCGTTTGATCGCATATAAATTTATTTCTTTTAATTAATTCCCACCATACATGACCTCACCTTTTTAATTTGATTAGTCTATTAATCAAAGCTACTTAGCCAAATCCAAGTTATTAGGCCCAACCCAACCTCAACTTGGTTAAATCCAACCGCTTATTAGCTTGCTTATCTGTTCAAAACCAAACTCTTCTCCTCAATTCGTTAGATTCTGTTTTTAGTTGATTAATCTCAATCAACTATCATTACCAATTGATTAATTAAACTATATCTCATTCATTGATTAATTAATCAATTAATTAGATCTTAACTAACTTACCAACCCATTGATTGTCAGGAAATTAATTAATTTAATTAAATTATTCCTGTTAATTAAACCAACTAATCTCTTTAATCTGTTAAATATATATTTATATAAGACTATACTTCTTCAAACGAATAAATAATCATAAAATTTAAAACAATAAAAATCCATTTTATCTATCGTCTTCTTCCTCCGAACCGGGACTCAGCCGACAGTTGGTGGCGTTCCGGCCGGCTACACCCATTCTTCTGTGTGCATGCATGACCGGAAGACACTACGAGTAACGGAAGGGGAAAACTCACCGGAGGAGACGGCTGTTGAAGCCCTGGCTCGTCACCGAAGCTCCTTGGAGACAGTCACCGCGCTCCGGTCAGACAGGGATCACCGCAGGGTTTCTTTCTCTCAGTCTCCGACGCAGCACGCCCGGGACTCCCTCCCTGCCACTATCTCTCTTGCAGTGCGGTGGAGGACGCGGTGGTGCTGTGAGCCTTCAGAGCTCAGCCCCCGTCCCTTTTATAGGGTACGAGGAAGGCTTCTGCGAGATTTTGCATGCTGGTGAGGGAGATTGCACGCCAAAAATCCCCCCATGCTTTCCTTTTTCGTCTCCAATCAATGGATCCCGGCTATAACTATGACGCCAGCATGTGGCGGGAGGAAGGAGACAATGGTTTGTCTCGTGATTGGAATTCATCATCAAATCAAACGGCTGGGAATCAGACCGCATGGTGAGGGCGTGTGTACTGTTATTCATTACGAGGAATTGAATGGTTGGATTTGCGCCTCAAGATCGGATCAACACGGATCGTCAGATCCTGGCCGTTTGTTCCTCTCTTGTTCAACTTCTCTGTGGATATTTGCGTTAAGGCCCTTCTATTTTCTAGTTTTACCTTTTGATCCCTGAATTGTGAGAGAGGGCATAATTCATATTTAATCCTCGTTCTTTTCATTTTTACGTCCAGGTCCCTCACGAGAGTCAACCACTTTTACCTTCAGCTCCCCAAACTTAATAAAATCTCTAATAAGCCCTTGGCAGACAGCTTTTCTCAAAATTAACAATCTATTTAAAATTTAAATTTTTAAACCGAATTATTATTTCCTTTTTTTTTCTTTTTGATTAAACCCCATCTCACCAACTTAGGACCTTTCCTAATAGATTTAATCAATCTATTTCCTTTCTTCTATCTATGTCCAAATCATGAACATTTAGAGGACTTTCCAAACTTAATTAAATTGGATGTTTCCAAATTTAATTAAATCATCCATTAAATATTTTACAAAATATTATCCTTTCTAAACTCCCTCATGTCCATTTTACCAAATTGCCCTCGGGTTTAATTTAAAATTCCCAAAATGCCCTTTTTGGCAAGATTTGAAAAATTACTAATAAACTTAAGGAAAAATATTAAATCCTTTATTTCAAGCTAAAATCATGGATTCTACATTATGGTTAACCAAACTTTTCAACTCTATATTAAAAGGGGGAAAGATGCCATACGATTGGAGAAAGAGCATTATGGTCCCTATATATAAAAATAGGGGGGATATTCAAAATTGCACAAACTATCGTGGCATTAAGTTAATGAGCCACATAATGAAACTCTGGAAGAGGATTATAGAGCATCGACTCAGGGATATTACGAAGGTGTCAGAGAACCAATTTGGCTTTATGCCTGGTAGATCTATAACAGAAGCCATTCATTTGTTACGGAGTTTGATGGAGATCTACAGAGAGAAGAAGAAAGATCTTCATATGATTTTCATTGACTTAGAGAAATCATATGATAGGGTACCAAGACAAGTCCTTTGGTGGGCGTTGAAGAAGAAAAGCATTCATGTTAAATATATAAATGTTATTAAGGATATGTACGAAGGAGCAGTTACGAGTGTGAGAACAGTTGGAGGAGATATGAAGCAGTTTCCTATAACAGTGGGTCTACATCAGGGATGGGCCTTGAGCCCATATTTGTTTACACTAGTAATGGATGAGTAACTAGTTGTATCCAAGATGACATCCCATGGTGTATGTTATTCATAGATGATATTGTCCTAGTTGATGAAACTAGAGATGGAATTAATCAGAAGCTAGAATTGTGGAGGGACACCCTTGAGAGTAGAGGCTTTAGGCTCAGTAGAAGTAAAACTGAATATATGCATTGTAATTTTAGTCAAAGTAGAAGGGACGGGGGGAAGTGATACTAGGTGGAGTGGTAGTACCTAAGCTGTAACCATTTTAAGTATCTATGTTCCATTTTCCAAGAGGATGGGATGATCGATGAAGATGTATTCCATAGAATCATAACAGGATGCATTTTGAAATGGAGAAGTGCTACGAGTGTCTTATGTGATAAGAAGATGCTTAACAAAGTGAAGGGAAAGTTTTATGGAACAACAATTTGATCGGCCATGTTATACTGGAGCGAGTGTTGGGCAACTAAAGTTCAACATATATAGAAGATGAATATGGCAGAAATGAGGATATTAAGATGGATGTGTGGCCATACAAGGTTGGATAAGATTAGAAATGAACACATCGACAGAAGGTGGATGTTGCACTAATTGAAGATAAAATAGGATAAGGGTATTTAAGATGGTTTGGACACGTGTGTCGTAGACCCCTAGGTGCCCTGGTTTGAATATGTGATAGTTTTGTAATAGAAGGTAAAAAGAGGGGTAGAGGTAGACGAAGGATTACATGGAGAGAGGTAGTGTCTAAGGACCTACATTTATTAGATGTTGATCCAAATCTTGTCTTTGACAGAGCTATATGGAGACAGAGAATTCATATAGCCGACCTCATCTAGTATGGGATTAAGGCTTAGTTGTTGTTGTTGTTGTTGTTCTTATATATTGTCTAAGGGGTCGAGGAGGCCGGACCAATTGCCTGAGCCGTGGTAGAATGGAAAGTGGGAGGAGATGTTTTTCTTTAGGGAAGGCTGGGTGGAGTCGGAGAAGTGGTCGAGAGGTGGGTGCGGGAGGAGGAGGAAGGGATGGGTGCAGGTGAGAAGCAACAATACGGAGCCGCTAGAGGAGCTCCGGTCGCCGATAAAGAGGAGAGTGAGGTAGAAGATAGGGATCTCGAGGCTAGGAGCATAGTTATTAAGCGGACCGGCTAGGCGTGATTCGTGAGATCAACCCGATGACTCGGTGCTTAAGCGGTCAGGTCTCCTAGTTTGCCCGCTTAAGCAATCAACCCGGTTTGACCGGCCCTGACCCGGCTTTGACCAGCCAAATCCGTTGACCCTACGGGTTTCTATAACCCTGCCGGTCAATGCTTTTTTTCTCTCGGAAACGACCTCATTTTATCCTTGAATTTTTTATTTTTTTAATATGTTAAAGGGAAAATTATGTAATTTTATTTAAATAAAAAATTTTAAAACTAAATCCCTAGATAAATGATTTAGTATGGATTGTGATTTGCTTTGTTATCGGACATATTGTTTAGTATATGCAATCCAGAGACCTTTTTATGTTAGGGATGTTGAGCAAGACATTATTCAGATGAGAATTGATAACACATTTGTTTTTTTTTTTTCCTTCAATAATTAATGAATACTATATATTATTACACATTAAAAATAATTTATAATTTTAAAAATAATATTTAAAAATATTTATATTAAGTTATTAACCCAAAGATTGACGAATAACTTGGCGGTTGAACAGTTGACCCTTGACCCGAACTCATTTGGGTCGATGTCCGGGTCGGGTCTGATAACTATGGCTAGGAGGATAGAGGATGAATGCCACGTGGCCTTTGAAAATTATAATTTTTAAAATTAGGGTTAGGGCTTTTATAATTAGGATTCAAATTTTAACCAATTAATTGATTAGGCCAGTTAAACACACGGCCATTGAAGTTAATGAAAAGTTAGCCATTTAACCTCACCGACATTGACAAAGGTGCCTTTTTGCGACCTAAAAAAAGTTACGGATCTCTCAGATTCTTATAAAAGTTGGGGTGCTAGAGCGAAAAAAGTGGTCTTGTACAAGCAAGTAAAAAAAATTAAAAATTAACCCTACTTTTGTTGCTTTGTGCATCAAACTCTTATTTAGCTAAGAGGCCAAGTTTTTCAGTGTCCTCATCCGTTGCCTCTTAAAATTTTCCATATCGGTGGACCTTGTTTGGAATTTTTAATTTTTAATTTTTATGACCGTCATTTTGCAAAAGCCTCTTATTAAATCTTAAACTTGATGAGAATTCAAATTATACATTGTTGGAAATTAGGTTTTGGTAACTCACTCCTTTCACAAAGAAATGATGATATGTTTGAATCATGCCTATTGCATGGTTCTAGTGGCTTGTCCACATTTTTTTTTTTTGACCAAGGTGACAAGCGTCTGTCCGCATTATAAAAGGGTTAAAGCCATTTTTGGTCCCTGAAAACAGGGCCAATGTTCATTTCCATCCCAAAAATTTAAAAGTTGTTCAATGCGGTCCATATAAGCATATACTGCCACTTATCACTCCACATCAGCAAAATAATGACCTAAACATAATAATAAAAAGATTATATGCATTTCATTGGTATTCCACATGATCGCCACGTCAGCAATAGGGACTAAAAATGCCAAAATACGAAATACATAGGGACCCAAAATATCAAAATATGCAATACATAGGGACCATTTTGAACAAATTTTGAATTTTGGGATGGAAATGAACATTGGTCCTGTTTTCAAGGACAAAAAATGGCTTTAACCCTTTATAAAAAGGAAAATATTATGTTTCCGAGATTCAAAGTAGTTTTATGTTTGTGGGGAACATTGTTGGTTTTGTTGGGATGAAAAAATATATATGGAGAAAAAATAAAAAATAAAAAAGAAATTGTGTCAAACAAAAGAATTTATGTGATTCTAATGACTGTACATATTTTTACAGAGCCGAAAAAAAATTTCTCTATTAAATAAGAAAATACATGTATAGTTGCTTTAGAGTTTGCTCTCTTGGTCTATCTATCTGTTACCTCACTCTACAAAGTAAATCTTCACATAAAAAAGCCAACGGTTTTGTGTTATTGGTGAGATGTAATTGATTAACGGGGTGTTCATTTCACTAAAAGTGACAAAAAAAATCACAGAGAAATGGTTGAGTTCCCCTATTTCAATTGTTCATTTGTGATGAAATAAGAGAAGTATCACTTTCTCCATTTTTAACTTAGGTTTATTTTAGCTTTTTATCATTGAAATGGATGGAGTGTTTTTTGACATATAAAAACTTACTTCCACTTACTTCCATAGTCTCATTGGAAATGAATACAAAAAATTTTCTTACACTTTTTTGGTGGATTGTTAATCAGTTTGTTTTGTGTTTGAATTGAACTCTTCTTGAAAATCATCTCATAGAAAATTTGATTATCATCAATTATTTCAAATCAATTATGGGATTGTTTAGTTACGATTATTTCAAATCACACTTGTAAGTGGACTTACATGTAAATTGAATTCTTGTATTTTGACTTACTACAAAATTTGTTTGATTTAAGTAAGTGGGTGAGGTTATTCCAATTATCCAGTTTTTTATTTTTATTTTATTATTTTATTATTGTATTTTTTTTAAAATTTTATATTTTCATTTAAATTTTTTTATTTTCATTGGAAACTATCTAATGTACCTGACGTTGATGATCAAACTTTTTTTGATCCTGGAACAAGCAGCTTAATTGCCCTTGCTGCATCTTTCTTGATAAAATACTTGGGTGTCCCCATCTTAGGAGGTCACCCAAGGAAAGTGGAGTGGCTTGCACTAGTGAAAAAAGATCAAAGGAAGGCTGGTATCCTAGAAAGGGAAACTCCTATCTCTAGGGGGGAGACTCACTCTATTAAAATCAGTCATCTCTACCATGCCTATCCATAGGATGTCTACTTTTTGCCTCCAAGAATAGGTCATCCACAAAATAAACTCCATTCGAAAGGACTTCGATCCTCTAGAAGACGATGGGGTATCTTAAATCTTCAGGAATTTGATGGGGCCCTACTAGGGAATGATGGTGGAGGATACTCACTATGAGGGCCACAATATGCCTCAAAATATTTAAAGAAGCGTATGCCCGACGCGCTTTATAGATACCCACAAACCGGATCAAGGGCGCGCATCCCCCTTTTGGAGAGGCATATACCGAGAAGGGCCGTTGACACTTGCAAACGTATTGGTGAAGCTGGGGTTCAACGTCTTGACAAACCACTGGAAAGACAATTAGTGGAAGGGAATTCACAGGAGTAACTCCACCCCTGAACTCCAAATGTTCATTATCAAGGTGTCACTAAGCATCCAAGATGCTAGAAACAAACTCCAGAGAGGCAAGGCACTCCTTAGAAAGCCGGGACCCCCCTAAGCTGAAAAGATCTGAGAGGACTAAACACACTAAGACAACTCCTCATGGATATTACCACAAATGCCAACTCCCGGATCTTAGGGAGTGGAAACTCACACCATCCAGGGTCTTTACCATCAAGTCGTTGTATATCTTTCGAATTGATGGGGGGATTAGAAGCGATCTGAGAAAGGGGTTATGGAAGAAACCGTGCTAAATTAAAGTCAAACTATTCGCTTGGTTAGCAAGAGAGGACAAGATTCTCACACTAAACAATCTACATAAAAGAAGTTGGGAGGGGGAATGCACAAAAAGCTACATATATGATCTCGAGGAAGAATTGGTGAACTATCTACTATTTTTATGTCCCTATGTAGTAAACATCTAAAGCCACTTCTAACAAATCTTTGGATTACAAGCAGGCGTCGAAGACCTGAGAGACATCTGGGGAATCAAAGCCTTCCCCCTCTCTTCCTCCTTCGGTGGACAAAACACAGCGAGGGGGTTGGGACCTCGCTGCAATGACAATTACCTGGACAGTATAGGGCAAAAGAATAGGCGATGTTTTCAAGATAAACAACACGTTTTCTTAACAATTATTCATAATATTTCCTTCCTCATTCTTTCTCGATTTGATGTAGCCCCAACAAACAAGCGTCCGAGATTGGAGGTAGCGCAAGGGCTGGTAAAGCGGAGCCTTGAATTCACCCAGGATAGGTCGCTAAGGGCCAATGAGGGCGACGAGGCCTTTGAGGATGACATGGCACCGGATCATGAAGGGGACTAAGGCCTCACCAACCCAGCAAGAGGAGCAACACTTAATAGACTTGATCTTTGTTTCACATATTTCACCCTTATTGGGCACTCTGTAACAAAATTCAAGTAATATCAATAAAATACGTGGTTTATCCTTATTGTCATGATACAGTGAGGTTGGCCTTACTTCTATTCAAGTAAGGTTAAGCCTCATTTTCACCCATTTTGAGGAGTATTTTTAGGGTTTCCAACCCTCACGGATGGAAAGAACATCGAAAAATAAGGCAACATGTCGATTTTCATACAATTTGGTGAGGTAATGATCATTCATCTTAAAGGGTGAAAATTTAACCAATTAAGATTTCTATAAATTTTCACCCATTAAGATGAATGATCATCACATCACCAAATGGTATGAAAATTGACATGTTATCTTATTTTTCTATGTTCTTTCCATCCATACGGTTGGAAACCCTAAAAACACTCTCAAAATGAGTGAAAATGAGGCAACCTACTTGAATAGTAGTAAGGTCGGCCTCAGTAATATCATAAACCCTATATATACATTATGAGCTTAATTCAAGGTAATCCTTTATTTCCATAACATCCAATACTAATGCTACATTACAAACCAAGTATTTATGCGTTTTCATGGTGTTTTATTTAAGATTTAAGGAAATATAATTTTTATAGTTAGAAAAACAATCTAAACAAAGCATTATACAAACTAGAGACACAACCAAAAACACATGAAGTTCAAAAGGCTTTTCATCCCTTCAAATGACTGAATAAGAGGAACTTCTGCAGAAAGTATATATCACCTAAAAATAAAAAATCTAATAAAAGGTAAAACAATTGATTTTGTGCACAATTTCAAGACAAGCATAGCAAAATCTCATCAAGAAACTACTTGAGAATTTAGCATGATGACAATAATTCATATAATACTAGAAAAAAAGGTCATCCAGACATCGAAAAATGAGATATCAGGCCAAATTCTAAACCAAGAACCCTTGATTCATATCTAAATATCCTACAAGTAGATTCATCAATAGCAGAAAAAAGAAAGAAAACCTAACATATCTCTCATATTCATACCGGATCCACCAGCAAAACAACCTGTGAGCAAAATAACATAAAAGAAACTCGAAACAACACTCACAAGGCCTAGCGAACCGATCGAGAGGTCCCGATCATCAGAAACCCCACAAATCCGAATATAAACCTGTTATGCGCTACACTGAATACATGCCAACAAGAAGTGCAGATATGGAGAAGATCTAGTCAAGTAGGATTTAGTCAAGTTTGTCAAGTTTGTCTTAATCTTGGTCAAGATTGTTAAGCTCGAAATAAGCTTAGGTTGTGTGTTGGTCTTTAGCCTAAGTAATAGTTGTCCTATTTTTCAACACAGTAGTTGTACAAAGGGGATCACAACGAAGACGACAAAGAATCCATGAAGAACCAGAGAATACCTCCGAAGTTCAAACAAATTTCATTCAAAACAAGACTCCCCAAAAACCAAAGCTCATCCACAAACCGGACTAAATTAATAGCTTGAAACCCTAAAATCCAACTATTTTGGAAATTTCTCCAAGAAGGCAAAAGTCCAAAAATTATTCAAAATTAAAATTTTAAATAAGAAAATCTCTAAATAAGATAATTAATCAAACACAAATCTGGACCAAATAATATTCAAATCACTTCCAAATTTGACAAATGATTTATTACTAAAATTAGCTAAAAATATCTAAACGGTGATCTGGCAGGAAATAGTGGGATTTGAATTTGAAGAAGACATCCACTGAGCCTATCTTGGTAACTATGGTGTGCGCGACGAAAAGAGCTTTTCGGATTGGGGTCAAATGCGGGATTCTAACATATGTAGCCAAAGTTATGGCCAAATGACTGAAATATATCATCTGGCTCAAATCCTCCTGCATCAAGTAGTCAGTAGTATTGAATAAAAGAGAGAACTATTACTGAACCCTTACTCCTCAGGCAATTCAGCTTGTCTTTCTTCTCTGCCAAATTCATTCCTATCAATGGTATGGGAGACAGTTATAATCATGGACATCCACAACAAATCAAATGCGGAATTTCGCAATGATGTCATTGAAATTTTGGCACAACATGAATCCAGCTTCGATAAGGTTAGTGTTGCCTTACAAACAGTGACTGTTGACTAAACTACAAGCTTCACTTCAAATGAAACCTCACACTCATCAATGTTTGGTCGTTCCAACACTAGCAATGGCCATCTTAATCATGGACTCAAGTTGTCCTTTCCAAAGTTCAACGGTGAAGACCCGAATTGTTGGATTTACAAAGCTAAACCATATTTTGATTTAAAAAATATTATGGCTCCAAAACAAGTTTAGCTGGCCTCCTTCCATCTAGAGGGCACGCCTTATGGTGGCACATGTGGTTGACAAAATTTTGTGGACCACTTATATGGACTTCACCAAAGCTCTCTTACGATGCTGTTTTGGCCCAACAAATTACGAGGATCCATTGAAGCCCTACGACGCCTTAAACACTCCTCACATTGTGGCAGCTGACTTATCAAGAAGCCTTCAAAACACTATCCCATCAAGTTGATGATCTGCGAAAAGTTTTCTCATTGGTTGTTTTATTGCAGGACTTGAGATGACATTACGAAGCTTGATGTCAAAATTGAACAACCATGAACCTTGGAAGATACCATAGGTGTGGCTTTGATCGAGGAATTTCGATCTCAATGCAGCTTTAGCAATCTGGGGAAGGCGCCACCCAACCCAAACTCTGGAGTGCTCGAACCTTCCCCAACTCCACACATGAAGAAAAGCTCAACTCATTCCTATCAAAACCGTATAAAACCGCAAGAAACATCCGATTCAACACCAAAACCCCAAGAAATTTGGATATGAAACCTTCAAACCTCTCGCTATTCAAGTGAGCCTTTGGATCGATCCACAAAGCTTAGGGTTGGGCTACGGAGTAGCTTGACAAAAATGGAAGGATTTGCCGAGAGCTTGGAGGGGGAAGGCAATGGAGGGACACACTGAGGTGGAGGGTGGCGAAGAGCTTGGCAGCGGTGATGAGACTGGGGAAGGTGTAGGGAGTGGGGTGGATCACTACAGGGTGGGATTAGCGACATAAGAAAAAAAGGACAGAGAATAGGAAGAGAGGCGGAGAGGGAAGAGAGGCGACTGAAGGGGATTTTAATTGGTTAGTTTTATTGCATTTCAACTTACAATCAATTTGGTTGTGAGTTGAAAAGCAACAAAAGTGGGGTTAGATCTAACTTGAATTACATGTAACTTTGTCTTTTACTGTAACCAAACACCCAAAAGTTACAATTACCTATAAAACAACTTACTTTATAGCTACTTATAGGTAACCAAACAACCCAATATACAAATTGGACTCAATTGATAGAGAAGTGCAGAAATTCACATTGCTTCCACTCATCAAGCTTATAAATGCAATTATGATTTACCACCGATCTTGAAAGATCAGTTGGTGTTTTGATGAAGGTCCCATGAAAACCATAAGGCACTCTTTGTGGCAATGTTATTTTAGCCAACTGCTTTGCTCTGAAATCTTTTAGTATCGATTATATGAACACGGAAAGAAGAACATAAAGATAAATACAAGAAGTCGAAAGCGCAAAAGCGATTTGGAAACCAAGTGAAAGAAATACATATATAATCCTACTTGGGATATGTTAGTTTCTTCATTGTGGACATAAGAAATTATCCATCCATCATCTTCTTCAAAACTACGTGTCTTGGTACAAATCCGCAGTCCAAAGATGTAACCTGGTTTGCCCCGAAGTTGATGATGCTCCGCCCGATCAATTGTTGACACTACAAATTTGGAAATTAACATTCGGTGTGTTCATATATATAGATATATGAACAAAAATAATCAATAGATCCAAGAACATAGAATACCCAGAGATCTTATCAACTTCTCAGAAAGAGACCTTCATTAGGAAGCTTCCAAACATTGGCAATCCTGTGAGCGAGAGAGGTGATATTCATAATTTTACAAAGCAACAAAGAAATTAAAATCATGAGAAGGAAAACTCATTACCACAATTAGAGCTCGCCCTTGAGTCTACAACTTGAAGATATGCAAACTTGTTTCTTAAACCGATGAAATTCTCATTGATCATGGGGAAGTCCATTTGAGAACTCTTGTCCTGTTAGATATCTCTCTCTAACACCACCATTCTCAATGTTTAACCTCCATTAGTACAAACGAGCGAACAAAAAGCCTTCTTCAAGGTTATCTTTATGATCATCACGGTACTCTTCTTCTATTTCCCGAAGCGTGAGTCCTCTAGAGAACCACTTGAACTTATCAAGGCCATGCTCAGGACCGGGAATGATGCGACTCCGATGCTCGGCATCCCCTCACAACCACCTATTATTTCTTTCAACATTAATTCTCATAGAAAATGGCATGCAATCTGATGGTGTTTCATGTATCTAACCTCATCTCCATCTTCATAAGCATTGATCAAGTGAAAAGTGCGATAAGGTTGTACATGAAACCACTTGATTGATTCTGCATCTCCATAACGTGGCATCACTCCAATTCTTGCATAACTTTCTTTCTCATACTTAATCAATCTGCATGTGCAAAGTGAAAACTTAGTAATTTCAGGAATCATCACTCCAATAGGCTGATACAAGTACTTACGATCCACCTCACGAGAACCCTATTAACATCTACGGTTGAGTGGCATGTCCAAGATTATATTGTACACGAAAACCAAAATATATACAAAAATCATCCGATAATTGAATACTGTTTGTGTTTATATTCGGTCTATCATGGTCTTACCTTTGGTAACTCCAATATCATGGCAGAGAATGCTCCTCTCCAATTTGATATCAACCTTATGAGTGAATCTCTCCCCATCGGCTGGAAAGTTGAAACAAGAGATCAATTACATATATAAAAATTTTGTATTGTATAAATTTTTCAATGATTAATGATCATTTGATGAACCTGAGATCACTCCCAGAACAAGGAAAGGTTTCACCGTATCAGCTCCAGTGATAACAAGCTCTCCGGTCCCCGGAGCTTTCTGTTAAATTAACTACAAAGCATGGTCAGAGGTCATAATAAATCGGCAAGAGATTAAGAAGTACTAGTTTTGTTTTTTTTTTTAAATTAACCTTTGGATGAGAAGTAAAAGGCCTGTTCCATTCTCCATTGACATCCCAGATTCCCAATTACCAAGTGTATCAAGGCTAGACATATTAATTTCCTGTGGAATGTGATGCTCTGTAATGGAGAAGCATCTCCCAGAATGTTCAAAGACATTGGTGTTGCTACTGTACTTGTTCACTTGGCCAAACCTCAACTATCATAGAATCAAAAAACAGAGGTTGTATTAAATTAACCGATGTGCATTTATTATCTACGACATAAACAATTTGTACCTGGTTGAGAATATAGGCAGCGAGGATGGCCAAGGAGTCACCCTCCATGTAGGGAGGAAACAGGGCCTCTTCTTCTCCTTCTCAATCTTGAAAGTCTCAGACTCAACATAGCGGTTCTTATAGCAAATGGTGAAGGTATTATTGCTAGGATTTTTGGTGAAATAGATGGCATGAAGCATGCCTTCTCCTTCAACCCATATGCTGCTTGACCTCCCCAATGGTGATATGGTTGATTGGAGTGTCCCAAACAATGGGTTTGGTCCTACAAAAGATATTTTCTACCACAATATTAGAGATACCAATCCAAATAGTTATGGGAGGTTAGGGGATCAAAGGATACTTGAAACATAGCATGTCTCTACCAAATAAAAAGAAAAAGTGATTTGTCCATATTTATAAAAAAAAAAACAATCCTAACGGCTACTTGATCACGGTGACATACATGGATTATTTAATTAAATTTTTTGATTGTCGGAGGAGAAGAAGAAGAAGAAGTTGGTTTGCAAAGCTGATTTATAAATTTTGAAAGCAAACTGCACTTTGTCTCTTTCAGTGTATAAAAATACAAACTTAAGAATATGCTTGAGACATGTATCCTAGCTTGGAAACCAAGACTAACTCATCGAGAAAGAATGGCGGCTTTGTTCATGGTGTTTTTCTAAACTATCTACATATATATTTTACACAGGTGTCTTTATCATACCATTTCTTATGTAAATGCCTTGGGGAAGTCGGGCCGGGATCTCGCCGATCTTTGGTCACCGTCTTCTCCTCTCCGATCTCATCTACAGGTGCAAAGTTTCTCTGAAGATGGTGATGCATATGGTTAATTTAGTTTCTTGTCAAGCTTTTATCGAGAAACTATACTTGCATGCAGATATTGTATGAGATCAATTCCTCAAAATAGCGGATCTATTAGCCAATTCAACAGATCCATTCCCGAGCATTGATGAATCATCAAACATTCTAACATATAAGCCTAGAATTACGATGAATTGATCTACAAATCCATCAACTACTACTGGTGAGCAACAAACAACGGCAACAATCAAACAAGGAAAAAGATAACTAGGATTTTCAAAGAAAACCCCTAAAGAACGGCGGTGTTCACCCACTGCAACTGGCGGCTCCCATCTCCGGTCTCTCCTAGAAGAGCTTCGGGACCAAAACAACACATTCAACTTGATGCCTCTCTCACCGGACTCTATCCCGCGTTCCTTTTTGTAACCTCTCCCTTAAAGCCACACTTTCGGGATCAGTTCATTTAATCCACTTATAAAAATGCCCATCCCGAGGATCCGTCACAGATATCTACATTCTCATGATCTTATTATTGTAAATTAATTAATTACCTGAGAAGGCAGAGTTGGCTGGTTAACAAACTGGAAAGTGGAATCCACCAATGCCTCCAGCATCCTCAAGGACTCATTCTTGATGAATTCTGGAACACCTAGTACTCCCAACTTAACTTGCTGAAACTCCTTCAAGAATGGTTGCAGGCAGAAAGAGAAATTCATTTTTTTTTTGATAAAGTGGATAAACCACAATTTATTTACTAGTTAATTTAAAAAGAGTTCATTATATTGCTCATGCGGCAAGAAATAAAATACATCTTTCATATTAGCACTCTTCATATTAAAGAGAAATTCATTTAAACCATCAATATTATGCATATAAGTATATAACTGAACACGTCTTCATATATACATAGATATATATATGCATACCTTGAAGGTGGAGGAAAGGGAGTTTGAGATATGATGAACGGAAGGTAACAGAAGATCAGGCCTTCTGATGGAGCCATGAGCATGGGATGACAAACAAAAGGAGTTCATACTTGCCTTTGATTCCTATACACACTAGCTCTTCTTAGTCTTGTTTTGTAATTAGTTATAATAGAGTTGCCAAAATAAAAGGCTCAATGTATCTGTCATGGAGGAAGAGATATCCATATATAGTGGAAGAATCAACCCTATTACCCTGTTATATATACTTATATTCCATATATCTTAGGTGGAAAATTTTATATTAATTTTATGGTGAATGTTCATTCATTTAGGCAGAGAAGACAAGAAGCAACTGAATGGACTTGGTCTGGCATGATATTGATCTATCTATGTATATTTGTCCAAATACAAGGAGAAAACAAATCCTTGTTAAGTTTTGTTTGTAGAGAAAAGAACAAGATTAGAACCATATGGTTTCTTGATATTTGGTCAAGAAGAATATACTGTTCTTTGGCGTAGTTGTGGACTTTTTAGGGTTTTAAAGGCATTGGCGGTAGTTGTTTGCATAAATTGAAGGGTTGAATGTGGAGAAGGTTTGTGTTCATTTTATCAGAATTCAACTGAAACGTCTTATCAAGTCTGATGATTTGATCCATTTTTTTTTTTATAGATAGATCAATTATATTTTTATTAATTAAGTGCATGTGCATTACATGAGAACCCTTATTATATAAGATTTATAAATGGGTAATTACAACAAAGCCCTATTAGTGTTGCAAGGGTCACGGTGCACTATCATCGGAGTGGCGGTCTCTATCAACTGCATTGCAAGTGTGCTCTTTCTTTACTAATGATCGGGTTGGTTTTAACTTGAATTTCTTTATTGGATGTGTTACATCACACGGGGATAGTATGAAAAAGTTAGTTGCGTAAATGATGTAAGAAAATATGATGTTTTTTAAAGCATCCTCTGTTAATGCTCCATATTATCGCCATTGTCATCAATTCCCACACTTTTTTCAAAATATTGTGCACTTATTAAGGATGTAGGGTCACAAATATCATGGAAAGTGGTTAGAAGAAATCAAGATTGTACAAACCCTGATAGTGTTCTCAAATGCTTCAAGCATACCGGCAACTAAGTAGGAGTTGTAAGGTTGTCTCTTCAGTGTCAGTGCACTTGAAAAAATATTATTCAAAATATTTCATATTAATTGATTAGTTGATGTGCTTTAGATGACGCACAAGAACTAATAATAAATATATGAATGGACATATGTTCATTTGCTGAATAAGTTCCAATATTTCAATTACTTGTTAACTGTATTATGACACAATTGATATGAATTGATTAATATTTTTAATAAGGTTTCAAACATCAGGTCTAGTTAACCATACCCACATATTTTTGTGGGTTATTATTATTATTATTATTATTATTATTATTATTATTATTATTATTATTATTATTATATTTTTTTTAACCCACATGAACAATACTACTTTTCACATTAGCACCCCAATTTTTTAAAAATATGAGAAACCCGCAATTTTTTTTAAGTTGCAAAAAGGCACATCCGTTTCTGGCCATGAGGTTAAATGACTAACATTTTTCATTTACTTCAACGGCCATGTGTTTAACTGACCTAATAAATTCTCTAATTTTAATTAAAATTTGAATCCTAGTTATAAAAACCCTAACCCTATTTTAAAAATTATAATTTTCAAAGGCCACGTGGCATTCATCCTCTGTCCTCTCAGCCTCAAGATTCCCATCCTCTACCTCGCTTTCCTCTTCATCGGTGGCCCGGAGCTGCCACAACTTCGCCATGCACAACCCTTCCTTCTCCTTCTCCCGCACTCACCTCTCCAACCTCAACCTCGGCCACTCGGTCCTGCTCCTCCTCGCCATTGCTCTCCCGCCGCTCATGCCCATACAACGCCATGCCTTGAGGATTTCCAGCATCGTCAGTGCCGTCCATCGCCTCCTCTGGCCCCAACTTCACTTCTCTAGTGACGCTAGGGTTCTTGTTCATGCCCCACTAAAAAAATACCCGAAAATCTAGCAATTTATGGAGAAAACTGATTAAAGATCGGATTGCTTTAGATAATGAAATTGAGAAAAAGGCAACTGAAATCCCATTCAAATTGGGAGAATTGGGAATTTGGGGATGAAGCTCTTTGATATTGGGGGATAAGATCGAGGGACAAGAAGGAATCTTAGAATTTATTTTCGTGTTTTTCTAATATATTGTTTAAGGGGTTGAGGAGGTTGGACCGGTCCTTGAGCAGAGGTAGTAAAGTGGCAGTTGGAGGAGATGTTTTCTTTTGTAGGGAAGGGTGGGCGGGGTGGGAGATGATGTGGGGAGGTGGAGTCTTTGGAGGGAGGAGAAAGGGATGAGTGACGGTGAGAAGCAACGGTGCGGCGCCGCTGGAGGAGCTCCTGTGAGCATGAGAGTTGTGACGACGGCGCCGCCGATGGAAAGGAGAGCGAGGTAGAGGATGGGGATCTTAAGGGAGGGCAGAGGATGAATGCCACGTGGCCTTTGAAAATTAGAATTTTGAAAATTTGGGGTTTTTATAATTAGGATTCAAATTTTAATTAAAATTAGAGAAACATAGAAATGGTATGAGTATTATTATGGAACAAAAAATGAAGGACAAAGTGATTAAACTGAAAAGGGTAGGAGATAGGATTATACATTTGAAGCTAGTGTTGGGAAAAGAAACAATCAACATAGTAAGTGCGTATGCCCCTCAAGTAGGCTTAGGGGAAGAAGATAAGGTCAAATTCTTGGAAGAGTTAGATGAGGTAGTTCTAGGGATTCCAAGTGAGCAAGAGCTTTTTATTGGGGGAGATCTTAATGGGCATGTAGGCAGACTTAGTAATGGCTACGAGCGAGTGTATGGAGGATATGGATATAGTACTTGGGGAATGAGGAGGAAAATCTATATTAGATTTTGCTTTTTGCTCATGATTTGGTATTGACCAACACTTGCTTTAGGAAAAGGGAACCACACTTGATTACCTTTAAGAATGGAAGTAATTATAGCCAAATTGACTTTCTTGTTACAAGAAAAAGGGATAAATCTATTTGTAAGGATTGTAAGGTTATACCTGGAGAAGCATTAACCACCCAACATAGGTTGGTGGTGTTGGATGTAAAAAAAAGAGTATAATGAAAATAGAAAAGAGGGTTAATCAAAGTAGGATTAGATGGTGGGCTTTAAAAGGAACCAATCAATTAGCATGTAAGAATAAAATAGCAAAAGAGGGAGGCATAAACATGAAAGTTGATACAAACACCTTATGGAAGGAGATGATAAATAGTATTGAGAAGATAGGGTGTGAACTCCTAGGGATCTCTAAGGGACTAGGACCTCGACCATAGGAATCATGGTGGTGGAGTGAAGAGGTTCAAAATACTATTAAAGAGAAAAGATATTGGTATAAAAATTACCCACAGCTGAGGATGGGGAAGCCTCTGAAAAGTATAAGAGGACAAAAAAAGAGGCCAAGAAAGCGGTTAGCAAGACTCGAGGTAAATCTTTAGCCGATTTGTACCAAAAGTTAGGGACACAGGAAGGGGAAAAAGAAATATACAAGATAGCATGGCTTAGAGATAAAAAAGGGAAAGACTTAAACCGAATCAACTACATTAAGGATGATTCTCAACATGTTTTGACAGGAGATAAGAAAAATCAAAGAGAGATGGAGAAGCTACTTTGATCACTTGTTTAATGAAAGTTATGAGGATAACTTCTACGGTGATTTTATGCATTAGCGATAGAAAGAAACTTTAGCTACACACGCATTAGAATCGGGGCCTAGTGAAGTCAAGGCGAGGCATTGAAGAAAATAAATAAATTTTGGAAAAGCTTGTTGGTCGAATGGTATCCCAATTGAAGTTTGGAAGTGCCTTAGAGAGATGGGGGTAGAGTGATTAACCAAACTCTTCAACTCTATCTTAAAAAGGGGAAAAATGCCAGACGATTGGAGAAAAAGCACTTTGGTTCCTATTTATAAGAATAAGGGGGGTAAAAATCTTAAGAGAACACTAATCTATGCCCATATTGCACTTTGGGTACCAAACTTCAATTTGTATCTTTTTGGTCACCATACTTCTATTTGATTTCAGCAATAGGGTACCCGAGGGGAAACGACGAGAATTATTTGACGTGGTTACCGGATTAGTCAGATGGAGGGTAGTGAAATCCTAATTTACAGAAATCCAAACTAATTGAACAATATTTAGAGAAAAAAAATAACATTTGAACCTTGATTTCGACAAGGTCAAAACGAACAACATTCGAAATCAAGGTTCAAATCTTATTCAATTAGTTAGGATTTTTGTAAATTAGGATTTCAATACCCTCCATGTGGCTAATCCTGAGGCCACGTTGAATAATTCTCGCCGGTTCCCCTCGGGTATCCTCCTGCTGAAATTAAAATAGAAGTAGGGTGACCAAAAGTATACAAATTGAAGTTTGATACCCAAAGTGAAATATGAGCATAGTTTGGTAACCTCTCAAGATTTTTACCCGAATAAGGGAGATATTCAAAATTGCACCAACTACCATGGTATTAAGTTAATGAGTCATACGATGAAACTATGGGAAAGGGTAATAGAGCATCGACTTAGGGATATCACAAAGGTGTCAAAGAACCAATTTGGCTTTATGCCAAATAGATCCACAACAGAAACCATTTTCCTACTAAGGAACTTGATGGAGATCTACAGAGAGAAGAAGAAGGATCTCTATATGTTTTCATTGACTTAGAGAAAACATATGATAGGGTACCGAGACAAATCCTGTGGTCAGTATTGGAGAAAAAAACATTTTCGTAAATTATATAAATATTATTAAGGATATATATGAAGGGGCGGTTACAAGTGTGAGAACAGTGGGAGGCGATACGGAGGAGTTCCCTATAACAGTGGGTTTACATCAAAGATCGGCCTTGAGTCCATACTTGTTTACTCTAGTGATGGATGAGTTAACTAGTTATATCCAAGATGATATCCCATGGTGTATGTTGTTCACAGATGATATTGTCCTTGTGGATGAGACTAGAGATGAAGTAAATCAAAAGTTAGAACTATAGAGAAACACTCTAAAAAGTAGAGGCTTTAGGCTAAGTAGAAGTAAGACAGAATATATGCATTACAATTTTCATCTAAGTAGGAGAGATGAAGGGAAAGTGAAACTAGCTAGGTGGGGTGGTATATAGTGCTTAAGGTTAACCATTTTAAGTATTTAGGTTCGTTTTTTTAGGATGATGAGATAATAGATGAAGATGTAACCCATTGAATTAAAGCTGGATGGTTGAAATGGAGAAGTGCCACGGGTGTGTTATGTGATAAGAAGATGTCTAACAAAGTGAAGGAAAAATTCTATAGGACGACAGTTAGACCAACCATGTTATACGGGAGCGAGTGTTGGGCAACTAATGTTCAACGTATTCATAAGATAAACGTGGCATACATGAGAATGTTAAGGTGGATGAGTGGTCATACAAGATTAGACAAGATTAGAAATGAACACATTTGACAAAAAGTGCATGTTGCACCAATTGAAGTTAAAATAAGAGAAGGGCGTTTAAGGTAGTTTGGATACGTACGCCGGAGACCCCTAATGCTTTTGTTCGAAAATGTGATAGTTTAGTTATAGAATGTAATTAGAATAGGGGTAGAGGTAGGGTATAAGGACCTACGTTTGTTAGATATTGAGCCTAATCTTGCTTTTGACAGAGCTATATGGAGACAAAGAATCCATATAGCCGACCCCATCTAGTACGAGATTATGAATAAGTCAGTTAAAAATCTCTTTTTCATTAGCTTTGTTTGGGAGATACTTTTCTGCTTTAACATGCCAAGTCCTCATGGAATTATTTATTTATTATTTTCATTATTTATGTATTTTTATTTTTATTTTTTATGTATTTATTCATTTATTATTATTATTATTATTTATCTATAATTACTTTTTTTGGAGAGCAACATGGAGATAGAGAATCCATATAGCTGACGCCATCCAGTATGGGATTAAGGCTTAGTTGTTGTTGTTGTATTTATTTATTTATTTTTATTTTTATTTTATTCCATTTATTATATTATATTATATTTTATTTTATTTTTCAAATTTGAGAGCAATATGGAGACAGAGAATCCATATAGTCGACCCCATCTAGTATGGGATTAAGGCTTAGTTATTGTTGTTAGAGAATTGATTAGGTCAGCTAAACACACAGTCATTAAAGTTAACGAAAAAGTTAGCCATTTAACCTCACGACCGTTGACGGAGGTGCCTTTTTGCGACTTAGAAAATGTTACGGATCTCTCAGATTCTTAAAAAAGTCTAGGTGCCGAGTGCAAAAGTGGTATTGTTCATGTGGGTAAAAAAAATGGTTAAAGCTATTTTTTGTCTCTAGAAACAGGTCCAATATTCATTTCCATCCTTAATCTCAAAATTGTTCAATACAGTCCTTATATATTATGTATTCCGTCACATTTGGTCCCTAACGCTGATATGGTGCTGACGTTGCATACGATTGAAATAAAGAGTATTTATTTTGTTTTTTTAATTTTACATGTTGTCGTATTTTGATGACGTGGTAGGCCAACTGGAATGCTGACATCGCATGCCACGTGGCATTTTTTTATATTTAATTTTTCATTATTTATTTATTTATTTATTTATTTATTATTATTATTATTATTACTTTGTTTTTGTCTGTAAATAACATTACAGTGTATAATGAGAATAAAAGTTTTTTTTCCTAAAATTTAAATAAAGTAAGCTATAGCGTTAACATAATTTTTCTATATCGCGTAGAGGTAGCCCACAAGGTAGGGTATTTTTTTGGGCTCCCTCCATGTGACACAGAAAAATTTATTAACGCTACAGCTTAATTTGTTTTAAATTTGAGAAAAAACTTTTCTCATTATACATTGTAACGCTATTTATAGAGAGAGAAACAAAAGCAAAAAAAAATTAAAAATTAAAAATTAAAAAAATTAAAAAAAATTAAAAAATTATAAAAATAATAATAAAATATAAATATAAAAAATTTGCCACGTGACATGCCATGTCAGCAGTCTAGTTGGTCTCCCACGTCATCAAAATACAATCACATATAAAATTAAAAAAAATAGATACTTTATATTCCATTCATATGCCACCTCACTGCCACATCAGCTTTAGGGACCAAATGTGACAGAACACGTAATACAGAGGGATCGTATTGAACAAATTTTGAAATTAAGTATCGAAATGAAAATTGGACCTATTTCCAGGGACCAAAAATGACTTTAACGCTAAAAAAAAATTAACCTTACTTTTGTTGTTGTGTGCATCGAACTCTTCTTTAGCTAAGAGGCCCAGTTTTTCGGTGTTCTCATCTGTTGTCTCCTAAAATTTTCCATATCGGTGGACCTTGTTGGGAATTTTTTAATTTTTTTTTTATGAGCGTCATTTTGCAAAAGCCTATTTATAAATCTTAAACTTGATGAGAATTCAAATTATACATAGTTGGAAACTAGGTTTTAGGGTATGACTTTTCTATCGATTTGTATTTTGTTTTCAGTTTTAGTTGTTGGAGTTTTATTCTTTGGATCTAAAATTATGTTTCCCCACTTAACCTTTATAAGGAAAATTGGTAACTTACTCATTTCACAAAAAGGTGATGGGTTGAATCACCCTTAGGCATAGTTCTAGTGGCTTGTGCTCTTTTTGGTTTATCAATCTGTTACCTCACTCCACAAAGTAAATCTTCCCATAAAAAGCCAAGAGATTTGTGCTATTGGTGAGTTGTAATTGATTAATGTGGTGTTCATTTCAATCGAAAAGTGACTAGAAAAATCACGTAATCGGGTTGAGTTCCCTATTTCAATTGTGCATTTGCGATGAAATAAGAGAAGTATCACTTTCTCTATTTCAACACTTTCTCCATTTTAACTTAGGTTTATTTTAGCTTTTTTATCATCGAAATTGATAAAATGTTTTTGACATATAAAAACTTACTTCCACATACTTCGATAGTCTCAGTGGAAATAAATACAAAAATTTTCTTACACTTTTTGGTGGATAATCAGTTTGTTTTGTGTTTGAATTGAACTCTTCCTGAGAATCATCTTATAAAAAATTTGATTATCTTCAATTATTTCAAATCAATTATGGGATTGTTTGGTTTTCAGCATTTCAAATCATAGTGTAAGTGGACTTACATATAAATTAAATTACTGTATTTTGACTTACTACAAAGTTGTTTGGTTTAAGTAAGTTGTGGGACATCCCCATTATCCAGTTTTTCTATTTTTATTTTATTATTTAAAATTTTATATTTTCATTGGAAACTGTTTAATGTACCCAATGTTGATGATCAAACATTTTTTGATCCTGGCACAAACGCTTAACTATACTACTACATCATTCCCGATAAAATACTTGGGTGTCCCCATCTCAGGAGGCTGCCCAAGGAAAGAAGAATGGCTTGCACTAGTGAAAAAGATCAGAGGAAGGCTGGCATCTAATATAGGGAAACTCCTATCTCCATGGGAAAGACTCACCTTGTTAAAATCAGTTATCTCCACCATGCCTATCCTCTAGATGTCTATTTTTCGCCTCCAAGAATAGGTTATCCACAAAATAGGCTCTATTCGAAAGGACTTCCTCTCGAAATAGGTGGATAAAGAAGCACGAAGTTATCATTTAGTCAACTGGGGCAGGATATGTCAACCCTAAAAGAATGGAGGATGGGGTATCTTAAATCTTCGGGAATTTACTGGGGCCTTGCTAGGGAAATGGTGGTGGAGGATACTAACTAGGAGGGCCACAATATGCCTCAAAATCTTTAAAGAAGTGTATACCTAACGCACTTTATAGATACCCACAAACCAGCTCAAGGGCGCGCATCCCCCTTTTGGTGAGGCATATACCGAGAAGGGTCGCTGACACTTGCAAACATATTGGTGAAGTTGGGGTCCGACTTCTTGGCAAACCTCTTTAAAGACAACTAGTGCGAAGGGAATTCCTGGAGTAATTCCCACCAAGACTCCAGACGCACACTATTAAGGTGTCACTAAACATCCAAGATGCTAAAAATAGGCTCTAGAGAGGCAAGCCATTCCTTAAGCCAAGACCCCTAACAGAAAAGGATACAGAGGGACTAAACACACCGAGACAACTCCTCATGGATATCACCACAAATGCCAACTCCCTAGATCTAAGAGAGTGGAAACTCACACCATCCAGGGTATTTACCATCAAGTTGTTGTATATCTTTCGAATCGATGGGGCGGGGGATTAGAAGCTGATCCCGAGAAAGGGGTTCTGGTAGCAACCATACTCACTTAAAGTCAAATTATTTGCCTGGTTAGAAAGAGAGGACAAGATTATCACACTAAACAATCTACATAAAAGAAGGTGGGGGGGTGGTGGGGGTGGGGTGGGGTTGGGTTGGGGGGGGGGGGAATGCACAAAATACTACATATGTGATCTCGAGGATAAATAGGTGAACCATCTACTATTATATGTCCCTACGTAGCAAACATCTAGAGCTACTTCTAACAAATCTTTAGATTACAAGTAGGCGTCGAAGACCTAAGAGACATCTGGGGAATCAACGCCTCTCCTCTCCCTCCCTCCCAGGGTGGACAAAACCTTGTGAGGGGGTTGGGAACTCATTGCAATGGCAATCACCTAGATAGTATGGGGTGAACAGAATAGGCGGTGTTTTCAAGATAAACAACACGTTTTCTTAACAATTATTCATGATATTTCTTTCCTCATTTTTTCTTGGTTCGATGCAACCCCGACAAACAAGCGTCCGAGATTGGAGGCAGTGCAAGGGCTTGTAAAGCGATGCCTTGAATTCACCCAGGATGGGCCGCGAAGGGTCGATGACGATGACGAGGCCTTTGAGGATGACATGGCACCGGATCATGAAGGGGACTAAGGCCTCACCAACCCAACCAGAGGAGCAACACTTAATAGACTTGATCTTTGTTTCACATATTTCACCCTTATTGGGCACTTTGTAATGAATTTCAAGTAATATCAATAAAATACATGGTTTATCCACCTTATATATATATATATATATATATATATATATATATATATATATATATATATATATATATACAGTCCGTCTAAGATCAGGCCAGCTTGATCACTGTGCTGATTCGACCGCCTCCCATTTTGGCACCTGGAGCATGTTTGAAGGATTTTCAACCATACGGATGGGAAGATTATCGAAAAATAAGCTAACCTGTCAATTTTCATATAATTTGGTGACCGTTTGGTTCTTCCACTTAACGGTTCTTATTTTAGGAAAATTTTAACGGTACATAATTTCAACCATTAAGTGGGAGGACCAAACGGTCACCAAATTGTATGAAAATTGACAGACTAGCTTATTTTTTGATGATCTTCCCATCCGTACGGTTGGAAATCCTTCAAAATTTGTTTAATATGGTCCCTATGTATTGCATATTTTGAAATTTTGGGTCCCTATATATTCCGTATTTTGGTATTTTTGGTCCCTACTGTTAACGTGGTGGTCATGTGGAATACCAATGAAATGCATACAATCTTTTTATTATTATGTTTAGGTCGTTATTTTGCTGATGTGGAGTGATAAGTGGCAGTGTATGCTGATGTCGACCGTGTTGAACAAATTTTAAATTTTTGAGGTGGAAATAAACATTGGCCATGTTTTCAGGGACCAAAAATGGCTTTAACCCATATATATAATGAGCTTAATTCAGGGTACTCCTTTTTTCGAGAACATGATGTTTTCATGGTGTTTATTTAAGGTTTAAGGAAAGATAAATTTTATACTCAGAAAAAACAATCTGAACGAAACTGTTATTGTAAAATCCAAGATTTTATTTAAATAAAAGGATTTAGAATTTCCTCTAATTTAATTTTTAATTAAATTGCCAAAGGTTATTTTGGGGATTTGAATAATTTACAAGGACATCTTAGTAAATTGATAATTTATAAAGAATAAATAAATTCAGTTTATAAATTTATCTAAATGGAAATTGATAATTGATTTGATGATTGATTTTGATAAGTTTGGAAATTCCCTAGATGGATGATGATTTGAACTTAGATGGAAAGGGGGAATTGATTGATTAAATCAGTCATTTAATTAATTTAGAAAATATACTAAGTTGGAAACAATTTGAAAGGGATTTATTGAAATTCTTTAATTGGGCTGCCAAGGACGCAGTTGTTAAATTATAAAAGTAGAGGACTAAAGAGTAAAGGTACTTGTCTCTGGAAGAAGGACCTCGAGGAGAAAACAAAAAATACGGGGACTTGTTTGAAATTGCCATTATCTCTCAAAGGAAGGACCTGAGAGTAATTTGGAAAACAAACGGGGTTTTAATTGCAAAATGCCACGAGAACACAGGTTGAGGCCGTATTGAAATCAACCAACCTCCAGGATTATGTTATCGTGAGATGGGGAATAAGATCGAGGTACCAGCTTCTGATCCGACCGTCCATTTACAAACAATCGTGGGTGCTCATCTTATCGCAGCGCGATCACGAGGCATCTGCTTCCTTCTCTCCCAGCTCCAGCACGTCACCGCGATCAAGCCCCACTATCAACGGAGCTGTAAACATGGAAGATGAATTTTGCATGGACGAATCCCCCAATCCTAGGGATTGAATCCCGCGAGGCTTTTCCCATGAGCCTCTATAAAAACCGAGGCATCTTTGAGCTCCAGCACCACACAACACCGGCGATCTCCACCATGAGAAATAGAGAAATAGGAAGAGGGAAGTCTGATCTTTGACGAGGCCAGCTAGAGGAGATCGGGGGACTGGTGGCGAGCGCCAGCCTATTCAGAAGGTGGTGATAGTCGCCTAAGAACCAGGCTCCGGCGGCAAAGACTTCTTCCCGAGGGATAGTGACGGACTAAGCTCACCGGTGAGCTCTCTTTTCCTTCTTGATTTTCTGTTAATCATTGGGCATGCATGCGGTAGTAGTCAAATGCGTCCGCGGAGGGAGAGGAAGGAGGAGTTACGATCTGCAGTCATTGTACGCTTGGGCGAGGGAGCGCTGAAGCTTGGGATGCGTGGGCGTGCATTGAAAGGGAGGGGAAACGAGCCTTCTATACTGTGAGGCGACCACCGAGGGTTTGCCGCTCCCGACCCATGAGCATAGGGTGGAGAGGACTTCTGCCACCAAGTGTCTTTGGCAGCTTGTAGTGGAGAAGAAGATAAGAGAGTGAGAGAGAAAGAGAGGGAGGCGGGTGAGAAGAGAAAAACAAGGTTAATTAGTTATTAATTAACTAAATTAAAAGATAAAATTTAGTTAATAGATTTGGATTAAATAAATTAATGGATAAGGTATGGATTTAAATTTTGATTAAGTAAATTAATTGATTAAACCATAGTTTAATTAATTGGTTGGGATTAATTAGAACTGGTTTAATTAAATGGATATTGAATTGAGTTAGATTAGTTAATTGATTTGGGATTAACTAATTGATTAATTCATTAACTGGTAACTAGTTAATTGGTGAGATGACTAATTAGAAGTTAATTAATGTGGTTAATTAATTAATTGAGTAATTAGTTTGTTGATTAGTTGAATAATTAATTGGGGATTAACTAATTGGGTAATTAGTTAATTGAAGAATTTAATAATCAATGACTAATTTAGTAGTTGATTAATTGGGTTTGGGCTAACCGGTTAACACGGTTGGGTTCGACTGATTTGGATTGGGTCAGCCAAGTAAGTTGGGTCTGGATCATTTTAGACCAAGATGGTGCAATCAAATCATTTAAGTGTGGACTTAATCAATAATGATGGGCTGGGCTTGGTCATCATATAGTTAACATTTGATTTGATCTATTAAACAGAACTAGGAGGTTAAGTGGTTGAACCTAGCTACAAAAGAATAAATAAATAAAATAGTGGGAGATGTGGATTGAACCCAAGACCTCCCACAACCCACTATTGGACCTTAACCACCAAGCCACTTGGGGCCTTTATGTAAAAATAGACAAGCATACCAAGTTAAGGACTGGGACTTGGAATTCAGGGAAGGCCCATTAATCTGGGCTGGGCCCAATTAGAATATCATGCATACTTCATCTAGGGGATACGATGTTGATGTTACTGACATAGGGTTTACTATCAGGTTGACATAGATGTGAAGGGAGTTGGTACCTTGGGACTCCTGGCTACGTGACTTCAGGTAAGTTACTCATGCCTAGTTACCACCCATCGTTGGGTTTCTTGATTTGATGTATGCTATCTATTTAGCATGTTTCTCCTTGATATGTTTTGTTTGTGCACATACATGCTTTTTATTTGCTTTTATTTCTAGTATGTGCATGGTTGATATGCTAGAGGTAGGGTGTAGCTCTATATGTCTTTGATATGTGAGTTGGCCATACCCACCCATGGGCCGACACTTGATCATGGGCATATGGTCTTGTGTGCTGGCCGGGAGGTATGTGCTAACTGAGATGGTTTATCCGCCTGGCACAGTGGAGCGTGGAGGCTCCGGTTTAAGAGAACGTTCGGGGACAGGACAACCTGACGTTCCGGCATTCCATGCCTGGGGGAGGATACTCTGGCTGTCATGCCTGTCAGCGGGATTGATACGCTGGCCATGTTGACATGTACAAGAGGTGGCGCTACCGAGATACGATAGTGTGGTCGCGCACAACGGATTGTTGTTCTTGTAACTGTCCGGGGATAACTTGATCAGTTTTGTGATCTTTTTGTTGAGCCCCCGAGGGCTATCTTGGATAGGAGTTCTTCCTTGATGTTTGTGGAAGACTCCTAGGTCTCTTTGATGATACTTGACATTGTTTCTGTTGTACCTTTGATATTGTTGCAGGGTACTTACTGAGCTTTCCATTCGAAAGCTCATGCACTTGTTTCCTTATTCTCTTTTAGGTTCTGAGCAGTAGGAGTCTTAGAGATTGTGCGAGAGACGAGGGGAGGGGATCTTTGCCGAGGTCGGAGGATCTCAGTTATCAATTTCCTCTTGAGTGAGATTTATGTTATTAGGACCCATGTAGGGCCTTGTTGTTTAGGGTCCTTGAACCCTGGATTTGATTTTATTTATGTTGTTAAACTCTGATGTTTGATTACGACTTTTGAGTTATATCTGGATTTTATATGTTATCTGCTATACTTATGTAGGCCTTGTATCTGAGAGGGGCTCGCCTCCACTTAGGTATGCAGCCAGATGCAATGCGTAATGCGTGCGAGGTTCCTGGGATCGGTCGGGGGCGTGGCTGATTATACAAACCAGAGACGTGCCAAAAACAGACGAAGTTCAAAGGTTTTTCATCCCTTCAAATGACTGAGTAGGAGGAACCTACTGCAGAGTATATATCACCTAAAAATAAAAAATGTAATAAAAGGTAAAAATATTGATTTTGTGTACAATTTCAAGACAAGCATAGCTAAATCTTATCAAGAAACTAGTTGAGAATTTACCAAAATAACAATAATTCATATAATACTAGAAAAAAAAGGTCATCCAAATATCAAAAAATGAGATATCATGCCAAATTCTAAACCAAGAACACTTGATTCATATCTAAATATCCTACAAGTAAATTCCTCAATAGAAAAAAAAAGAAAAGAAAACCTAACATCTCTCACATTCATACCGAATCCACCAACAAAACAATTTGTGAACAAAATAACAAAAAAGAAACTCGGAACAACACTCACAAGGCCTGGCAAACCTATCGATAGGTCGACCCAATCATCAAAAACCCCACAAATCTGAACACAAACCTGATATGTGCTACATTGAATACATACCAAAAGGAAGTGTTGATATGGAGAAGATCTAGTCAAGTTTGTTAAGTTTGTTTTAATCTTTGGTCAAGATTGTTAAGCTTGAAATAAGCTTACGTTGTGTTGGTCTTTAGCTTGAGTGATAGTTGTCCTATTTTTCCATTTAGTAGTTGTATTTTTTTTAGGAGTTAAGGCTATAAAAAGTAGTCAATAGTATTGAATAAAAGAGAGAATTATTACTAAACCTGCACTCTCACGCAATTCCGCTTCTCTTTCTTCTCTACTAACTTCATTCCTATTAGTGGTATGAGACAAAGTTATAATCATGGACACCAAATCAAATGCAGCATTTCACAATGATGTCACCAAAATTTTGGCACATGATGAATCCAGTTTCGATAAGGTTAATGCTGCCTTACAAACAATGTTGGCTAAACTACAAGCTTTACAAGCCACCTGAGGCTCTCAAATCGGCGTTAACCTGTTCGCTTCAGGTGAAACCTCACACTCAGCAATGTTTGGTCGTTCCAACACCAGCAATGGTCATCTTAATCATTGACTCAAGTTGTCCTTTCCAAAGTTCAATGGCAAAGACAAGATGGTTGGAAGAGAATGTCATATAGCAGCTGAGCTGCACTTTTGAAGTTTCTTGCTATGTACTAGTTAGTTGTAATTTTCCTGTTTTTAATTAGCTATCAAGCTCTTATTATGTCAAAAAAAAAGTTCATTGGCAAAGACCCGAATGGTTGGATCTACAAAGATGAACAATATTTTGATTTCCAAAATATTATGCCTCCCCAACAAGTTCAAATTTGGCATCACCTTCCTTACAGCTGCACAAATGGTGGTTGACAAAATTTCATGGACCACTCATATGGACTGAGTTCACCAAAGCTCTATTGCTCCGTTTTGGCCCAACAAATTACGAGGATCCATCAGAAGCCTTGACTCGCCGTAAACACACCTCTAGTGTGGCAGCATATCAAGAAGCCTTCAAAACACTATCCCATCAAGTTGATGATCTACCAAAAATTTTCTCATTGGTTGTTTTATTACAGGACTTCGAGATGACATTCGGCTTGATGTCAAAACTAAACAACCTCAAACCTTGGCAGATACCATAGGAGTGGTTCTACCGGATCGAGGAATTTCAATCTCAATCTGCTTTAGCAATACAGAAGGCGCCATCCAACCCAACTGCTGGAGTGCTCAAACCTTCCCCAACTCCACACATGAACAAAAGCTTAACTCATTCCTATGAAAACCGTATAAAACCCCAAAAAACATCCGATTCAACCCCAAAACCCCAAGAAATCTAGATGTGAAACCTTCAAACCTCTCGCTAGTCAGCAAGCATTGGATCGATCCACGGATCTCAAGGTTGGGCTCTAGAGTAGCTTGTCGACAATGGAGGGATTGACGGAGAGCTTGGAGGGGGAAGGCAGCGGAGGGACACACCGAGGTGGAGGAAGGCGGAGAGCTTGGCGGTGGTGATGAGACGATGGAAGTTGTAGGGACTGGGGCAGATCCCGACAAGGTGGGAATGGCGGTGGAAGAAGGAAAGGATAGAGAATAGGAAGAGAGGTGGATGAGGAAAGAAAGGTGATTGAAGGTGATTTTAATCCGTTAGTTTTAGGTGTAATACCCAATTTAGTCTCTCTATTATATCGATTTGTGACTTTAGGTCCCTCTCTTATAATTTGAGCCTTTTTGGTCTCTATACTTTCACGATTTAGAAATGTCAGTCCAAAGGCATATTTAAAGGCATGTTTAGCCCCTAAATTTAACGAAGGAAGAGACTGATATTTCTCCATCGTGAATGTAGACCCTAGGTCTCAAATTATAATAGAGGGACTAAATTGGGTATTACACCTTAGTTTTACTACATACCTTGCTACAATGCCAAGGTAGCGTACATAGCACACAATTTACATACACTTGCACACAATTTCTACAGTGCTGCACACAAATCGCTATCGAGTCTGTTACACACCATCCGAGCCCGTTGCACACAATTCCTATAGTACTGCACACAATTTGTATAACCTTGCACACATAAGTATGCTACCTTGGGAAATAATACCCAAGGTATCTTAGAATTCACTTTCAACTTACAGTAAATTTGGCTGTGAGCTAAAATGCAACAAAAGTGGGGTTAGATCTAACTTGACTTACATGTAACTTACCCTTTTAAAGTAAGCAAACACCCAAAAGTTACACTTACCTACAAAACAACTTAGTTCATAGCTACTCACAGATAACCAAACAATCCCTACATACAAATTGGACTCAATTGATAGAGAAATGCAGCAATCCCAATTGCTTCCACTCGTCAAGCTTATTAATACAGTTATGATTTACCACCGATCTTCAGAAGATCAGGTTGGTGTTTTGATGAAGGTCCCATGAAAACCATAAGGCACTCTTTGTGGCAATGTTATTTTAGCCACTTCTTTGCTCTCAAATCATTTAGTATCGATTATATGAACCTGGAAAAAAGAACATAAAGATAAATACAAGAAGTCGAAAACCGCAAAGCGATTTACGAAAACCAAGTGAAAGAAATATGTATATAATCCTACTTGAGATATGTTAGTTTTTCATTGTGGACGTAAGAAATTATCCATGCATCATCTTCTTCAGAACCACCAGGTCTTGGTGCAAGTGCTGATCCAGTACATAATTGGTTCTTCCCGAGTTGATGATGCTCCACTGTGATCAATTGTTGATGCTACAAATTTGGAAATTAAAATTCAGCGTGTTCATATATAGATATATGAACATAAATAATCAATTCATGAAGAACATAGCATACCCCAGAGATCTTATCAACTTCTTCGAAAGAGAACTTCACTAAGCATCCAAACATTGGCAATGCTGTGAACAAAGAGGTGATATTCATATGTTTGTAAACCAACAAAGAAATTAAAATCATGAGAAGGAAAACTCATTACCACAAATAGAGCTTGCCGCAGAGTCTACAAAATTTTGAACCAAATTGGCGAGTCAGGAAGTTTATAATATGGGGTCAATATTTTACAATTATGTACAGTTTGAAAACCAAAAATTCCTACAATAAGTCTCTTAACATATTATCATCATCTATAATTCAAGCAAATCATGTATATATTTAGAAATATAGTTAAAATATTATAAAAAAGTTAAAAATACAAATAGATCCGGGAGAGAGTAAAGTTAATAAAATGTTACTTTTTCAGTTTTTTTTAAATCATATTTATATTATATTATTATAATGTTAATATTTTATATGTATATATTAAAAAGAAAACTTGGGATTTGAGAAAAAGTAAAGCGGTTACTTTTTCCAAAATCAGCTTTTATATTATATTATTATATATATTATGTTGGACGGATGATGAAATTTATTGACCCAAGATTTCAAAATAATGAGGGTCATTTACTATTTTAAATAACATGTATATATATATATATATTTAAAAGTTTTGGAAATTTTTGTGGGGTCATCTGACCCCACAAAAATATATATAGATCCGCCACTGGCTTGAACATATGCAAACTTGTTTCTTAAACTGATGAAATTCTCATTGATCATGGGGAAGTCCATTGAGAACTCTCGACTTGTTAGATATCTCTCTCTAACACCACCATTCTTAATGTTTAACCTGCATTCATACAAACGAGAGAACAAGAAGCCTTCTTCAAGGTTATCTTTATCATCATCACAGTACTTTTCTTCGATTTCCTGAAACGTGAGTTGTGAAACCCGAAGATTTTAGGTTATTAATTTTTCTAAAAATCTGTGATTAATAAAAGAAAGTCCCGAGGTTGGATTGAATCGAGTTTAGTGGAATAGAAGTTATAATTATTTAAACAATAAGATAATTAGAAAAGTCCCTTGAATTTGAAATGAGAGATGAAATTTGATAATGCCTTAATTATGGTTAAGAAGAGTCATCAAGGATATTTTTGTAATTTCAGGAAAGTTTGGGACTTAAACAAAATTTGTATCCTCTCTCAAGTTTAACACAAGCAGGGATGTATTTGCGATTTTAGAAAACAATATGGGCATGATAGATAAAGTGATTGATTTGATAAATATATATATCAATATATTTGAAAGATGGGATGTTAGTTTAGAATTCAAAAGATGTCATGTGAATTCAAAAGTGGAGTAATTTTGATTGATAAGATATACTTAAATATATATATATATATATATATATTAAACATGGGATTCGGATGAGGCCTTATATATATATATGAATTCAAATTTTAAGATAAGATGGGATGATGGGATGGATGTGATACTTGGTATTATAGATGATAAGTTTTGTATTATAGATGATAAGTTGAACTTGGAGGTGATTTTACACGTGGATGGTTGCCATTAATTTGCTCATCATACAAGTTGCCTTTCATAAATTATGAGTTCATGGTAGATTAATGAAGACTAGATTGCAAGAATGGCAAGAGCCACTTGGAGGAAATTGGAGATGGATTTCAAGTTGACAAAATAGGACATGCAAGGCTGGACAAAGTAAAAATATATATAATTGATTATATACGAATATGTACATAATTAAAGATGGATATGTACAAAGGCTTGGTTTTCATATGAATTAATGAAATAAGATATAGAGAGAGAGATGGATATATATATATATATATATATATATATATATATATATATAGAAGAGAGAGAGAGAGAGAGAGAGGCTTTTTTTTTAATATTATATAAAAAAAATTTACCGAAATAAGCATTTGAATGTTTATCTACCAAAATGCGCAAGACGTACATCACGTGGGGATGTTTTGATTTTTTTTATAAATTTTGTGGGACCCACATATTTTTATATTATAAAAGTAATAATCAAAACTTAATCAATATTCAGTTTGTTTATGGTTGGTTTTTTTTTTCTTTTAATTTGTGGGTCCCATATTCTTTAATGTTATAAAAATAAGAGTAAAAAATTTCAAAACGGTGGAGTTTGCTTTTTATTCATGAGTCCATTTTTTTTATATTATAAAAAATATAAAAATAACACCGGATAGGGGTTTTTTTTATTAGTGGGTTTTATTTTTTTAATATTAATAAAAAATTAATTTAAAAATAAATAAATAATTTTTTTTAAAAAATTAGCCGGACAAATGACACCTCGAGAGATTCAAGAGTCGGACCTTGGAATTAAATGTCCCGAATGATGACTCCCTCCTTTGTGCTCTTTAAATAGTCGTCTATGAGGCCACACTCACCTCACTCTTTTCTCTACAATGGTTCCCAGACTATCCCCCTCGAATGGATCCTCACCGGCTGCACAACTCGCTAAGGGAACTTGCTGGAGAACCTCCACCAGCCTCGGGCCCTGAACTCCGACAAGTTGCAGAGGCCTCCAAGAAGGAGGAGGAGCCACCTATCGCCAGCCAGGCCTCTCCGCAAAGGATCCGTGAGGACGCCGTGGGGGAGTATAAACGCTCCATACTCTTCCGCATGGATATTCGCCGCGCTGTCGAGCTTTACCAGATTTCGGATGAAAACCTGGCCCGAGAGTGCGAGATCGCCTCCCGTGCTGTCTCCGAGTTCAAGGAATCCGATGAATTCCAGGACCTGGTCTATATGGAGGAGCAAAAAGGTGTCGCGAAAGGTTTCAAAATCTTCCAAGATATTTCTCGTCGTCATCCCAAGCTAGACTTAACTTCATTGGAGTTCAAGGATGCCCTTCAATATCTCCCACCTAGTATCTCTGCTGAAGATACTGATTGAACAAATGTTGTTGTTGGTTTTGGACCCCCTTATCTTTTTTACTCGCTTTGTTTTCATCATCCTTCCTCTCTTCTTTCTTTCTTGTGTTGTTCTTCCGTAGTGTTTTTTTTTCTATTTTTGCAGTGTGTTGTTTAATAAATGCAGTTTATGAATGAAATATTTTTCTTGTTCTCCTATCAATGACTACTATGAGTGTTAAATGTTAATACTTTCTAACTTGTAGAAAACATATACATTGTTTGTTAAAAGGAAACAATTTTTGTTAAATGGAAACAATGTTTGTTAAACGGAAACTTGGTAAACATGCACCAAGAAATGTCTTGGGTAGTAAACATGCATATTAAGCGGAAACCAAGCGGTTTAAGCGGAAAAACCATAAATTAGCGGTAACTCTCAATCTTAAACAAAAGCGTTATAATATTAAGTGGAAAATAATTATATTAAAAGGAAACTAAAAATATTAAGCAGAAAAGGTAAACTCAGAGCTTGTGAATCTATGAATTGAACTTTATTTTTCAAAAGATGAACAAAGATATGAGAGCACAGCGAGAAAAGAAAAGAAATGGGGAAAAGAAGAGACAAGGAAGGCTTCTATCAACCACAGTGAGGGCATGCTCATTATTTCTTCATCTCGATTCGAGTCTTGTGAAGGAGAAGATGACAAAGTATTGTTGTAACCAAGGGTTGCAGGTGAGGTGATAGGTTTTGATTCTCCTCCACAACCGGCCACACACTACACCCCCCCTAACTCATCGGTACCTTCAGTATATATAATCAGGGTTGAGCTTGAAAGGGAGTGTAAAGGCCACCCCCATTAAATTCTATAATTTTTTGGGATTTTTATAGAATGGTCATGATACATGCAAACTAGGGTTAGGAACACATTAAATGGCTAAACCCTAACTAAGTCTATGATAGGGTGGTAGACCCAACTAAACTCCAATTTAAGGCTTGTTGATTTACGGGGAGAGATTGTGAGTCTTGTGACACTACAAGCAAAAAGCTCATGATCCAATAGCTACACACTAAACAACAAAGAACATGGGGACTTGTTATTTGGAGGGATTTGTAGTTGCTGGCTTTCTCGTGAAGGCATCATGGATTGATTTTTTCATAGCCCCTAGATGCTAAGTTAATGGCTTCCAAAAAGCCATACCTTAGGTTAAAAAAGGGAGTTGGAAAAGAATCTTGTGACACTACAAGCAAAGAGCTCTTGTGACACTACAAGTAAGGAGATCATGATCCAATAGCTACATACTAAACAACAAAGAATATGGGGACTTGTTATTTAGAGGGATTTGTAGTTGATGGCTTTCTCGTGAAGGCATCATGGATTGATTTTCCATAGTCCCCATGTGCCAAGTTAATGTCTTCTGAAAAGCCATACCTAAGGTTGAAAAAGGGAGTTGGAAAATGATGGAAAAGGAAAGCTCTAAGTAGCCTCCACTTTCCCTCCTTAAAACCCTACACCAAACCCTTAGGGAGATAACCTTCTATAATTCCCTTGCATTCTTCTCCAATCCTTACAACCAAGCTTTGAATCTCTTTTCTTCTCCTCAACACAAGCTTTCTTTTTTCCCCTAACTGTCCTTGAGAGATTTCGGCCTACTGTTCAAAACTTCTTGGAACCTGGAGGAGATCAAAGGCCACTCATATGCTAGGTGCACAGCTACTGTGAAGGTCTGAACGAGATTGGAGGAAGAAGGAGGTGTAGGTCCTCAAGGGGGAGAGTACTGACTTGCTAGTAGTTGAAGCAGCCGTAGAACCTACTTTCACCTCTCGGAGCTGCAGTTCAAAAGACATACTTGGTAAGGTAGAGCCATAACCCTGCTATCTGAGCATTCATCCATGTTCATAACCTCACATGGCTAACATATCTTGTGCATTGGAGTCTAGATAGTAGAGAGGACTACTGTGAAGCTTTTGGGAAGGGGGAAAACCTCTCAAGACTGGTATAATCTGACTACTGGAATAGGTAAGAGGACTCTCTTACCTCTGTTATTACTATAAGTAGAGTCATTAATACCATATAATTCAAGTATGGTGAGGGAATGTGCTTATTTATTATTTTAAATTGTTATTGTTACTGTTATTATAAATATATGTAATGTTTTTCTTCTCTTCTACACAAAACCCTGATTTCTCTTCCTCGTTTCTTTTCCTAATCGCATTCCTCTATCACTATTCTCACCCTACTCTCTTTAAATATACTCTCTAATTTCAAATTCTTTATCTACAATTAATGGCGGAAAGATAAGCTTGTTTTGGTTTACTACAATAGTTCAATCACTACAAGCGAGGATCTTTGTCATATTTTTCTCGAAGATCAAGCTTGTTTTTATGTAGAAAATGATATCTCCTTAGACAATTTAAAGAGAATCATTGAAGAAAATATAGGAATGGTAGACGGTCAAAAAGTTTCACATATCAAATACCGTCTACCTATTTCTTCAGGCCATGACAAGATTTGCTATCGGGTTTTCAAATTACGTAATGATCGAAATGTTCAGATGATGTTTGAGTGCCACCAAACATTTCCAGATATTCAAGTTATAGAATTATATGTCGAGCTTGGTATTGCAACTTCCACTGGTATTTCTTCTCAACATGAAATCAACAGAGATGGCAACATTGCATATAATATGAGATGGGAGACGACTTCATCTGCACACAACCCGGTCAATGAACGGTCAATGAACCAGTCAATGAATTTGGTGAATATGGGAGCTCGAGTGGGGATGACCAGGATGATGATAACTACACAGAAAATAGTGATGCAAGTGCTGAAGATCTTGACTTAGAAAATTGCAATGTGGAAGATGTTGTTAGACAAAGCGTAGAAATGCCAATATCACCATTTGAGCCTCCAGCACATATGAGGGCACTTAATTTGGAAGCAATGTCTGCACCAGAATTCCCTGAATACCCCTCATTATATGTCCACAAATTTAGAGGGGTGATGTCAGATGGAGAATTGCATGTAGGCATGCAATTTCGAAACAAAGATGATCTTTGTAACAACAATTAAGCATTATTGTTTACAAAAGTCGGTGGAATATAAGGTAATCGAGTCTGATCCAACTCGGTATTCAGGAAGATGTAAGTCATATGGCGATGGATGTAGTTGGAGGGTTCGCGCATCCTACAGCAAGAGGAAGCAGATTTGGGAGATTACAAAATACAACGGTCCTCACACTTGCTCATCAGCAATGATCTCCCAAGATCATTCTAAGCTGGATTCAAATATGATCTGTCGACAAATAGAGGCCATGGTCAAAGAGAAGCCATCCATCAATGTATCTGTTTTGATAGCAGAGATCAGGAATCAATATGGATACACACCGACATATAGAAAAGTATGGATTGCGAAGCAGAAAGCAATTGAAGCAGCATTCGGCAATTGGGAGGAGTCATATAATGATTTACCAAAATGGCTATCAACATTACAACAATTTCTTCCCGGGATAATAATTGATCTCCAGACTCAACCGACATATGATGGAAATCACCTGGTACGTGATACTCATGTTTTTCATAGGCTTTTTTGGAGCTTCCCCTCATGCGTGGAGGCTTTCAAATATTGCAAGCAGTAAGATGCCGAATGATAGACGGCACCCACCTTTATGGGAAATATAAAGGGACTTTGTTGATGGCAATTGCACAAGATGGTAATAAGAATATCCTTCCAATTGCATTTGCTATTGTAGAAAGCAAAACGTTAGATGCATGGCGTTTCTTTCTGGAGCATTTACGGGCAAATGTGACACCACAGGAAGGAATATGTTTTATATCTGATCGTCATGAGTCTATCAAAGGGGCATTCAGAGCAATTGGTCGCCGGATGAACCCTCCTCATGCCTACCATGTTTATTGCATTAGACATATCTCTGCAAACTTTATGCGCCGGTTCAAAAATAAAGAAATGCAACGGATAGTTGTTAACATTGGTAAGTTATAAATTTAATTTTTATTAATTTAAGTGCATATTGTTATTATGTTTTAAAGTTGTTTCACCTTTCTTATGGTTATTAATGTAGGTTATTCGAAAACTACTTCTGATTTTAACTACTGGTATGGCTTACTTCGAGAGTCTGATATAGATGCAGCGAAGTGGTTAGATAATATACCACGGGAGAAGTGGACTCAAGCCTTTGACAATGAAGGTGCGTAGGTATGGTGCATATGACTACCAACCTGCGCGAATGTGTTAATTGATGCTAAAGGGGACAAAGGAACCTTCCTATACTTGACTTTGGTTAAGTCAACTTACTTTTCGACTAGGTGAAGTTGTTTGTAAGGAAAGGTGTGCTTGGTATAGCTTCGGATCGCATCGAGGTCAAATATTCTCACGAAGCACTAATGAAGATAATTCAAGAAAACCAACAAGCGACATCACGGCATTCATGTTGCGTCAATTTGATGCGTGATGAAAATTCTTTCATGGTAGATGAAATGGCACCACCACAATGTGGTGGTATAGCCGGGTACTTACGCGATAGATCCGAGAGCACGCGATGGTGTGATTGCGGCGGGTTTCAAACACTTCATTTTCCTTGCCGCCCGCGTTCTTTGCGGCATCGCGATACATTCATCTACATTGGATGGAATACGTGGACAATGTTTATAGGCTTGACACAATTTTTAAAGTATATCATAAAGAATTTCATTTTATGTCAAGCGAGAGCTACTTTGGAACCCTTATTGTGGTCCACGTCATGTCCGATCTTACTGATGAAGACCATCCACAGGGCGCCAAAATCTACGAGGATTCGTACTGAAATGGATATAAGGGAAGGTGGTCAGCCAAAGCGTTGTGGTTTATGTCGAAATGAAGGTCATAGTCGTAGAAATTGTCCCAATATTGCTGGTCCAAGTAGTCGGTCATAATGTAGTCTAAATATTATAATTGTTGCAAACTTTTAATAATATATGTAATTGCCACCTTATATTGATAATTTATAATAATTATAAAATATTATTATACCGTATTTTGGTAAATTATAAAGCTGTTGGAGACTTGTTCAACAAAAATCTTAAAACTTCGGGAAAATACTTGATAGCAAAGAGTCTTGAGAACAAAACAAAATAGGTATCATTTGTTGGTTAATTTCAAAAATTAATTAATTAATTAATTAATTAATTAAAAGTGATGCCACTAATTAATATTATAAAATAAAATTTTATCATACCTTAGTTAATTTTTATAATATTAAAGTGGGGTATGGGCTTTTTTTTTAATATTATAAAAAACAAACATACATGCTTAACCGTTTGGTAGTTTTTAATTCATATTTTTATAATATTAAAGAGTTTGGGACGATGAATTAAAAGAAAAGGATAGTGATTAAGTTTTGATTATTATTTTTATAATATAAAAATATGTGGGTCCCACAAAATTTATAAAAAAAATCAAAACATACCCACGTGATGTACGACTTGCGCATTTTGGTATATAAACATTCAAATGCTTATTATTTCGGTAATTTTTTTTTATAATATTCAAAAAAAAAAGCCGAGAGAGAGAGAGGAGCCGTCGAAGTCGAACACAAGCTGGCTAGGAGGTTTAAAATTGAGAAGATAAACTTTATCCGTTAGATTGTAGTTATCTTTTTGCGTCTATAAAAAGAAAAGAGATTCTGTGAACCCTAGTCACCTCGCCCTCGTCCAACACCGCTGCCGCTACAGTGAAGAAAGAGGGAGCGTCCACCGACGGGGACCGATGTCGTGAGGTCGCCGGAGCGATGAGAAGTAACGCCTCCGTCCGGGTGGGTGATCGTGCGAGCACAACGGCCGAACGATGCGCACTACTGCCTTCTGGTAAGCACTCTTACACCTCCTTTAATGGTTGAAGCCTTCTGTTAGAACCGAAAGAAGGAGAGGTATATTATTATAGATAAAGGTCGTGGCGGTGTTTGTGGCTAGAATAGATGAAGGCTAGCTTAGGTTACTTTAAGGTTACATGGAGGCATAAAGGGGACTAGATGGAGGAAATCATGCATGGAGATGCTTGGGGGCGGGCTGGTAAACCATCATGGTAATCAAGTGAGTAATAATAATGGACTTTGAATTTAAGTTTCATGAACCAGGGCTCTTACATGTTATTTTTCATACTTTTTTTAGAATAACCTGAGCTCTCTGAAAGACGATGGTTGGGATCTCTTTGCGGACAGGCTGAAGTGGGTCAGGGAGAAGCTTGAGTCTACCCTTCAGGGTTGCTGTTATAAGTTAGCAAGATTGGGTTAGTGATTGCTGTTATATTAACTAGTCCTATTAAACATATATGCTGGAATGAGTATATTAACAAAGGTCTGAATTATCCAAGGTTACACACATGGGTTTAGGTCCAGTATACTTATATACTCAGAGAGGGACGACATGGATGGTAGCATGCATGGGGTTCATTGAACTTCATCCATAGAGGAGTGATTGGGTTTGAATCGTTCTGATTCTTTAACCGGGTTCAGTCACTTAAGTTGGGTGAATTGAGTTGGGTTTGATCGAACCAAGTTAGGTGGTTAAGTGAATGGGTTAAGTTAGCTCAAACGATAGACCCTGATTCATTATTGGGATAGAAGTTGGCGGGCCCTTGGCCCAGTAAAAGTGAGTAAGGTTGATGGGCTATTTGATATTTAGTAAGGCACTAAGACACCATCTTTACTATTACCAGATACCGACGTGGAGCGTAGAGACATGTTAGGAGGGAGTCCGGTTGATTTTGGTCATCTCGAAGATAGAGGTAAGTGACTCTTGCTTAGCTCCCACCCAGAGATGGGTTTCTTTGGCCTTCTTATTATTTGGTTTGGTATGTCCTTTGTTGGTATCGTGATTGTGAAGCCCATAATTTTTAGGAAATTATGTTTTCATTATTAGGTTCTAGTATTATTTTGAATTTTGTTAGAGAATAAGGGAGAGTCTCCCATGGATGATTTATTTGAATTTTATCTAGAATAAAAGTCATTTATTATCTTTAGAATATTAATCGTATTCCAAATCTTAGGATTTAAAATGTTAAATGAATATCTTGTTGGTGAATGATAATAACAATTTAATTTGAGAAATTCAATATGAATTGATAAGAGAATATATCTCAATTGATGAGATAAGCTAGGATCATGATTAAATTCTTATATATGTTAAATAATTTAGATAATAGTTTGATAAGGAGAGAAATTATGAATTGAAAGAGGACTTTAAAATAAATTAATCCCATAGTTTGGATTAATTGGAACCGTCAAGCATTAGAGGGTAATTATGAAAATATGGGAGAGGGATGAAGGACTTAAAGGTAATTTCATAAAGTTCAGGGACTGGAAGAGAATTCCCCTTTCTCTCTTGCAAGGGTCTAGTGTGTAAATAGCTAAAGAAGGAAGGGCTTTGCAGCAAAAAAAAAGGAACTGAATTCCTCTCAAATACGCGTGGGGAAACAAACGGACGGTTGAGATGAGAGGATCTGGATGAGTGCGGATCGTGAGGACGATCTAGTCGTTCACTTCCTAACTAGTAAACCAGAGTGGGAGCGACCCCACTGTGCGGGCAAATCCAAATTACTCATCAGATCTGGTGGTCTCAGCTCGGAGCACTGGAATTAATCTGGGCCGCCCAACCAAATCAGAGAAGAGAATCGATCAGGGCTGTTGGATTACCTGCACACGATCAGGTCCATTCATCAAAGAAGGACGATCGCGAGGCACCCAGCCGCGCTCTTCTCCAGCAAGCAACGCCGCCGCGCAGTCGCGTCTCCGACGATCTCTATTGGGTGACCCTTCTAGAAAACCAAGTTTAAGTGGATGATAAACATTATCCGATCATCAAGTTGAAATCCTTAGAGTTATCTGGTCTTGAATCAAAGGTTATATAAGCCAGAGGAGCCTTGAGAGCTCTGAACACCACCGGAGAACAGCACTACCGCCACCTCTTCCTTGAGAGCTAGAGCGACAGAGAGAGTGACAGAGAGGAAGAGGAGTACGGGTGCACCCTGGACGGTTGAGGACGGACCAGGAGCTTTACAGAGGGGTGGAGAACCACTGTTCTCGGCAGCGATACGCCAAATCACCGTGGAGCACGCCGGAGGATCTCTGCAGGCCGGTGAGACTTCCTCTCCTTAGATTTTTATTTTTATGTTAATATACATGCATGTATGGCATCGTATTAGTGAGGGAGAGGGAGAGGATGGGGCTCTGACCGTCGGGAAGGGACGAGGCGGCTGAGGTGAAGCTCTCCGGCGAGAAGAGGCTGTGAGGCGCCTGGTTGCTCAGGGAGAACTCCCAGTGGACAAACCCCCTCAGACATTGAAGGTTTGACAGAGGGGAGTACTGGCCACCGCCGCTTGCCGGTGTGTGATGCACCGAGTCGAGCCGACCTCGCCAAAGAAACTCCGGGGGTGCTCGGTTGCCTAGAGGTAGAAGATGGAGTATTAGTTTTAAAAATTAATTAGATCGGTTAGGTTAGCTATTAAACCAAAGTTTAATTGATATAAACTGATTTTAATACTATGTAAGGTTAGGGCCGAGTCAATTAGGTGGTGGGTTGGGCTAGGACAATGTAAGGGTTGGGTTTGGATTGAGTTTCTTGGTTTAGGTTAGATGGTCCACCAAGTTGACTTTTGAATTTTGATTTGGGGTTTTGTCCAACCGGTTTGAGAGAGAGTTGTAAGAGGCTTTGGATCAAGGGTCACTTGGGTTTGGATCAATTAATTGGGTTCAATTAAGTCATTTAGGATTGATTTGGGTTGAACCAAGTATAGAAGATTGGGTCTGGCCCAATCTGGTGGGCTTTATTAGCGGGCCATAATAGTAGAACTATTAAAAAGAGAAAAAGAAGAGAGATGCGAGTGTAGAAGGAGAGATTTGAGCCCAAGTCTCCCAAAACCCAACCAAGGCTTCTAACCACCGGGCTACTTTGACAATTTTTAAAAAACAAGAGGTATCCGTCTAGATAAGGGCAGGCTTATGATTAAGGCTAGGTCAACCATGACCAACAAGTTAGATGGGACCCGTTGGTTAGCCTATAGACCGTTAGTGAGAGAGTTGCATATGCATCTAAACATGAATAATGGTACTATTATTAAAAATAGGTTTTGTTATCAAATTTCGGCGTAAAGAGTGGAGACACGCCAAGTGGGATCTCGAATAGATCATTGATAAGGGTAAGTTACTCCTGCCTAGTTCCTACCGGCTTTGGGTCTTTCTTTGGCTTTGAATATTGTTTATACTTCTTGTTTGAAAGTGGTTGATATCATTATTGTTGCTTGATTGCATACACAAATTTGTTCTTTACTGATTTGTTGGATCTCTATGTTAGTGTATGCTTGTTGGCATGTTTACGGTAACTGAAAATACCACTCCCGTTGATCGACACGTGGCCGTGGAAACACGTGAGCTTGTGCTCCATCCGGGTTGGTGTTTCGTTACATCTTGTGTTGAAGATTCTCCATTAAGTGCAAATAAGTTTCGTGACATTCGTGGGGAGGACACTCAACGAGCGTCGTGTAGTCCTACCTGTGGGGAGGAACCACAGGCGCCCACCCGTCGCTGGGATGATATCACGGTGGCCAGTGTCGCGTGCATGTTAGAGCGCTACTAGACTCAAGGGTCTGGATGTGTTTAAGATAAGCACTGGGAGATGACGTGAAAGAGTTCTTGACTATCGCTTGTTATAGTGATCCTTGTTTTTTGTTTTTGATTTTGTGCTCTGATAAGTATATGTTTGGATCACTTTTTGTTTGATTACTTTCTTTCGACTTCCTTGTATTTCCCCTGCGAGGGTGCTTACTGAGCTTTCCTTTCGAAAGCTCATTCCATTGGATTTCTTCTTTTCTCAGGTTGGAGAATTGGCTGGAGTAATCCCAAGAGCTGCGCAAGAGATTGGTCTAGTTTACCAAGGTTCGAGAATCTTATATGATTTTGTGAGAGAAAATTTGTAGGACCCATGTAGGGCCATAACTTGTATTTTTAAGTTATTAATTTCCGTTGTGTAACTCATTGTTATTAATGGAAATAATGTTATCTGCTCATGATTACTAGGCCTTGTATCCTAGTGGAGCTCACCTTCACTTGGGTATTTGGCTTCTGCTGCGCACGCGTCCAGGTCCCGAGAATCCGGGTGAGCGTGGCGACAAAATGATTGTGCTTGTTGTTATGATTTGGATATCTGTTGTTGACTCCCGGCATATATATTGTTGATGTTTCCATATCTGTTGTTTGATTGTTTGGACAAGTTTGTTGTTGGATGCTCGCTGAGCATGCCACCATGGACCGGGACATTACTGTGAGACTCGTGGTACTTGTGTTTAGGTTGGGTCGGTATGTGTCTGGATTGGGTATGCGTACCCATGGAGCATAGCCACCTGTCGTCCGACACTTAACCATTGAGGCGCGCGGCACTTGTGTTGACCGTGGAGGTATGATTGGATGAGTGTAGGGGGGCTCGTTTATTTGGTTTCTTTTGCCGATCTGATTGTTTCCTTGATATGATCCATATCTTGACTTTATGGTTGTGCATATCGTGATTTCTCTGCAGGGCACTTACTGAGCTTTCCTTTCGAAAGCTCACTTCTTTTTCTTTTCCTCCCTTTTAGGTTCTGAGGAGTAGGTGACACGATCTCACGTGTCGTGTAGATAGCCGAGAGGGGTTGATTTGCTGAGGTCTGCAGACCTCGATATTTTCTTTTCTGAGTAGGAGTCACTCAGCTTTAGTACCATTAGAAGACTATTTTGTATAGAGTATGCATTATGAACCCTTGTATTTTTATCTTCTGCATTAGTACTCTGACTTTTAATGGAATTATGAATTTTTGGATTATATTATGTTATCTGCTATTGTTGCTTAGGCCTTGTATTCGAGTGGGGCTAGTCTTCACTTGGGTACGGCCGATCTGTTTACGCGCTCGAGGTCCTGGGATTCGGGTCGGGGCGTTAAATGAGTCCTCTAGAGAACCACTTGAACTTATCAAGGCCAAACTTTGAACCAGGAATAATCGACTCCGATGCGCTCGGCATCCCCTCACAACCACCTATTCCTTTCAACATTAATTCTCAAAGAAAACAACATGTAATGAGCTTGTGTTTCATGTATCTAACCTCATCTCCATCTTCATAAGCATTGATTAAGGAAACGTGTAGTAAGGTTGTACATGAAACCATTTGATTGATTCTCCATCTCCATAACGTGGCATCACTCCAATTCTTGCATAACTTTATTTCTCATAATTGATCAAGCTGCATGTTCAAAGTGAAATTTTAGTAAAGTTAGGAATCATCACTCCAATAGATAGCACACAAGTACTTACGATCCACATCTGAGAACCCTATTAACATCTGCAGTGAGTGGCATGTCCAAGATTATATTTTACCTGAAAACCAAAATATATACAAAAATCATCCAGGAATTGAATCTATTTATGTGTTTATATTCAGTCTATCATGGTCTTACCTTTCGGTAACTCCAATATCATGGCAGAGAATGCTCCTCTCCAATTTGGTATCAACCTTATGAGTCAATCTCTTCCCATAAGCTGGAAAATTGAAACAAGAGATCAATTATACATATATATAAACTTTGTATTGTATAAATTTCCCAATGATTAATAATCATTTGATGAACCTAAGGTCACTTCCAAAACAAGGAAAGGTTTCAATCGTGATCAACCTCAGTGATAACAATTATGTGTGATGCGTCTTTAAGCACTGATTCTAATATTTGTGGTATAGGATTCGTTGTGATTAAGGGGACGAATGTTGTCATCCTTGCTAGAAGCTCAACTGAGATGGTGGAGGATAGCCTCCAGGCTGAACTTGCTGCCATAAGAACAGCCCTGGAATAATGCGGTAGCTTGGATATTATACCTTCTCGGGTAACTATGGATTGCATACCTGCACTGAATTTAGTGCAAAAGGATGATCCTTACAACTGGAGTGGAGCTTCTAACAATTGGAGTAACTACCAACAATATATCAACCACATAAGAGAGCTCTTAAACCAATGGCCAGCCCTGGAGATGAGCTACTGTCCAAGGAACCTCAATATCAAGTATCGATAGCGCTACAGGTGATATGACAGGAGAAATCCAAGTTTGTCACTGCTCCATCGTAGGAGTGACAGACCTAGATGGTTGGATAAAGTAATCACTGCAGCAGGGCTGCATTTCTAGCTAATATGCTTTAGCTTTTTTTGTGTTTTATTACCCAGCTCCAAGCTCTTTTTGTCCAAAAAAAAAAAACCTCAGTGATAACAAGCACTTCGGTCCCCAGAGCTTTCTGTTAAATTAACAACAAAGCATGGTCAGAGGTTATAATAAATTGGCAAGAGATTAAGAAGAAATTTTATTTTTTTTGTTTTTAAATTAACCTTTGAATGAGTAGTAAAAGGCCTGTTCCATTCTCCATTGACATCCCAATTACCAAGTGTATCAAGGCTAGACATACCAATCTCCTGTGGAACGTGATTCTTTGCAATGGAGAAGCATCTTCTTGAATGTTCAAAGATATTGTTTTGCTAATGTACTTGTTTCACTTTGCCAAACCTCAATTGTCATAGAATAAAAAAATAGAGATTGTGTTAAATTAACCTCATATGAAACTATTATACGTGGCATAAAAAATTTGAACTTGGTTGAGAAGATAGCGACTTAGGATGGCCAAGGAGTTACCTCATGTACCGTGTATGAGGAAACAAGGCCTCTTCTTCTCCTTCTCAATCTTGAAAGTCTCCGGACTCAACATAGCTGCATTCTTATAGCAAATAGTGAAGGTATTATTACTAGGATTTTTGGTGAAGTAGATGGCATGAAGCATGCCTTCTCCTCAACCCATATGTCGCTTAACCTCCCCAATGGTGATACAGCTTGATGGGAGTGTCCCAAACTTCGGTTTGGTCCTCAAAAGACATTTTCTACAATAATGATCCTAATATAACTAAAGAAGTTGAAGAACTTGCCCGAGCTCCGATCATCCCACTGTGAAGACCTTCCTCATCAAAGGAAGTAGCTAAAGAAGGACAATGGCTAGAGTTTGGAGAATACTGACGAACCAAGAAAGATCCGCTGACGGCAAGCTCGGAGAGAAGAGACCATGGGAAGAAGAGGAATCCCTGACACATTGGAGAAGCATAGGATAACTACCCTCAGTCCTCGCAGAGAGGAAGTGAGCTATGTAGAAGTTGTGACAGGCTGGAGCAAAGAAATAGAAAGGAGTGGGCAAATGATGGAAACATTAGTAATGGGCAAGATGGGGAGCTTTGACGAGGAACCTTGGATGGAGGTTCACTTTAAGAGAAGAAGACGCGCCTCCTCTAAAGAAGGCACAAAGCAGAACACGAGAAGAGGAGAGCGCATCCTCCGGCAAAGATGATAGCTTCCACCCGTGAACTTCCACCAGAGTCATCAAGTGTGCGGAATTGCATGTAATCGAGGCATCTTACCCAAGTATCATAAACAAGAGATATTCTGCCAATGTGGAGGTTAGGGACACCGAGAAGCTTGATATCCGGTGATCTCACCAGTTCTTGAGGAGTAGCCGATCCAAAGGAGAGTAGGCTCAGAAAAATAGGCAAAGTTTCATTCAGTGCTAGAGAAGCTAACCCACCCCTTAATTGTCACCCTATATAACCGAAGGGGAAGAAAATTTCTTGCTAGAGGAGCTCGTCGGAGGAAGAGATACACTATGTCTCTCTAGCATTAGATTCTATAAGAATTGTAGAGAAAGGGAAGCTGAGGGGGTGCTTGATCTTGATCGTGGTGAAGACGAGAGAAGGGATCACATCACCGACTATAACGCATACAATAATGGAGAAGTTTATCTCACGCCAGCCTACCCCTAGTCACTAAGCTATTGAAGGATAGGAGATTGATGGTTTTCTCCCCTCCCCGGCTCTGACAAGGAAGGTGGAGCAAATAAATGACCTCTTGCTAAAGAATTTCACCCTATATTTCACTCCTTGATTAACTAATCTCGATTCACCAAAGAAGGCAGCTAGGGAGCTTTGGTGGACCACAAACCATGGTTTCTCTTTCACATCATAGGATAGAGACGGTGATGTCTCCTCAAACCGGAGAAGCGGAAAGCATTTATGCATATCGAGTATTGGTAGTCGTGCAATTCGCTTAGGGATAATGGTTTTCGAGCACCATCGTATAGCATCGGTAGTCACCAACACACGGTGAGGGTGGTGCTTTCGTGCATAGATAGAGGTTGCTACCATGCAAATTAGAGCTTGAGAAGGAGAAGAAAATTACGGTAGAAAGCAACGCCGGACTTTAATCGATCAGAAAAGGAGGAAAACAAGAACAAGGAAGAAGCACCGTACGAGGGAAGGCAGAGAGAAAAGTGAATAGGGAGTAGACATGCACCGGGCGACAAATGTAAGAACCACACTTTCGGGGGAAAGGTCGCTTGCACCATGCTACATGCGTGAGAGATAAGAGCTCTCCCATACGGGTGAACATAGTTTGTCGGGTTGTGCTCACGTGGATGGCCACATTGGTCAAAGAAAGGATTGTAGTGGACACATGGTACACACTCGGTCAACAAACAACTCGAGGTCACACGTCGAATACCCAGGAGAGCACACCCTTAGTAGCAGGCAGATGTGACAATATTGGGGTAGAACACTAGAATTCAACCCTCGGTAGAAGCCCAATCACACACACAACAATGCTCCAACACCCTGTCAAAGATTAGTCTCCAAGCACATGCACAAATAGGGAAGAGAAAGAGAAACAAGCACACACCACAACACAAGATATACGTGGAGTTCGGCACCTTGCCTACGTCTCCACGGGGGCGGGGAATAAGGAATCCACTAGATATGAGTACCTTTGATGGCTTGAACAAGTCTCAAGCTCGTCTTAAGAAGAAAACATTCACAAGAGTATAACACCAAAGAAAGAAGATGACAAGAACAACTCAATATGCACTCTAGTCTCCTTAGAGCTTTCAAGTTGATCTCCAAAACTCCCTTTCAATTGTTGCTCAAAGCTCTCTTCAATGTCTCTCCTCTACAAGCCCTTCAAGTCCTCTTCAAAAGCCCTCCCTCAAATTTGAGATTAGGTCTTCACAAAAGCGTAAAGGGTATTTAAACCCTTGCACCATATGGGTCTGTATGGGCCTCAGAGCCAACTTTAACCAAAAAATTGGACACCCCATACGGGCTGATATACGGGACATATGCAGGCTCGTATGGCTTGTTGGTCACTCTATACGGGCCCGTATACGGCTATATATGGGCCCGTATTGCCCATACGGGTCGTATATAGGCCCGTACACTTTCCTGGCTGCATCATACGGCTTTTGGTAGGTCCATACGGCCCATATGGGGCCCCGTATGGGCTCATCTCCTTATCTCCTCACAATTCTCCATCTCGTTTCTCATTTGACTCCAAATGTGGAACGAACATGATTACCTTATTCTGAGAGAGACCAACAAGATAGTACATCTCCATCGTACTCATATAGATGATACCCAACCCCAAAATTCCCCTCATTAGCATTTGCTAACGTTGAGCAAGTCCAAGCAATGTTGGAACTTGCTCCTTGGTACTACCTTGGTGAACATGTCTGCAAGATTGTCACTTGAGTGCACCTTCAATAAAGAAATGGAGCCTTCCTTTATGACATCTCATACAAAGTGATGCCGGATATCAATATGCTTGAAAGTGCGAGCATGATGAACTTGATTCTTAGCCAAGTGAATCGTGACTCACCGTCACATCCCAAGTCCACTACATCTTGCTTCAATCCAAAGATCATCCAACAAACCCCATAACCACAAAGCTTCCTTTATTCCTTCTGACATAGCCATATACTCGACCTCAGTAGTAGATAAAGCAACTGTGGCTTGTAGCATCGATCTCCAACTAACTGGTGCACCATATATCTTGAATACATAACCGTGAGTGGATTGTCACCTGTCGAGATCACTAGAATAACTGAGTCTACAAAACCCACTCAACCGACATGATCCTCCACCAAAGCACAAACCAATGTCGGTGGGTACCCCTTCTCGTGGTACCTCAATATCTATTTCATTGCTTCCCTGAGGTCGCCCCGATTTGCCATAAATCACACCACACTAATTGCCTGTGAAATGTCAGGGCGTGTGCAAACCATAGCATACATCAAACTCCCTATTGCACAAGTATAAGGAACTCGAGCCATTTGCTCCTTTTCCTCAATCGTAGTAGGTGATGACCGACTAGAGAGTCTAAAGTGTGAAGCCAATGGAGTCACCACCGGCTTTGCATCTTGCACTCCAAACCGAAGCTATTGCCCTCTCAAGCCTTGATTCAAGAATAAAATTCGACTTGACCTCTCTCTCCTGATCTCCATACCAAGGATCTTCTTAGCTGCCCCATGTCCTTCATCTCAAACTCTTTGTTAAGTTGAGACTTCAACTAATCTATCTCCACCTTACTCTTACAAGCAATGAGTATGTCATCTACATACAATAAGAGATAGATAAATGCACCACCACGAAGTTGTCAAAAATAAACACAACAATCATTACTTGCTTCCTGAGTAGCCATTCTTGGAAAGCATAAAGGAATCAAAGCGCTTGTACCACTATAGAGGTGACTGCCTGCACTATAAAGTGATTTCCACAAGCTGCAAAACATGAGTTTCCTTTCTCTCAATTTTGTACCCCTCTGGTTGATGTATATAAATTTCTTCATCCAAGTCACTGTGCAAGAAGGCAGACTTAACATCAAGTTGTTCAAGCTCAAGATCACCATGAGCTACCAAACTCAACAATACACGGATAGAAGTGTGTTTCACCACCGGCGAGAAAATCTCATTGTAGTCCACCCCTTCTTTTTATACAAAACTCTTAGCCACTAGTCTTGCCTTGTACCTTGTATTACTTGACTCAGATAAATCTTCCTTCTTCCTGTACACCCACTTGCAACCTATAGCATGCTTCCCCAAGAACAATGGGACAACTTCCCATATTTGGTTCTTCCGAAGAGACTCCATCTCCTCTTCCATTACAACCAACCATCTCTCGCTATTTGAATCTCTAATAGCTTGCTTGAAGGTGACCGGCTCATCATCCTCTATCAAGAGAGCATACTCAACCAAATTCGCTTGCCCATAATGTCTCAGAGGTTCGTCGAATCCAAATTTCTGAACTGGTTTAATTTGTCTCTTTGGCCTAGTGGTAGCCAAAGACTCTGACTGCTGTTGCTGTAGTGCCTGTGTACTGTCTTCTTGAACCTTCTCAAGTTCAAGCTCATCATCATCCTCATCCTGAGTATCTCCCTGAGCTTCCTCTTGAGTATGACTAGGACTTGATTGGTCTTCAGATCCTTCCATCTCCATCACTTGAGTATTGGTGGTCAACTCATCATCAACACCACCACTGGGCATCATAGCCTTTAACAAAGCTAATATGGAATTTTCATCAAAGGTGACATCCCTGCTGATTACAAACTTTGAATCTTCCAAGCACTAAAGGCGATAGCCTTTCACACCCTTTGCATATCCCAAGAATAGTACCTACTTGGCTTTAGGATCAAGCTTATTTTCCTTGACATGGTAATAAGCTGTGCAACCCAAGATTCTCAACACATCATAATTTGCATGTTCCCTTGACCATTGCCGATAAGGCGTATCACAATCCAAGGTAGAATGTGGAGCCCTGTTCACTATCTAGCAAGCTGTAGCAACTGACTCTACCCACCATTCTCTGCCCATACCCGAATTGGATCTTATACATCTTGATCTCTCAAGCAAAGTGCGGTTGATCTCTCCGCAACCTCATTCTCTGTAGTGTATCTCGATTGTCCAATATCGAACAATACCCTCCCCGATCACGTAACTCCTTGAAGGAATCCTCAAGATACTTCGCACCATTATTTGACCAAACTGCCTTCACCTTCCTCCCGCCTGCTTTCAATCATTGCTCTCCACCGCTTGAATGTCTCAAACACTTCATTCTTATACTTAAGAAAATACACCCAAGCATATCTAGAATAATCATCAACAAATGAGACAAAATATCTTGAACCTCCCTTTGAAGCAACCTTAGCCGGTCCCCATACATCCATATGCACATAGTCTAGTACTCCTCTGCTTCTGTGTTTGCTTGTAACGAACTTGACTCTGTGTGATTTTCCATACACACAATGCTCAAAAAAACTCCATGCAAGGCTTCTTCATGTTCTTCAGCAAACCTTCTTTCGCAAGCAAAGATAGTCCCTTTTCCGACATATGTCCAAGTTGCAAATGCCAAAGCTTAGTGCAATCTGATGGGTTACTGCCTCCTGAGATCCCAACTGAAGCATTATTAGTCACTGTTGTACCCAACAAAGCATACAAGTTCCCATGATGAATGTGGGATCGAAAATACGCGCCTGATATCGTGAAGACACCAGACGATATATCGAAGCACAAATGTCATATTTTTATTATCGTGGGTTCTTCCATTCCTAATAGAGGCAAGCCTCTATTATTAATTACCCCAGACAGAGTCTTGGGAACCTCCGATTAAGGGCAAAAGTACAAGAAGAGGCAATGAATAAAAATAATTTCATTTATTTCCAGATAATAACATTTCATTACATATGAATATCATCATAGGATATTTATATATATTATTTATTTATTTATTTATTTATTTAAATAACGCCGCCTTCCGCCATGCGCTTCACCACTTTGAAATTTGTATTTTATCGGCCGCCTCAAATGCATGCTTTGTCGCCGCCTTAAGATTTTATATTGACGATCTTGAGAGGAGTGTTTCACCGCCGTCCCGAGATTTATGTCGCTTTGAAATTTGTACCATTTCATGCTTCAGATTTTATCTCGCATCGTGATTCGCATTTCATTGCCATATCGAGATGTGTGCCATCCAACTATTGTAGTCAATTGAAAGCACATGTTTGATGATTTGAGTCATTGCATTCTAGAGTGTGTTCCCCATATCCTCCTCAAGCTTCCGCTGAACTTCATGGGAGGTAATTTCATTGACCAGTTCTTCTTGCATACTTTGGGGCATAGTAGCCAAAGTGCCAAGTCCACCATATATCTTTTTCAATATCCAATCATCATTTACGTGATCATTAATGCATTTTATCAATAATCCACCCATATTTGAAGCTTCTTATTTACTAGCTTTCGGTTAGGAATGTGGCTACCACATCCTTCTTATTAATCATTTCTCTTATCCACCACCATAGTTCCACATTTTTATGACTTTAAAAGACTTGATAGCCTTGACAAAGTTATGATTTGAGTTTCTCAATACTTCATTCTCAAAGATCTCGCAATGATGTGTGCTTTTGAATGTAACTCCGCCAACAACTTTGTATGGTGTGCGAGAATTTCGGAATTCCACTTGAGGCTTGGAAACAACCTGAAAGAGATGAGGGACTGGAGAAATATTTACTCAAAGAATAATAGAAGTGGTTTCTTGATTTGATGATAATTGCTTTCTAAGTTCGATAAGATATATATCTCTGTTTAATTCCAAGTTTGGATGTCCAATCTTCATGTTCTTCTCCTCCATCAATTAAGACATTGATCAAATCTGGATCATCTCCAGATGCATCCTCTCTTACTTCCATTACATCCTTTATTTGCAAATGACTTTAATATTCTTTTTCCTTTTTTCCTTTTTATTTTGCAAAAGATTGATTTTATGAAAATCATAGTGATGACCTCCTACTTCAACAACATTAAATTCCATCCTTATACTTGGAAGTAGTTCTTTGGTTGGTTGATTGCCTTTTGCCATGAAGAATATCCATGTTGTATGATGAACCATTGATACAGTGCATGAATCTCATCGGATATTTTCGGAAATGGCTCAAGAGGATTCTATTTCTTAATTTGCAAGTAATAAGTTTCTTTCATTTGATGCATATATGAAAATGCTGGGCCGACAGAAATAATCACTGCAATTTGTTTTTGTTTTTTTTTTAAAGCATTGATCCTGATGGGATGTTGCTATTGATTCTTTCGAGGAGCTTTCTTGAGTGCTTCCATTTGCTGGCTTTGTTTTGATTCAATTGAGACTAATTTAGGATTTTTTTTATTTTTATTTTTTTTATTATTTTTTTTTTTTTGATCGAATTCCTTCAAGTTATGAGAGAGGTTTCTAGCTTATCTTTGTGCTAATTTCATCGTGATCTTGATTTATTGTTGGTACTCATTGGTCGGATCCTTGATTCTCTTGACGCAGCTCGCTAAATGTTTTCATTTGTTTGCTTTGATTTGATTTAATTGAAATTCTAAGTTTATGATGGGTTTCTAGTTTATGCTTCTTTATATGGTGTATGCTTCTTTTGTCGGTGATGACGAGGGTGACGACAATGGCCTCCACAAGGGAGCCAAGGACTTGAGTAGTGATGGCCTCCACAAGGGAGCCAAGAACTTCAATGGTGAGTGGTAATGGCCTCCACAAGGGAGCCATAAGCTTCATCAATGGCGAGTGACAATGGCCTCCACAAGGGAGCCAAGAACTTTGATGGTGGGTGGTAATGGCCTCCATAAGGGAGCCATAAGCTTCATCAATGGCGAATGACAATGGCCTCCATAAGGGAACCAAGAACTTTGATGGTGAGTGGTAATGGCCTCCACAAGGGAGCCATAATCTTCATCAATGGCGAGTGACAATGGCCTCCACAAGGGAGCCATAAGCTTCATCAATGGCGGGTGACAATGGCCTCCACAAGGGAGCCATAAGCTTCATCAATGGCGGGTGACAATGGCCTCCACAAGGGAGCCATAAGCTTCATCAAGTGGTGATGGCCTCCTCAAGGGAGCCAAGAACTTGAGTGGTGGGCAGCGGCGGCCTCCGCAAGGGAGCCGGGATTGACCAACGGACGGCGGCGGCGGCGGCCTCCACAAGGGAGCCGGAATTGATCGACGGGCGGCGGCGGTGGCCTCCACAAGGGAGCCGGAGTTGATCGACGGTAATGAAAATATGGGAGAGGAGGGGGGCCTTGATCTCCTTATGCTATATTATAGTTGATCGACGACCTCGAGTCAGTATCCTTCTAAGAAAGCTATTAGAGATGTGCCCAAGGTTCCACCAACCACACGGCTTCTTGCTTCATGGAGAGGAGAGCATGGAGGAGATCTCTCCTCCCTCTCAAGGTCTTTTTTCAAGAGGTCTCCCCTCCTTTATTTATAGATCTTCACAACCTAGATGATAAGGTTGAAATTTTAATTTGAGTTTTAATTATCACATTTATCTCATAATCTAGATAAGATCAAAATTTTGAATTTTAATTTTAATGATCATAATCTAGATTTAGGTATAACCTTGAATTTTGAATTTTAATCATCAAGAGATTAGATCAAAAATTTAAATTTAAATTTTAATGATTATAATCTAGATTTATGACCTTGAATTTGAATTTTAATCATCATAATCTAGATAAGATCAAAACTTGAATTTAAATTTAATTCATTTATTTTTTGTCTCGAGATTTGTGTTCTCGGACTATCTTGGATTTGAGATTGCCTCGAGATATGTGTTCTCGCTATCTTGGGACTTGAGATTGCCTCGAGATATGTTTTCTCTGTGCTATCTATTTTAATATATATATTTCATCATATTTATATGAAATATTTCATATTGGCCCTTGAGACATATTGTATTTTAAGGCTCATATATATATTTTATATATTCCCTTTTTTTATTTTATTTATTTATTTATTTATTTTTCAGTGTAAACAAATGCCCCCTTCATACTTCTCTCACGAAATTTATTTGAGAGAGAGAAGTATGAACATATGAATTTCTCTCATTTTTATGGCCGAGAGTTGAAGTCATTTTTTCATTTTCATTTTCTTTTATCTCAGGAAGCATACCATGCCAGACTCTTTTATTTTTAATATAGCTCTCTTTGGATTTGGATATTGATGGATAATCTCCATGTATTTGGCATACATTGAATCTTTTGGCATATTTGTCGCAATCTCTGACCATGGTTGGCCCATAATATCCCATGCGCTTAGTCTTAAATCGCTCCTTAGGTTTGAATTGATGTGTACCATATATCATAGAGTGTACATCGCGCATGGCTTCGTTCACTTCTTCATATGAAAGATATCGCATATATGAGGGTGAATCTTAGGGCGCCTCGCTTTACCTGAAGGCCTTCTGATTTGTCCCATGAAAGTTTCCCATATTTTAAATATTCTCTGAAGGTTGTCTCCAATCTTCCTCTGGCATTTCGAGGGTGAAGACTTTCACTTTGCCCCCAGCACTTTCTTCTTCGACATTATCGAGGATCGTACTTATGGGTCTTCTATTGATTTGAATTTCTTGATAGTCTGGATTCGCTAGCTACGAGTCTTCAAATATGTGTTTATCCTTGACTTCATCAACGGAGGACATAAGTTTGAAATTTCATGTTTCCTGGTTATTTCATCATATGAGAATTTGAGAAACCAAGGGAGCACTTTTTCATTTCACCATTTTTAGGAATCTCAAGTCCATTTTTGGAATATGTGAAACTTTCAGTGTTATATTTTCACTTGACCTCATTGATGGAGGGTACAAGTTTTGATATTTCATATTTCCTTGGTAATCTCATCATATGAGTGTATAGGAGAACCCAAGTGGAGAATTTGTATTTTATCATTTTTAGAAGGCCATATTTTACCCCACCTTATTGCTAGAGGATATGTGTTTGACACTCCATATTTTCTTGGTAATCTCATTATATGAGTGTGAGAATCCAAGTTTGACATTTCATATATCCGGTGATCCCATTATATGTTTGAGAACCCAAAATGACTCAAATGACATTTTCATATATCCGGTGATCTCATTATATGTTTGAGAACCCCAGATGAAGATTTTATCATTTTTTAAAAGAGTCATATTTTACCTGACCTCATTAATGGAGGATACAAGTTTGACGTTCCATATATCTTGGTATCTCACTATATGAGTGGGTGAGAATCCAAGTTTGACATTTCATATATCTTGGTGATCTCATCATATGAGCGTATGAGAACCCAAGTGAGACATTTCATATATCTAGTGATCTCATTATATGTTTGAGAACCCAAATGAAGATTTCATATATCCGGTGATCTCATTATATGTTTGAGAACCCAAATAAAGATTTCCTATATATCTAGTGATCTCATTATATGTTTGAGAACCCAAATGTAGATTTCATCATTTTGTAGAAGCGTCATATTTTACCTGACCTCATTAATGGAGGATACAAGTTTGACGTTCCATATATCTTGGTATCTCACTATATGAGTGGGTGAGAATCCAAGTTTGACATTTCATATATCTTGGTAATCTCACCATATGGTGTATGAGAACCCAAGTGAATTTTCCTTAGAAGTCTTGGCTCCATGGTCGGAATATGCTAAGCTTCAAGAGTCGTATTATTCCTAATCTCTATCTATGAAGGATATGTGTTTGAGAGACATATATGTTGAGGAGAGCAATCTCAAGATTTGTATTCTTCAGTCGCCGCAGGTTTCGTATTCTTGGGCAACATCGGGATTTGTGTTATTTTAAGATGTATGCTGCTATAAGACGTGTGCTTTGTTGTCTCGAGACGCATACTTCATCATTTAGATTTCATCATTTCCCTCGAGATATGTGCTATAGCAACATTTCAAGATTTGTGTTGATTCAAGATGTGCTTTACCGCTTCGGGATACACACTTCACCGCTTCAAGATTTCTAGGATTTGTCGCTACCTCGAAGTATATGCTAGATTGCCTCCTCGAGATTTGAAACCATTTGGATTTGTATTTCCGGTTACCTCAAGATACATATCCTATCGCTACTTTGAGGTTCGTGCTGCTTTGGGATCTATCATCGGCCATCTTGTGCTTTCACCGCCTGGAGATTTGCATCATCAGCCATCTCGAGACCTGTGCTCTATTGCTACCTCAAAATTCAAAGTTGATTCGATATTTGTATTTCATTTCATCATTTATCCCGTAGATCAGCTCTCCATTGCCCCCTCGAGGATTTGTGATGCTTCAAGATTTGTGCTTCACCGCCTTTAGGATACACACTTCAATGCTCCTAGGATTTGTCGCCACCTCGGCGCATGCTAGATCGCCTTCTTCGAGATTTGTAGCTGTTTTGGATTTGTATTTCCACTAGCCATCCTGAGGTCCGTGCTCCATCGCTGTCTCGGATTATTCATGGCTGCTTTAATATTTGTATTTCATCATCTACCTCGAGATGCGTGCTCCATGCCCCCTCGGGATTTGTGATGCTTTGAGATGCGTGCTTCACTACATCGGGATGCACACTTCATCAATTTGGGATTTGTATTTCATCAGTTGTCTCGGGATATGTGCTCTACTACCCCTCGAGATTGGTGCTGCTCCAAGGTGTGCTTTGCTTGTGCACAAGTGGGCCGCACACTTTATTGATTTGGGATTTGTATTTCATCAACTGTCTTGGGACGTGTGTTCAATCATCACCTCAAGATCTATGATGCTTTGAGATGTGTGCTTCACTGCATCGGGATGCACACTTCATCATTGGATTTGTAATTGGTTTTGGGGAAATATATTTTACTTTGGGAATTATAACCACCTCAAGATGCGTATACATCGGTGCCTCAAGATTTGTAGTTGCTTCAAGATTTGTATTTTCATTGACCGTCTTGAGATGCATGCTTCATTGTTGCTTCAAGACTTAAGCGCCATTTAAGGATTTATATTTTCATCGCCATCTTGAGATGTGTGTTTCACCATGCCTCAAGATTCGCGCCATTTTGGAATTTATGAATTTATATTTTTATCACCATTTTGAGATTTGTGCTTCATCATCACCAAATCCATGGTCGCTTTCGATATTTACATTTCATCAGCTACCCCGAGATGTGTGCTCTATTGCCCCCTCGAGATTTGTGATGCTTCATGATTTATATTTCATTAGTCACCCCTCGAGATGTGAGTTCCATCACCGCCTCGAGATTTGTGGCCGCTTTGAAATTTATATTTTCATCGATTGTCTTGAGAGGTGTGTTCCATCCCTGCCTCAAGACCTGTCGTTTTGAGATTTATATTTTCAACGGCTATCTTGAGATGTATGTTTCGCCATGCCTCAAGATTTGTGCCATTTTGGGATATATTGGCTATTCTGAGATGTGTATGCCTCAAGATTTGCGCCATTTTGGGATTTATATTTTCATCAGCTATCTTGAGATACGTGCTCCATCGCTACCTCAAGATTTATAGCTGCTTTGATACTTGTATTCCATCATTTATCTCGAGATACGTGCTTTATTGCCCCCTCGAGATTTGTGATGCTTCGAGATGTGTGCTTTACTACATCGGGATGCACACTTCATCATTTTGAGATTTGTAATTGTTTTGGAGGACGCATATTTTTTTGCTTTGGGATTTATCACCACCTCAAGGATTCGCATTACTATATCGGTGCCTTGAGATTTGTGGTGGCTGCTTTGAGATTTATATTTTCATTGACCGTCTTGAGAGGTGTGTTCCATCCCTGCCCCAAGACTTGTGTCGTTTCAGGATTTATATTTTCATCGGCCATCTTGAGATGTGTGTTTCACTATGCCTCAAGATTTGCGTCATTTTGATATTTGTATTTTCATCAGTCGTTTTGAGATCCGTGCTCCATCGTGGCCTCAAAATCCATGGTTGTTTCAATATTTGGTGTTTTATCATCTACCTCAAGATGCGTGTTTGATTGCCCCTCGAGATTTGTGATGTTTTGAGATTTATATTTTCATCGGCTGTCTTGAGATGTGTGTTCCATCCCTGCCTCAAGACTTGCGTCGTTTCGGGATTTATATTTTTTATCGGCCATCTTGAGATGTGTATTTCACTATGCCTCAAGATTTGTGCCATTTTGGAATTTATATTTTTATCAGCCGTTTTGAGATGCGTGTTTGATCGTCATCTCAAGATTTGTGCTGCTTCGAGATGTGCGCTTCACTGCATCAGGATGCACACATCATCGTTTAGGATTTTTATTTTTTATCAGCTATCTCGAGATGAGCGTTTTATGATCACCTTGAGATCTGTGCTGCTTTGAGATGTGTGCTTCACTGCATCGGGATGCACACTTTCTCATTTTGGATTTGTATTTTTATCAGCTATCTCGAGATGAGCGTTTTATGATCACCTTGAGATATGTGCTGCTTCGAGATGTGTGCTTCACTGCATCAGGATGCACACTTTCTCGTTTGGGATTTGGATTTTTATCAGCTATCTCGAGATGAGCGTTTTATGATCACCTTGAGATATGTGCTGCTTCGAGATGTGTGCTTCACTGCATCGGGATGCACACTTTCTCATTTTGGATTTGTATTTTATCGCCTATCTCGAGATGAGCGTTTTATGATCACCTTGAGATATGTGCTGCTTCGAGATGTGTGCTTCACTGCATCGGGATGCACACTTCATCGCTTGGGATTTGTATCTTCATCAGCTATCTCGAGATGAATATTTCATTATCACCTTGAGATCTATGCTGCTTCGAGACGTGTGCTTCACTGCATCGGGATGCACACTTCGTCGCTTGGAGATTTATATTTTTATCGCCTTCCTCGAGATGAGCATTTTATGATCACCTTGAGATCCTGTGGCCGCTCAAGACGTGTGCTTCAATCGGCATCGGGACGCACACTTCATCGCTTGAAATTTGAGGATATTGTTGCTTCCAAGGTCCACACTCTCCCTTATCGCCTTCCACATCCCCGCCAGCAAACATGTCGGGGATGAGATGCCTTATCTCCTATAGAGGCTAATGGGGATTTTATTGTTCTTCTTGCTACATTTGGATAGCGGGCCTACTTGCTAACCTCGCGTTGGATGGCGGGCTTTTTGCCCCCGGCTTGCACAAATTTCTTTATTTCATTTTCATGTATATATATTGTGACTATGATGCCAACTATTAGGATTTTGGTATTCATGCCCCCAAATTGTATTAGTAATGCATCCTTTATTTGTGACCATATCTGAAATGACTTGAGTGCAGATTTATGGTATTCTTGCATGGTTTGCAGTGAGCTACCAAAGGAGTGAGGTTTTATACTTGTACACCCACAAGTTGTTATAAAGTGAGCCAAGTACCGATCCGCATTATACTCCTCAAGATAAGTATGGACCATCTGTTGTGTCACTTGTCATGTCATTGTTGTGGGATTTGCTCGAGGACAAGGGCCCGAAGTTTCCTCTTTATTCCTCTTTGTTCCACCAGTTTGAACTTTTCTTTATGTTGAGGGATTGGGTTATTCAACTTTTTATATGTCTTCAAGTTGATATGCCAAATGCACTCCACCAACGATATATTGCATGTTTTCATTTGTTGAAATTTCCTTAAGGAGGATTTTGGGTTGGAGGGAAGATTTTGTTGTTGAGGTTCAACTCACGTTCGTTGCCCCCTATGTGGTACGTGGCTTGATCCTTCTTCTCGTATGCCCCTGTGATCTTTGAATGGTGTGTGTGTGATGGCTCTCTTTGGGCCTCAATGGCCATCCAGATGATATGAACTTATATATCCATGAAAATGTTTTAAGGAGGATTATGGGTTGGAATGAAAATGGATTCATCCTCATTATCCTTCCTTTTAGGGAAATTTTGTTGTTGAAGGCCAAATCCCGTTCCTTGCTCCCTGTGTGGCGCGTGACTTGATCCTTCTTCTCGTAGAAGTGGTGGGCCTCCTTGAACATCAATGATCATCCAGATGATAGAATTGACCTAGCGTCATCTTATCGATTGGAGCTTCCTCGATATCAAGTAAGGTCTTTTTATGAAGAAACCCTTGGAGGTCGACCACCCTTATATGCATCGGGTTGAGGTTATGACTTCGCAATTGTTGAGTTCTTCTCCACCAACAAAAGGATGTTAGAGAACATATTTGAAAATCCAACTCCGATATAAGGGACACGTGATCTCTCAATAAGTGGACTTCAGATAATATTTCTTTCTTTCGTTCTTTCTTTTGATTTTTCTTTTGATTTTTTTTTTCTTTTGATTTTTTGATTTTTTTTTTTTTTTTTGATTTTTTTGATTTTTTGATTTTTTTTTTTTTGATTTTTTTTTTTTGATTTTTTTTATTTATATTTTTTTTTTGCAAGCCTTTAGCAAGTGTGAAGGTTCCCTCCTCCCAAACTTTTTGAAGGTGCGCTTATTGTCTTCTCTTGTAGGAACTGCCATCTCAAGCTGGGCTGGGGTAACCCCTACAAAATGAAAGTCCTTGATTCTTTACCATTGGATCTTCATATTATAAGGTCGACATCCAATGTGTGGAAGGTATAGGACTATTAGGACCTCTATGGATGGTGAACTTCCAACTACAACCAAGATCTCTTTATAAAATTCATATGCCTCTACTTGTACTTTTTGCCTCAAAGATGGGAGGAAGAATAAGTCCCACCGGGCGTGCCAGAATTTGTGGGATCGAAAATACGCGCCTGATATCATGAAGACACCAAACGATATATCGAAGCACAAATATCATATTTTTATTATCGTGGGATCTTCCATTCCTAATAGAGGCAAGCCTCCATTATTAATTACCCCAGACAATGTCTTGGGAACCTCCGATTAAGGGCAAAAGTACAAGAAGAGGCAATGCATAAAAATAATTTCATTTATTTCTGAATAATAACATTTCATTACATATGAATATCATCATAGGATATTTATATATATTATTTATTTGTTTATTTATTTATTTAAATGACGCCGCCTTCCGCCATGCGCTTCACCACTTTGAAATTTGCATTTTATCGGCCGCCTCAAATGCATGCTTTGTCGCCGCCTTAAGATTTTATATTGATGATCTTGAGATGAGTGTTTCACCGGCCCCAAGATTTATGTCGCTTTGAAATTTGTACCATTTCATGCTTCGTATTTTATCTGCTGCATCAGGACGGGCATTTCATTGCCATATCGAGATGTGTGCCATCCAACTATTGTAGTCAATTGAAAGCACATGTTTGATGATTTGAGTCATTGCATTCTAGAGTGTGTTCCCCATATCCTCCTCGTTTCCGTTGAACTTCATGGGAGGTAATTTCATTGACCAGTTCTTGCATACTTTGGGGCATAGTAGCCAAAGTGCCAAGTCCACCATATATCTTTTCAATATCCAATCATCATTTACGTGATCATTAATGCATTTTATCGAATAATCCACCCATATTTCAGAAGCTTCTTATTTACTAGCTCGGTTAGGAATGTGGCTACCACATCCTTCTTATTAATCATTTCTCTTTATCCACCACCATAGTTCCACATTTTTTATGACTTTAAAAGACTTGATAGCCTTGACAAAGTTATGATTTGAGTTTCTCAATACTTCATTCTCAAGATTCTGCAATGATGTGTGCTTTTGAATGTAACCCGCCAACAACTTTGTATGGTGTAAAAGTTAGAATTTCTCGGAATTCCACTCGAGGCTTGAAACAACTGAAAGAGATGAGGGACTGGAGAAATATTTACTCAGCAATAATAGAAGTGGTTTCTTGATTTGATGATAATTGCTTTCTAAGTTCGATAAGATATATATCTCTGTTTAATTCCAAGTTTGGATGTCCAATCTTCATGTTCTTCTCCTCCATCAATTAAGACATTGATCAAATCTGGATCATCTGCAGATGCATCCTCTCTTACTTCCATTACATCCTTTATTTGCAATGACTTTAATATTCTTTTTCCTTTTTTTCCTTTTTATTTTGCAGCATTGATTTTTATGAAAATCATAGTGATGACCTCCTACTTCAACAACATTAAATTCCATCCTTATACTTGGAAGTAGTTCTTTGGTTGGTTGATTGCCTTTTGCCATGAAGAATATCCATGTTGTATGATGAACCATTGATACAGTGCATGAATCTCATCGGATATTTTCGGAAATGGCTCAAGAGGATTCTATTTCTTAATTTGCAAGTAATAAGTTTCTTTCATTTGATGCATATATGAAAATCTTTGGTAGCATGTAAATAATCACTGCAATTTGTTTTTGTTTTTTTTTTAAAGCATTGATCCTGATGGGATGTTGCTATTGATTCTTTCGAGGAGCTTTCTTGAGTGCTTCCATTTGCTGGCTTTGTTTTGATTCAATTGAGACTAATTTAGGATTTTTTTTATTTTTTATTTTTTTATTATTTTTTTTTTTTGATCGAATTCCTTCAAGTTATGAGAGAGGTTTCTAGCTTATGCTGTGCTAATTTACTGTGATCTTGATTTATTGTTGGTACTCATTGGTCGGATCCTTGATTCTCTTGACGAGCTCTGCTAAATGTTTTCATTTGTTTGCTTTGATTTGATTTAATTGAAATTCTAAGTTTATGATGGGTTTCTAGTTTATGCTTCTTTATATGGTGTATGCTTCTTTGTCGGCGATGATGAGGGTGGCGACAATGGCCTCCACAAGGGAGCCAAGGACTTGAGTAGTGATGGCCTCCACAAGGGAGCCAAGAACTTCAATGGTGAGTGGTAATGGCCTCCACAAGGGAGCCATAAGCTTCATCAATGACGAGTGACAATGGCCTCCACAAGGGAGCCAAGAACTTTGATGGTGGGTGGTAATGGCCTCCACAAGGGAGCCATAAGCTTCATCAATGGCGAGTGACAATGGCCTCCACAAGGGAGCCAAGAACTTTGATGGTGAGTGGTAATGGCCTCCACAAGGGAGCCAAGATCTTCATCAATGGCGAAAGTGACAATGGCCTCCACAAGGGAGCCATAAGCTTCATCAATGGCGTGTGACAATGGCCTCCACAAGGGAGCCATAAGCTTCATCAATGGCGAGTGACAATGGCCTCCACAAGGGAGCCATAAGCTTCATCAAGTGGTGATGGCCTCCTCAAGGGAGCCAAGAACTTGAGTGGTGGGCAGCGGCGGCCTCCGCAAGGGAGCCGGGATTGACCAACGGACGGCGGCGGCGGCGGCCTCCACAAGGGAGCCGGAATTGATCGACGGGCGGCGGCGGTGGCCTCCACAAGGGAGCCGGAGTTGATCGACGGTAATGAAAATATGGGAGAGGAGGGGGGCCTTGATCTCCTTATGCTATATTATAGTTGATCGACGGACCCGAGCCTGTATCCTTCGGCAAAGCCATTAGAGACAGGCCCGTGTCTGACCAACCACACGGCTTCTTGCTTCATGGAGAGGAGAGCATGGAGGAGATCTCTCCTCCCTCTCAAGGTCTTTTTTCAAGAGGTCTCCCCTCCTTTATTTATAGATCTTCACAACCTAGATGATAAGGTTGAAATTTTAATTTGAGTTTTAATTATCATTATCTCATAATCTAGATAAGATCAAAATTTTGAATTTTTAATTTTAATGATCATAATCTAGATTTAGGTATAACCTTGAATTTTGAATTTTAATCATCAAGAGATTAGATCAAAAATTTAAATTTAAATTTTAATGATTATAATCTAGATTTATGACCTTGAATTTGAATTTTAATCATCATAATCTAGATAAGATCAAAACTTGAATTTAAATTTAATTCATTTATTTTTTGTCTCGAGATTTGTGTTATCGGACTATCTTGGATTTGAGATTGCCTCGAGATATGTGTTCTCGGGCTATCTTGGGACTTGAGATTGCCTCGAGATATGTTTTCCCAGGCTATCTATTTTAATATATATATTTCATCATATTTATATGAAATATTTCATATTGGCCCTTGAGACATATTGTATTTTAAGGCTCATATATATATTTTATATATTCCCCCTTTTTTTATTTTATTTATTTATTTATTTATTTTTCAGTGTAAACAAATGCCCCCTTCATACTTCTCTCACGAAATTTATTTGAGAGAGAGAAGTATGAACATATGAATTTCTCTCATTTTTATGGCCGAGAGTTGAAGTCATTTTTTCATTTTCATTTTCTTTTATCTCAGGAAGCATACCATGCCAGACTCTTTTATTTTTAATATAGCTCTCTTTGGATTTGGATATTGATGGATAATCTCCATGTATTTGGCATACATTGAATCTTTTGGCATATTTGTCGCAATCTCTGACCATGGTTGGCCCATAATATCCCATGCGCTTAGTCTTAAATCGCTCCTTAGGTTTGAATTGATGTGTACCATATATCATAGAGTGTACATCAGCAAGCATGGCTTCGCTTCACTTCTTCATATGAAAGATATCGCATATATGAGGGTGAATCTTAGGGCGCCTCGCTTTACCTGAAGAAGGCCTTCTGATTTGTCCCATGAAAGTTTCCCATATTTTAAATATTCTCTGAAGGTTGTCTCCAATCTTCCTCTGGCATTTCGAGGGTGAAGACTTTCACTTTGCCCCCAGCACTTTCTTCTTCGACATTATCGAGGATCGTACTTATGGGTCTTCTATTGATTTGAATTTCTTGATAGTCTGGATTCGCTAGCTACGAGTCTTCAAATATGTGTTTATCCTTGACTTCATCAACGGAGGACATAAGTTTGAAATTTCATGTTTCCTGGTTATTTCATCATATGAGAATTTGAGAAACCAAGGGAGCACTTTTTCATTTCACCATTTTTAGGAATCTCAAGTCCATTTTTGGAATATGTGAAACTTTCAGTGTTATATTTTCACTTGACCTCATTGATGGAGGGTACAAGTTTTGATATTTCATATTTCCTTGGTAATCTCATCATATGAGTGTATGAGAACCCAAGTGGAGAATTTGTATTTTATCATTTTTAGAAGCGTCATATTTTACCTGACCTTATTGCTAGAGGATACAGGTTTGACACTCCATATTTTCTTGGTAATCTCATTATATGAGTGTGAGAATCCAAGTTTGACATTTCATATATCTGGTGATCCCATTATATGTTTGAGAACCCAAATGACTCAAATGACATTTCATATATCTGGTGATCTCATTATATGTTTGAGAACCCCAGATGAAGATTTTATCATTTTTTAAAAGAGTCATATTTTACCTGACCTCATTAATGGAGGATACAAGTTTGACGTTCCATATATCTTGGTATCTCACTATATGAGTGGGTGAGAATCCAAGTTTGACATTTCATATATCTTGGTGATCTCATCATATGAGCGTATGAGAACCCAAGTGAGACATTTCATATATCTAGTGATCTCATTATATGTTTGAGAACCCAAATGAAGATTTCATATATCTGGTGATCTCATTATATGTTTGAGAACCCAAATAAAGATTTCATATATCTGGTGATCTCATTATATGTTTGAGAACCCAAATGAAGATTTCATATTTTTGTAGAAGCGTCATATTTTACCTGACCTCATTAATGGAGGATACAAGTTTGACGTTCCATATATCTTGGTATCTCACTATATGAGTGGGTGAGAATCCAAGTTTGACATTTCATATATCTTGGTAATCTCACCATATGGTGTATGAGAACCCAAGTGAATTTTCCTTAGAAGTCTTGGCTCCATGGTCGGAATATGCTAAGCTTCAAGAGTCGTATTATTCCTGACCTCATTCATGAAGGATACAGGTTTGAGAGACATATATGTTGAGGAGAGCAATCTCAAGATTTGTATTCTTCAGTCGCCGCAGGTTTCGTATTCTTGGGCAACATCGGGATTTGTGTTATTTTAAGATGTATGCTGCTATAAGACGTGTGCTTTGTTGTCTCGAGACGCATACTTCATCATTTAGATTTCATCATTTCCCTCGAGATATGTGCTATAGCAACATTTCAAGATTTGTGTTGATTCAAGATGTGCTTTACCGCTTCGGGATACACACTTCATCGCTTCAAAATTTCTAGGATTTGTCGCCACCTCGAAGTGTATGCTAGATCGCCTTTTCGAGATTTGAAACCATTTGGATTTGTATTTCCAGTTACCTCAAGATGCATATCCTATTGCTACTTTGAGGTTTGTGCTGCTTTGGGATCTATCATCGGCCATCTTGTGCTTTCACCTCCTGGAGATTTGCATCATCAGCCATCTCGAGACCTGTGCTCTATTGCTACCTCAAAATTCAAAGTTGATTCGATATTTGTATTTCATCATTTATCCCGAGATGCGAGCTCTCCATTGCCCCCTCGAGATTTGTGATGCTTCAAGATTTGTGCTTCAACGCTTTTAGGATACACACTTCAATGCTCCTAGGATTTGTCGCCACCTCAAGTGCATGCTAGATCGCCTCTTGAGATTTGTAGTCGCTTTTGGATTTGTATTTCCACTAGCCATCCCGAGGTCCGTGCTCCATCATTTTGTCTCGGATTATTCACGGCCGCTTTAATATTTGTATTTCATCATCTACCTCGAGATGCGTGCTCCATGCCCCCTCGGGATTTGTGATGCTTTGAGATGCGTGCTTCACTACATCGGGATGCACACTTCATCAATTTGGGATTTGTATTTCATCAGTTGTCTCGGGATATGTGCTCTACTACCCCTCGAGATTGGTGCTGCTCCAAGGTGTGCTTTGCTATTGCGGGGCCGCACACTTTATTGATTTGGGATTTGTATTTCATCAACTGTCTTGGGACGTGTGTTCAATCATCACCTCAAGATCTATGATGCTTTGAGATGTGTGCTTCACTGCATCGGGATGCACACTTCATCATTGGATTTGTAATTGGTTTTGGGGAAATATATTTTACTTTGGGAATTATAACCACCTCAAGATGCGTGCTACATCGGTGCCTCAAGATTTGTGGTTGCTTCAAGATTTGTATTTTCATTGACCGTCTTGAGATGCATGCTTCATTGTTGCTTCAAGACTTGCGTCATTTAAGGATTTATATTTTCATCGGCCATCTTGAGATGTGTGTTTCACCATGCCTCAAGATTCGTGCCATTTTGGAATTTATGAATTTATATTTTTATCAGCCATTTTGAGATTTGTGCTTCATCATCGCCTCGAAATCCCCATGGCTGTTTCGATATTTACATTTCATCACCTACCAGATGTGTGCTCTATTGCCCCTCGAGATTTGTGATGCTTCATGATTTATATTTCATTGAGTCACCCCTCGAGGATGTAGAGTTCCATCACCGCCTCGAGATTTGTGGCCGCTTGAAATTTATATTTTCATCGATTGTCTTGAGAGGTGTGTTCCATCCTCGCCAAGACCGCTGCTTTGAGATTTATATTTTCAACGGCTATCTTGAGATGTATGTTTCGCCATGCCTCAAGATTTGTGCCATTTTGGGATATATTGGCTATTCTGAGATGTGTATGCCTCAAGATTTGCGCCATTTTGGGATTTATATTTTCATCAGCTATCTTGAGATACGTGCTCCATCGCTACCTCAAGATTTATATTTGCTTTGATACTTGTATTCCATCATTTATCTCGAGATACGTGCTTTATTGCCCCCTCGAGATTTGTGATGCTTCGAGATGTGTGCTTTACTACATCGGGATGCACACTTCATCATTTTGAGATTTGTAATTGTTTTGGAGGACGCATATTTTTTTGCTTTGGGATTTATCACCACCTCAAGTTCAAGTACTATGCTCCAGTTGCCTTGAGATTTGTGGCTGCTTTGAGATTTATATTTTCATTGACCGTCTTGAGAGGTGTGTTCCATCCCTGCCCCAAGACTTGTGTCGTTTCAGGATTTATACTTTCATCGGCCATCTTGAGATGTGTGTTTCACTATGCCTCAAGATTTGCGCCAATTTGGGATTTATATATTTTTTATCAGCCATTTTGAGAATCGTGCTCCATAGTCGCCTCGAAATCCATGGCTGTTTTAATATTTGGTGTTTTATCATTTACCTCAAGATGCGTGTTTGATTGCCCCTCGAGATTTGTGATGTTTTGAGATTTATATTTTCATCGACTGTCTTGAGAGGTGTGTTCCATCCCTGCCTCAAGACTTGCGTCGTTTCGGGATTTATATTTTTTTATCGGCCATCTTGAGATGTGTATTTCACTATGCCTCAAGATTTGTGCCATTTTGGAATTTATATTTTTATCAGCCGTTTTGAGATGCGTGTTTGATCGTCATCTCAAGATTTATCTTTGCCGAGATGTGCGCTTTCATCAGACGGGATGCACACATCATCGCTTAGGATTTTTATTTTTATCGCCTATCTCCGAGATGAGCGTTTTATGATCACCTTGAGATTACAGGCCGCTTTGAGATGTGTGCTTCACTGCATCAGGATGCACACTTTCTCATTTTGGATTTGTATTTTTATCAGCTATCTCGAGATGAGCGTTTTATGATCACCTTGAGATATGTGCTGCTTCGAGATGTGTGCTTCACTGCATCAGGATGCACACTTTCTCGTTTGGGATTTGGATTTTTATCAGCTATCTCGAGATGAGGGTTTTATGATCACCTTGAGATATGTGCTGCTTCGAGATGTGTGCTTCACTGCATCGGGATGCACACTTTCTCATTTTGGATTTGTATTTTTATCAGCTATCTCGAGATGAGCGTTTTATGATCACCTTGAGATATGTGCTGCTTTGAGATGTGTGCTTCACCGCATCGGGGTACACACTTCATCGCTTGGGATTTGTATTTTCATCAGCTGTCTCGAGATGAGTATTTTATGATCACCTTGAGATCTATGCTGCTTCGAGACGTGTGCTTCACTGCATCGGGATGCACACTTCATCACTTGGGATTTGTATTTTTATCAGCTTCCTCGAGATGAGCATTTTATGATCACCTTGAGATCTCAGGCCGCTTCAAGACGTGTGCTTCACTGCATCGGGATACACACTTCATCTCTTGGGATTTGAGGATATTGTTGCTTCAAGGTCCACACTCTCCCTTGTCGCTTTCCACATCCCCGCAGCTGATGTCGGATGAGATGCCTTATCTCCTATAGAGGCTAATGGGGGATTTTATTGTTCTTGCGCTGGATAGCGGGCTTCTTGCTCCTGCGTTGGATGGCGGGCTTTTTGCCCCCGGCTTGCACAAATTTCTTTATTTCATTTTCATGTATATATATTGTGACTATGATGCCAACTATTAGGATTTTCGTATTCATGCCCCCAAATTGTATTAGTAATGCATCCTTTATTTGTGACCATATATCAAAATGACTTGAGAGTCTTGATTTATGGTATTCTTGCATGGTTTGCAGTGAGCTACCAAAGGAGTGAGGTTTTATACTTGTACACCCACAAGTTGTTATAAAGTGAGCCAAGTACCGATCCGCATTATACTCCTCAAGATAAGTATGGACCATCTGTTGTGTCACTTGTCATGTCATTGTTGTGGACTGTTCGAGGACAAGGGCCCGAGTTTCCTCTTTATTCCTCTTTGTTCCACCAGTTTGAACTTTTCTTTATGTTGAGGGATTGGGTTATTCAACTTTTATATGTCTTCAAGTTGATATGCCAAATGCACTCCACCAACGATATATTGCATGTTTTCATTTGTTGGAAATTTCCTTAAGGAGGATTTTGGGTTGGAGGGAAGATTTTGTTGTTGAGGTTCAACTCACGTTAGATTGCCCCCTATGTGGTAATGCGGGTTTGATCCTTCTTCTCGTATGCCCCCGTGATCTTACTTGAATGGTGTGTGTGATGGCTCTCTTTGGGCCTCAATGGCCATCCGGATGATATGAACTTATATATCCATGAAAATGTTTTAAGGAGGATTTTGGGTTGGAAATGAAAATGGATTCATCCTCATTATCCTTCCTTTTAGGGAAATTTTGTTGTTGAAGGCCAAATCCCGCTCCTTGCTCCCCTCGTGGTGGCGTGACTTGATCCTTCTTCTCGTAGAAGTGGTGGGCCTCCTTGAGCATCAATGATCATCCAGATGATAGAATTGACCTAGCGTCATCTTATCGATTGGAGCTTCCTCGATATCACGTAAGGTCTTTTTATGAAGAAACCCTTGGAGGTCGACCACCCTTATATGCATCGGGTTGAGGTTATGACTTCGCAATTGTTGAGTTCTTCTCCACCAACAAAAGGATGTTAGAGAACACATTTGAAAATCCAACTCCTGATAAGGGACCTGCATCTCTCAATAAGTGGACTTCAGATAATATTTCTTTCTTTCGTTCTTTCTTTTGATTTTTCTTTTGATTTTTTTTTTCTTTTGATTTTTTGATTTTTTTTTTTTTGATTTTTTTGATTTTTTGATTTTTTTTTTTTGATTTTTTTTTTTTGATTTTTTTTATTTATATTTTTTTTTTGCAAGCCTTTAGCAAGTGTGAAGGTTCCCTCCTCCCAAACTTTTTGAAGGTGCGCTTATTGTCTTCTCTTGTAGGCTTGCCATCTCCAATTTTGAGGGTCAGGGGGTAACCCCCTACAAAATGAAAGTCCTTGATTCTTTACCATTGGATCTTCATATTATAAGGTCGACATCCAATGTGTGGAAGGTATAGGACTATTAGGACCTCTATGGATGGTGAACTTCCAACTACAACCAAGATCTCTTTATAAAATTCATATGCCTCTACTTGTACTTTTTGCCTCAAAGATGGGAGGAAGAATAAGTCCCACCGGGCGTGCCAGAATTTGTGGGATCGAAAATACGAGCCTGATATCATGAAGACACCAAACGATATATCGAAGCACAAATATCATATTTTTATTATCGTGGGATCTTCCATTCCTAATAGAGGCAAGCCTCCATTATTAATTACCCCTGCATAATGTCTTGGGAACCTCCGATTAAGGGCAAAAGTACAAGAAGAGGCAATGCATAAAAATAATTTCATTTATTTCTGAATAATAACATTTCATTACATATGAATATCATCATAGGATATTTATATATATTATTTATTTGCTTATTTATTTATTTAAATGACGCGCTTCTTCCGCCATGCGCCTACCACTTTGAAATTTGCATTTTATCGGCCGCCTCAAATGCATGCTTTGTCGCCGCTTTAAGATTTTATATTGATGATCTTGAGATGAGTGTTTCACCGCCGTCCCCAAGATTTATGTCGCTTGAAATTTGTACCATTTCATGCTTCGTATTTTATCTGCTGCATCAGGACGGGCATTTCATTGCCATATCGAGATGTGTGCCATCCAACTATTGTAGTCAATTGAAAGCACATGTTTGATGATTTGAGTCATTGCATTCTAGAGTGTGTTCCCCATATCCTCCTCGTTCCGTTGAACTTCATGGGAGGTAATTTCATTGACCCGATTCTTGCATACTTTGGGGCATAGTAGCCAAAGTGCCAAGTCCACCATATATCTTTTCAATATCCAATCATCATTTACGTGATCATTAATGCATTTTATCGAATAATCCACCCATATTTGAAGCTTCTTATTTACTAGTTTCGGTTAGGAATGTGGCTACCACATCCTTCTTATTAATCATTTCTCTTATCCACCACCATAGTTCCACATTTTTATGACTTTAAAAGACTTGATAGCCTTGACAAAGTTATGATTTGAGTTTCTCAATACTTCATTCTCGAGATTCCGCAATGATGTGTGCTTTTGAATGTAACTTTGCCAACAACTTTGTATGGTGTGCGAGAATTTACGGAATTCCACTTGAGGCTTGAAACAACCTGAAAGAGATGAGGGAATTTGGAGAAATATTTACTCAGCAATAATAGAAGTGGTTTCTTGATTTGATGATAATTGCTTTCTAAGTTCGATAAGATATATATCTCACATTTAATTCCAAGTTTGGATGTCCAATCTTCATGTTCTTCTCCTCCATCAATTAAGACATTGATCAAATCTGGATCATCTGCAGATGCATCCTCTCTTACTTCCATTACATCCTTTATTTGCAATGACTTTAATATTCTTTTTCCTTTTTTTCCTTTTTATTTTGCAGCATTGATTTTTATGAAAATCATAGTGATGACCTCCTACTTCAACAACATTAAATTCCATCCTTATACTTGGAAGTAGTTCTTTGGTTGGTTGATTGCCTTTTGCCATGAAGAATATCCATGTTGTATGATGAACCATTGATACAATTGCATGAATCTCAATGGATATTTTCTAAATGGCTCAAGAGGATTCTATTTCTTAATTTGCAAGTAATAAGTTTCTTTCATTTGATGCATATATGAAAAATGTCAATGGGCGTATGTAAATAATCACCTGCAATTTGTTTTGTTTTTTTTAAAAGCATTGATCCCGATGGGATGTTGCTATTGATTCTTTTCGAGGAGCTTTCTTGAGTGCTTCCATTTCTTTGGCTTTGTTTTGATTCAATTGAGACTAATTTAGGATTTTTTATTTTTATTTTTATTATTTTTTTTCTTGATCGAATTCCTGCAAGTTATGAGGGAGGTTTCTAGCTTATGTTGTGCTAATTTACTGTGATCTTGATTTATTATTGGTACTCATTGGTCGGATCCTTGATTCTCTTGACGAGCTCTGCTAAATGCTTTCATTTGTTTGCTTTGATTTGATTTAATTGAGATTGTAAGTTTATGGGTTTCTAGTTTATGTTTCTTTGTATGGTGTATGCTTCTTTGTCGGCGATGATGAGGGTGGCGACAATGGCCTCCACAAGAGAGCCAAGAGTTTCAGTAGTGATGGCCTCCACAAGGGAGCCAAGAACTTCAATGGTGAGTGGTAATGGCCTCCACAAGGGAGCCATAAGCTTCATCAATGACGAGTGACAATGGCCTCCACAAGGGAGCCAAGAACTTTGATGGTGGGTGGTAATGGCCTCCATAAGGGAGCCATAAGCTTCATCAATGGCGAATGACAATGGCCTCCATAAGGGAACCAAGAACTTTGATGGTGAGTGGTAATGGCCTCCACAAGGGAGCCATAAGCTTCATCAATGGCGAGTGACAATGGCCTCCACAAGGGAGCCATAAGCTTCATCAATGGCGGGTGACAATGGCCTCCACAAGGGAGCCATAAGCTTCATCAATGGCGGGTGACAATGGCCTCCACAAGGGAGCCATAAGCTTCATCAAGTGGTGATGGCCTCCTCAAGGGAGCCAAGAACTTGAGTGGTGGGCGGCGGCGGCCTCCGCAAGGGAGCCGGAATTGACCAACGGGCGGCGGCGGCGGCGGCCTCCACAAGGGAGCCGGAATTGATCGACGGGCGGGCGGTGTGGCCTCCACAAGGGAGCCGGAGTTGATCGACGGTAATGAAAAAATGGGAGAGAAGGGGGGCCTTGATCTCCTTATGCTATATTAAGGTCGATCGACGGACCCGAGCCTGTATCCTTCGAAAAAAGCCATTAGAGACAGGCCCGTGTCTGACCGACCACACGGCTTCTTGCTTCACGAAGAGGAGAGCATGGAGGAGATCTCTCCTCCCTCTCAAGGTCTTTTCAAGAGGTCTCCCTCCTTTATTTATAGATCTTCACAACCTAGATGATAAGGTTGAAATTTTAATTTGAGTTTTAATTATCATTATCTCATAATCTAGATAAGATCAAAATTTTGAATTTTAATTTTAATGATCATAATCTAGATTTAGGTATAACCTTGAATTTTGAATTTTTAATCATCAAGAGATTAGATCAAAAATTTAAATTTAAATTTTAATGATTATAATCTAGATTTATGACCTTGAATTTGAATTTTAATCATCATAATCTAGATAAGATCAAAACTTGAATTTAAATTTAATTCATTTATTTTTGTCTCGAGATTTGTGTTATCGGACTATCTTGGATTTGAGATTGCCTCGAGATATGTGTTCTCGGGCTATCTTGGGACTTGAGATTGCCTCGAGATATGTTTTCCCAGGCTATCTATTTTAATATATATATTTCATCATATTTATATGAAATATTTCATATTGGCCCTTGAGACATATTGTATTTTAAGGCTCATATATATATTTTATATATTCCCCCTTTTTTTATTTTATTTATTTATTTATTTATTTTTCAGTGTAAACAATGAATACCCTTTATCACCACCATAGAGCCACAAACAACCTTTAGAACTCCCTTCTCGAGTACTATCTTGCAACCACCGGAATCCAAAACACCAAAAGAAATCAAATTCTTCCTCAAGTCAGGGACATGCCGTACATCTGTCAAGGTTCTGATCATCCCATCATGCATCTTGATATTGATTGAACCTAGGCCAACTGTCTTGCAAGAATGATCATTGTCAATCAATACAGTACCACCATCAATGCTCTCATAGGTAGCAAACCACTTCCTATTTGGACACATGTGATGTGAGCAACCCGAATCAAGTATCCACTTCCCGGAGATCTCTCCACCTTGACTCACATTATAGCATTCATCTATTTCTATTTCCCCTTCTGAAGCAAAACTTGCTTCTTCTTGCTTGGTTGTCTTCCTCTTGTTGTTGTTCTTCTTCCTCCAATTGACTTTCTTGTTGGTATAATCGGCCTTGAAATGCCCTTGTTCTCCACAATTGTAACATATTACCTTTGCAATAGGTCTTGATTTTGATCTTGACTTGCCTCTATGCCCCATTCCCCTTTCATTTGATCTTCCTCTTACAATCAACCCTTGTTCTTGCTCCTTGTAGTCAACTTCCGAAGGTCATCGGATAACAAACATGTCCAGACTTCATCCATGGAAAGTGTGTCACCCACAAGCATCAATGTTTGTACCAAATTCTCAAATAAATGTGACAAAGAAAGTAGCAATAGTATGGCTTGATCCTCGTCATCTACTTTGATATCCACATCCTTGAAGCTCGAAATTATCCTCTCAAACTTGTTTATGTGGTCTCGAATTGAGATACCTTCCTCCATCTTGCAAGTATCCAACTTGGTCTTCAAGTAGATGCGATTTGTCAAAGTCTTGGTCATGAAATTGGACTCCAATTTCAACCACACGCTGGCCGCCGTCTCCTTGTCACTCACCAAGAAGGCGACATCCCTATCCAAGCATAGCATGATAGCCGACGTGCCTCCATGTCAAGATCCTCCCAATCCTCATCAGCCATATCCTTCGGCTTCTTCTCCTTCCCCAAAAGCGCCTTGTGTAGCCTTTGTGATATCAACGAATTCTTCATTTGCATCTTCCAATAAGAGAAATCATTCTTCCCATTGAACTTCTCAATCTCATACTTCCCAACCTTGGCATTACGGGTTGAATACATCTCTTAGGAATTTCGTCGAACACCTTGTGTGTAAGAATTGCCCAACCTGTGACCAACAGCTCTGATACCAGTTGTTGGGGTAGAACACTACAATTCAACCCTCGACGGAAGCCCAATCACACACATAACAATGCTCCAACACCCTGTCAAAGATTAGTCTCCAAACACACGCACAAATGGGGCAAGAGAAAGAGAAACAAGCACACACCACTACACAAGATATACGTGGAGTTCGGCACCTTACCTACGTCTCCACAGGGGCGGGGAACAAGGAATCCACTAAATATGAGTACCTTTGATGGCTTGAACAAGTCTCAAGCTCGTCTCAAGAAGAAAACATTCACAAGAGTATAACACCAAAGAAAGAAGATGACAAGCACAACTCACTATGCATTCTAGTCACCTTAGAGCTTTCAAGTTGATCTCCAAAACTCCATTTCAATTGTTGCTCAAAGCTCTCTTAAATGTCTCTCCTCCACAAGCCCTTCAAGTCCTCTTCAAAAGCCCTCAAATTTGAGATTAGGTCTTCACAGCAGCAGAAAGGATATTTAAACCCTTGCGCCATACAGGCCCGTATACGGCCCATATACGGGCCCGTAGCCAACTTCAGCCAAAAAACTGGACACCCCATATGGGCTGACATACGGGTCGTATAGCTTGCATGTCGCTCCGTATGGGCCCGTATATGGCCTTATATGGGCCCGTATTGCCCATACATGCTGTATATAGGCCCGTACACTTTCCTGGCTGCATCATAAGGCTTTTGGTGGATCCATACGGCCTGTATGGGGCCCCGTATCGGCTCATCTCCTCATCTCCTCACAGACAATGCGACAAAATCAACGGAGGCCAGTAACTTTCGAGTAGCTATCACTTCGGATGACACGTACGTGCTTCCTATTATAAGGACATGGACACATGTCATGTAGGGTGAAGTAGCTCTCCTCGGACAACAGAACTCTTCCCCCTATTCCCCGAGACATCAATATCATAGGAGCTATAGGGGACCAACCACGTGCAAGGCAGAGATAGCTCAAGCAAGGGCAACGTCAATGAGGACCAATTTAAATCAACACACTTCGCAAAGAGAAGTGGAGTAATTGATGCGAAGCTAGCAGCTGACTCAGGGAAGTCCATAGGTGCATCTGTGGCAGGTGATATGGAGGAGATGGTTACAATGTGGCATCACACATATACAATGACGTGGATGAAGAAATACAAGTTATGTGACGCACTGACATGGAATAAGGAGGGGTTCATATGGAGGACACATTGCTTAATATGGAAGACATGGACGCTGAGGTGGATTCCAACGTGGAAGTTGATGTGGCAGATGACATTGTAGCTGAGGTGGACAATGATGTGGTAACAGATGTTGCATACCTGATGAGGTGGATGCCAATATGGCAGACTTGATGACATGGCATAGCAAGTTGAGGTGTCTGAGTGTGCTAAGTAACAAAGTACGCTAACTTGATAAGGCTTGATGACGAGGCAGAAATTGATGACATGGAACGGCCTGTTGACATGGAAACGATGAGGACGCTAACTTGGATGACAAGGATGTCGTGGTTGATGAGATAGGTTTGAGGATGACGTGGTGGTTGTGTTGTCTATGGATATGACCACTAAGAAGTATGTTGACACGCCATAACTAGGGATGGCAATTATACCCAAACCCGACCCGACCCGACCCGACCTGACCCGAGTTTGATGGGGAAAACCCGGTTTGACCGGGTTTCGGGTCGGGTTCGGGTAAAACCCGAATAATATAAAGCGGGTGCGGGGCGGGTATGGGAAACTTGATACCCGACCCGAAATATAAAATTACAAAAATACCCCCATTATATATATATATATATATATATATATATATATATATATATATATATATATATATATATATATATATTTTATTGTTTTTTTGAGAGTCTGAGTCTCCTCCACTGCCGCCTCCCCGCCTCCCCGCCTCCCCTTCCCCTCTGCCGCCCTTCCACCTCCGCCTCCATCACTGTATATCAGCTGCCGGCCTCACCATTGGAAACCAAGTAACCATTGTTTTTGTTGGCATTGATTATAGTATTTTTTTCATGAAATTTCAGGAATTTCCTTGTTGGGGTTCTGAATATAATAGAACTGAGTTTCTTACTGTTTTATGCCTACTAGATTTGTTTAGGAACTTCCTTTACAGTGTCCCTTTTTTATGTGCCTATTGTTCTTTATGCCAGTCTAAAATAAAATCCTGGGCATGCTTAACCAAAAGAGGAAGTGTGAATTCATTCCAATGTACATTCTATGGTGTGATGCGTTTGTGAAGGAGTATGGGCATCATTTTTAGTTTTTGTAAAAAAAAATCTCATAACAATAGATGGTAATGTTCTTCAGAGTCCCAGTAAATGTCATCTATTTCCCCACAATTGGTGGTATTTGTCTTCCCTTGACAACAGGGCTTCAAGATATTTTTCAACTTCCTTGTTCCTTATTCAGTTGAACATTAGAAATTAGCAATAAATTTCCTGATGACCTGATGTGGTTCCCATGTGGACGATGAGAGCGGCAATGAGGGAACACCACACCTTGATTAGGTTGTCATGCATCAACATTCATTATTCATCATAGAAAACCAAATCCACTTCAATGAAACAAAATTAATAATTCTACTATACATTTACAAAACTTTTAAAAATTACCAAATTAACATCCTTTGAAAACTATCTGTATTCCTTAATAATTAATATCTTTGTTGATAGATGATTACCATTAATTAACAACAAGAGTAAAAGAAAAATTGTTGAACATTAACATTAAATCAACAATTACTTGCTAGCAAAGACAACTGTAAAACTAGAATGCATGAGATTTCTTTCTTGTTCAAAGCTTTCCCTAAAAAACTTGGCAAAACTATAAGAATTAGCAAAAATTCTATTTGTTAGAATTTCAACATAGAATCAAAACTTATGATCAGAGATAGGTTTTATGCAAATAATTTGTTTTATTTATTCTATACGTAATTTCTTGATCCATAACTTAGTCTCCAATATGCCATTTATGTTTTTATACTCTGAATTGGTGTTCTTTGCCTTGATTGGTTTTTTTATAATATGCTCATTATATGAATAATTGGTTTTTTTAGATGGGTGACGATATTGCTTCTCATCAATCAATATCTAACCCGGTTGGAAGTTCAGCTCAATCAACTGAAATTGGAAGTTTTAATCCGGAAGACTCTACTCCAAATGAAATTGCCATTGAAGGAAATGCAGGAGATCAAACAGATTCTACTACACAAACTGGGAGGCTCAAAAGTGTTGTGTGGAGTCATTTTAAAAAGACTCAAGTTAATGGAGAGGACAAAGCTCAATGCAATTATTGTAAGAAATTGCTTGGTGCGAAATTGAAAAATGGAACGAAGCACTTGCATCAACATATGGAGTCATGCATACAACTCAAGATTAGCTTAACGGGGCAAAAACTTATCACATCCAAGATTAGTAAAGGCAAACAAGAAATGACTTCTGTAATTTATGATCCAGAATTAGCAAAGAAAGAGCTAGGTCAAGCAATTATCATGCATGAATATCCACTGTCGATAGTGGATCATATCGATTTCAGAAGATATTCAACTGCACTTCAGCCATTATTTAAAGTCCCATCTCGAAACACCATGAAGAAAGAAATTTTAAAAATTTATGATATTGAGAAATCCTTGGCATTGAAGTTGATGGACACTAATGAAGGGAGAGTGGCAATTACAGCAGATATGTGGACATCAGGCAACCAAAAGAAGGGATACATGGCTATCACTGCCCACTACATTGATTAGTCTTGGAATTTACAAAGTCACATTTTGAGGTACATATAAATTTATTTTATGATTACATGTTACTTTTCAATAGTAGTGATAATTGTTCTTTACTTATATATATATATATTGGAATGATTAAATGTATTTTTTTATATTAGGTTCATTTATGTCCCTGCTCCTCACACAAGTGATAGACTTGGCACTGTCTTGGTTGGATGTTTACTGGATTGGAATATTGATGGTAAATTATCCACAATAACTTTGGATAATTGTAGCAGAAATGATTCCATGATTCAGAAAATCAAAGATAAATTGCATCTTGGGGCTTTGCTAAAAGATTGTTCTTTACTTCATATGCGTTGTTGCGCACATATATTGAATTTAATTGTGAAAGATGGATGAGAGGTGGTGAAAGATGGTGTAGAAAAAATTGCGGATGATTGTAGCTTATTGGAATGCAACTCCTAAAAGAGTGGAAAAATTTAAGGAAACGGCTAGACAATTGCGCATGATCTACAGTAAAAGCTTATGTTTGGATTGTCCAACTAGATGGAATTCGACTTATAAAAGGATTGATGTTGCCATATCATATAAAGAAGTATTTTGCAGGCTAAAACAGCTGGATGACAAATATACTTGTTTGCCAACGACAACACAATGGGAATTTGCAAGTGAAGTTTGTGATAAATTGAAGATTTTTAATAATGTTACAGAATTATTTTCTGGCACTCAGTATCCCACTGCTAATCTTTACTTTCCCAATGTTTGTGAAATTAAATTGACAATACAAGTTGGCTTACTTCTCCTAATGAGGTGATTCGAAGAATGGCAACAAAAATGATGGATAAGTTTAATTGTTATTGTAGTGTGATTCATGATATCATGGGAGTTGCTACAGTGTTGGATCCAAGAAACAAGATGAGCTTGCTTGAATATTATTATCAAAAATTGTATTCCATCGATGCTAAAGTTGAAGTTAATAGAATTCGAAAGCTTTGCTATGATTTGGTTTTTGAATATGAGTTGAAGAATAAAAGAATCCACTAGCTCTCCATGTGAAGATAATAATTCTACACTTGATGATACATTGAATGACTTTGATGCATTTGTGAAGAGCCAAAAAAGGGCAAAACATCACATGTTAAGTCGAGCTTGATCTTATTTGGAGGAAGATATTCTACCAAGAACTACAACCTTTGATATTTTTAATGTGGTTGGTGGAAGGTGAATGGAGTTAAATATCCAACGCTACAAGCAATTGCAAAGGATGTGTTAGCCATTCCAATATCTACTGTTGCTTCTGAATCTACATTCAATACTAGTGGTCGAATACTAAGCCCGCATCGTAGCCGACTTCATTGGTATACTTTAGAGGCTTTGATGTGTGCTAGAAGTTGGTTATGGAATGAGGAATATAAAGGTAAAGTTATTTATTTACATGTTTTATATGTTTTAATATGTTATGGTTTTATTATCACTAACTCATTAAATTTCATGTGGTTTATATAGGAATGAGTTCTAAAGCAATGGAAGACTACACCAATATACTTGATGAGATAGATTCTGAAGATGAAGGTAAAAAAAAATTACAAATTTAATGATATCGTAACAAAAAATATATAATTTTTATATTTTTCAATTCTAAACTTCTTTTGTTTAATGTAGATGAATTATTAGCAAGTGGAGCTACTCATGGGTTAGAAGATGATTGATCATTTGATGATGAATGGTGATGAATGGGGGTTCTAAAGGGCTATGTTCCTTGGATTAAACTTTTCAATTTTACTTTAGTATCATTTTGTATAAGTTTGAATGTGCACTTTATTATTTTGGTTTGATCTCTTTGAAGATGATGATGAATGGTGGTCATTTTATCTAAAAACATTAAGATTTTGGATTGAAGTTTTCAATTTATACTTTATTATTGTTTTATGAGATTTTAAATGTGCATTTTTTACTTAGGATTGAAATTTTAAATTTTTATTGTTATGTGGGCGGGCCTAGAGTGGGGCCGAGGCGAGGATACCATGGGTACCCATTCCCCGTCGGGTTCAGTATGGGGCGGAGTTTTAAAACCCATGCCGGGTATGGAGGCGGAGTGGGGGGTGGGCGGCGGAGCTGGGGCGGGGTAGGCAAACCCGCCTAGCCGACCAGCTGCCATCCCTAGCCATAACCAATGCAAGGGGAGATAGCAGGCCAACCCAATTATGATTTAACTTATGGTTCAAGTCCAGTCATACCCAGCCCAGCCCAACATACCGGTAGAATAACAAGGCAAATGGGTTATGATATTCCAACAAAATGGACCCAACCCGACCCAAATATAGATTCATGGATTTTTTTCAATAAAGACAGGATGAACCTAGATCTATCTTCTTTGCGCCCAAGGTTCATACATGGGTCCTAGAGTCTCATTTCAGCTGAAGCATAGGAAAGAATTAGCATAGGGGAGCCCACAACTAAACAAGGTGCCAACAAGGAAAAGAAGGAAGGTGGAGGAAAAATGAAAAGCCCAATCACTACTCGGGAATTACAAGAGAATTCACCCAAGAGAACAACAAGGAGAAATGAAAGAGCCAAATCATCATGTGCCTCGAGAATGGAGAAAGAAGTCTTCATCACTTTACAAACTTCAACAAAGAAAAGTGTGTCAGAATAAGACCCCACCCCACACCCTAAGATAAAAATCTAAACCTAATTACTATTACACTAAGGCTTTCTGAATTACTAGACATAGAACTTTTAACTACTGCTCTTTTGGTGGCAGTTGACCTCAGCCCCTTTGAAGAGCTTAAACCAGCTTACCTCAAACACATGAGAGAGACAAAAGTTAAGAGACTAAATTAATGGGAAGGGAGCAACAAGGCCCCCTGACAAAGAATGATACATAGCAAGGTTGGTACATGGTGATCAATGAAATTGATTTCCTGGAACATTAGGGGACTGGGTAATCAAAAGAAATTAACTTGGTCAGAGACTTTCTTCAGCTGTACAAGGTGGATATATATGTATGTTTTTACACGAAACAAAACTCCAAAATATCAACAATTATATATGGCGTACTATATAGTAGGAAACATTGCCAATGGAGCCATTGAAACAAGAGGAGGTTGTAGTATTGGTTGGAAGAGTATGCTATTTAACCTCAAAGAGTCCTAAATAGATCAATACATAGCCACAGTGATACTAGAAGATAAGGCAAACAAAAATACGTCAAGGATGCTGACCACTGTATATGCGACCCACAATACGCGCGCCTCAAAGAACTGTTTGTTAGGAAGCAATCAAAAGCATCAAAGAAAGATGGGATGGGTCGTGGTTGTTGTGCAGAGATTTTAATACAACCAAACACCCCGAGGACTCAAACTCCAACTCACATAATATTAGAGAAAGGGATTAGTTTGAACAGCTGATACAAGATCTTGGATTGATCAACCCCCTTCTTCTAGGACGACAGTTTATATGGACTAATGGGAGAGCATCCCTAGCATTTGCACGGTTGGACAGGTTCTTATTATCCATCTGTAACGGCCCGACCCGATTAATCAAAGAAATATTTTATTTATTTCCTTTTGAATAATCCAAACAAATTCTTGAATCAACACATTACTCAACTCGTCATTTCAAATCAAACCATTTTACTTAAGTTGATTAGCCCAAATCAACTAATCTTTTGATTAGCTAACCAAAGTATTCGATTTTAACTAATTATTCAATTAGTTCAGTTTCAATTAATCATTGATTAATTCACATAATTAGTTAATTAATTATCCCTTTTTGTCAAATTTAAGTTAGTTAGCTAACTAATAAATAAATTTTCATTAAACTTATTGTTTAGGGATACAAATCTACTTAGTTAATAATCAAATAACCAAACTAATTATCATTAGTCACTACTTTATTAAATTAACTAATTACTAACCCCTCTCTCTCTCTTTTATTTCTCTCTCTCTCTTCTTAGGTTTTCGGCGCCGACTCCAACCCGAGGCAGAGTAGCTCCACCGGGGTGGTTTGAGGATCCCGTCCCGCTGCCTACTGCGGCCCTCCGTGACCCCCAAGCCGGCGAGAAAGCCTCCCGCCCGTCTGGCCGCCGAGGGTCTCCTTTTAAGCACACCGTAAGCGCCGCCAGGAGGGCAAGACCGCGGCTCCTTCCTCACTGTAGGTTGAAGGTGCGACAGTGGGCGCCTGTGTCTGCATGTTGGTCGCCGGTGATGCACAAGGACCGGAACCTTCTCCGTCTGACCAGCCCCTAGCCTGGAGGAGGGTTGGCTCCCTAGCCGTGAGCATCAGCCGCCGTCAGGCCTGAAGTTGACCAAGTTTCCCCGGCTCCCAGGACCTCGACGTCGGAGGTTTGACGTCGTCTCCCCCCTCCTCTCATGTCCTAGCAGTACACATGCATGCAGGTGCTCGTGCAAGGTGTAAAAAAAAACAGAGAAGGAAGGGCCTTACCGTGTGATGCGATCACTGCACGGCCTACCGGCGTTCAGTGCTCCTCCACTCGCTGGCCACTGTTCCCCGACCTCTGCTGATCACGAAGCTTCAGGGGAAAGCCTATGCTCCTCTTCCTTCTCCGTTCACCAACGAAGCTCGGTGACCTTGGTGCTCCTCCCGGCCTCCTCCCTTTATAGGTCTCACGGGGAGATCGAACAAGATCCTTTCTCGTTGATTTGAGGAATCGTCTTCGAATCCTTTCCAATTCCGTCGCTCATAGATTGAAGGTAAAACCTACCATATTTACTCCTTCCTTATGTGCAGATTCGCTCGCAAGTCTTCAGCGAGGTTTGGCGCGCGTTGATAGCTGGAGAAGAAGAAAGAGTCTGATCGCCTACATGATCGACTCACCGATGCTCTTGATCGGCGCCATCATTCCAGATGAACGAATCGGGACCCGTCGCACCGTGCAGCCTTATCCCATGCTACATAGCCCCAATGCCTCTAGATGGGTTTTCATCAGCCGATCTCCTAATCCGGACCGCTCGTCCCATTCTATAGAGGTACATTCTCTGGTCTTTTGCACTAAGGCCCCTCTGCTTCTCAAATACACCATTTGGTCCCTGGAGTGTGAGAGAGACACTATTTCATTAAGGTCCCTTATCTCTTCTAGTTTACATTTAGGTCCTTCACGAGAGACATCATGTTTTACCTTGTGGTCCTCAACTTTTTATGAAATTCTTGTTAAGTCCTTGGCAGCCAATTAATTTAAATTCGTTATTTAAATTAATTTTTCCCCTCCTTCCTTAATTAAACCAGTCATACTAACTTAGAATATTTCCCAATTTAATTAAATCACCCTTGATTTAAATTAAATTTCTCATTTCCATTTTTTGTCCACCCATGATCAATTTAGCAAATTTCCTTAATTATTCTAAATTGATCATTTCCAAATTCAACTAATCAATCACCAATCAACTTAGACAAATTATGGAATTTATTTATTCTTCTTTAAACTCTCTCATGCCCATTTTCTAAAATGCCCTTGGAGTTTATACTAATCCCCAAAATACCCTTTTTGCAAAATTAAATAGAGAAAAATTTTAAATCCCTTTTTATTCAATAAAAATCTTGGATTTTACAATCCACCGAGTGGATCTTGGGGTTTCCTAGAATTTGGCAAACATGCCTCCCTAGGGTGCGATCGGACCATGTACCAATTTGTCTGGAGTATGGCATCCATAACCCCCAGGCTACCTAGTTTCGCTACAAAAGGGACTGAGGAAACACAAATGGGTTTTGGGGAATAATAGAAGCAAACTAGCAGCAACAACAGTTGCAAGTAGATAGGGCGTACATTCTAGCAAACCGCTTAAGTGCTACTAGAAATAAAGTGTGAAGTTGGAAGAAGGAAACTCTCAATCAGAAAATGGAGAAGAAGAAGGAAATCCTCTCAGAAATAAATTGGTAGATGTGACCAAGGAATCCATAATGTTTACAAGGGAGGAAGAGAAAAAATACTTATCCTACAGAAAAAAAAATGAAAAAAATAATCCTAGAAGAAGAATCCTATTGGCAGTAAAGGTCAAGGATAAATTGGTTATAACAAGGGAACCAAAATACCAAATTTTTCATGCAGTCGCAAACGAGAGAAGAAACATAAACAGAATAAAACAAATTCAACATGAGGTGTAACACTTATGACGCTAGACACGATCACATAAGCCATCGAACTACATTTCAACAAACTACCAGGAAAAGAACAGACAAACGTACAAAAGACTCGACTTCGAATGCATCAAGTTTCGCATACAAAGGAGATGCCTGACCTCTCACACCTAGAGACCCCATTCAGGGAGGAGGAAATTAATTGAGCAGCTGAAGAATTAAGACAAATAAAGCCCCAAGACCAAACGGTTTTCCAGTGGCCAACTATAAAGAAGGTTGGAGTATCCTGAAGAATGATATCCTCAAACTTTTTGATAACTTCTTTCACGGAATGACAAATATGGAAAGGCTCAACTGGGCACATATCCTTCTCCAAAAGTAATGCCCCTGAAATGATAAAAGAATATAGACTGATAAGTTTGATTAACTGCTTTGCAAAGATAATCTCAAAAGTACTGGCGAATCGCCTTAGGCAGGTTATCTGAGTTCTCGTAGATGAATCACAGGCAGTCTTTATCAAAGGAAGAATGATCGATAACAATAAAGTGGCATCGGAATTTGATAATCTTCAATTATATACAAATTGGACTCAATTTATAGAGAAATGTGATAATCCACATTGCTTCCACTCAAGCTTATTACTGCAGTTATGATTTTTTACCAAAAATCTTCAGAAGATCAGGTTGGTGTTTTGATGAAGGTCCCATGAAAACCATAAGGCACTCTTTGTGGCAATGTTATTTTGGCCACTGCTTTGCTCTCAAATCTTTTAGTAGCAATTATATGAACCTGGGGAAAAACATAAAAGATAGATACATGAAGTCAGCAAACTGCAAAACAATTTCTAAAATCAAGTGAAAGAAATATGTATATTAATCCTACTTGAGATATGTTAGTTTCTTCATTGTGGACATAAGAAATTATCCATCCATCATCTTCTTCAGAACCACCAGGTCTTGGTACAAATGCTGATCCAGTACAGAACTGGTTCTCCCCGAGTTGATGATGCTCCACTTTGATCAATTGTTGACGCTACAAATTTGGAAATTAAAGTTCAGCATGTTCATATATAGATATATGAACATAAATAATCAATTGATGAAGAACATAGCATACCCCAGAGATCTTATCAACTTCTCCGAAAGAGAACTTCACTAGGCTTCCATACATTGGCAATGCTGTGAACAGAGAAGTGATATTCATATGTTTGCAAAGCAACAAAGAAATTAAAATCATGAGAAGGAAAACACATTACCACAAATAGAGCTTGCCGCAGAGTCTGCAACTTGAACATATGCAAACTTGTTTCTTAAACCAATAAAATTCTCATTGATCATGGGGAATTCCATTGAAAACTCTCGTCCTGTTAGATATCTCTCTCTAACACCACCATTCTTAATGTTTAATCTCCATTCATACAAACGAGAGAACAAAAAGCCTTCTTCAAGGTTATCTTTATCATCATCACAGTATTCTTCTTCGATTTCCTGAAACGTGAGTCCTCTAGAGAACCACTTGAACTTATCAAGGCCAAACTCCGGACCGGGAATAATCGACTCCGATGCTCGGCATCCCCTCACAACCACCTAGACATTTCAACATTAATTCTCAAAGAAAACGGCATGTAATGAGATGGTGTTTCATGTATCTAACCTCATCTCCATCTTCATAAGCATTGATTAAGTGAAAAGTGCAGTAAGGTTGTACATGAAACCATTTGATTGATTCTGCATCTCCATAACGTGGCATCACTCCAATTCTTGCATAACTTTCTTTCTCATACTTCATCAATCTGCATGTGGAAAGTGAAAAATTAGTAAATCAGGCATCATCACTCCAATAGACAGTGTACAAGTACTTACGATCCACCTCTGAGAAGCCTATTAACATCTATAGTTAGTGGCATGTCCAAGATTATATTGTACCTGAAAAACAAAACATATACAAAAATCATCCAGGAATTGTATTTGTTTATGTGTTTATATTCAACCTATCATGGTCTTACCTTTCGGTAACTCCAATATCATGGCAGAGAATGCTCCTCTCCAATTTGATATCAACCGTATGAGTCAATCTCTCCCCATCGGCTAGAAAGTTGAAACAAGAGATTAATTATATATATATAAACTTTATATTGTAACAATTATGTTACAATATTGGTGCAAGACTTTTGGTCTTCTATGACCATTCATATGGTGCAATAAGTTTTACAATCAATGACCAATTAAGGGTGGTAAACCAAGAGCCATTGTTGATGGCGCAATGGCTATATATGTGACATTTTCTTTTGCTTGGTCCTAACACTATTCTCCATAAGGATACACCATCAACTTTGGAGAGCAAAGTGTGAGAAATCGAGCAAAAATCACATAAAGAAACCATAGCTGAACAACGAACCTACAATGGCTGGAGGTACTGCGGAAATCCAATTCTTGGGTTTTGTTTTAATTCTCGTTCCTTTCCACTTGTTTTATTCCGCATTAGGATCTATATTTTCTTACATATATTGTATAAATTTCTCAATGATTAATGATCATTTGATGAACTGAGATCACTCCCAAAACAAGGAATGGTTTCACTACATCGACTCCAGTGATAACAAGCTCTCAGGTCCCCTGAGCTTCTCGTTAAATTAACAACAAAGCATTGTCGGGGGTCATAATAAATTGGCAAGAGATTAAGAAGAATTTTTGTTTTTTTAATTAACCTTTGGATGAAGCAAGAAAAGTCCTGCTCCATTCTCCATTGACATCCCAATTACCAAGTGTATCAAGGCTAGACATATCAATCTCACGTGGAATGTGATTCTCTGTAATGGAGAAGCATCTCCCGAGAATGTTCAAAGACATTGGTGTTGCTACTTGTACTTGTTCACTTTGCCAAACCTCAAGCTGTCATAGAATCAAAAACGAGAGGTTGTATTAAATTAATCGATGAGAATTTATTATCTACGACATAAACAATTTGTACTGGTTGAGAATATAGGCGTGAGGATGGCCAAGGAGTCACCCTCCAGTAGGGAGGAAGCAGGGGCCTCTTCTTCTCCTTCTCAATCTTGAAAGTCTCAGACTCAACATAGCAGTTCTTATAGCAAATGGTGAAGGTATTATTGCTAGGATTTTTGGTGAAATAGATGGCATGAAGCATGCCTTCTCCTTCAACCCATATGCTGCTTGACCTCCCCAATGGTGATATGGTTGATTGGAGTGTCCCAAACAACGGGTTTGGTCCTACAAAAGATATTTTCTACCACAATATTAGAGATACCAATCCAAATAGTTATGGGAGGTTAGGGGATCAAAGGATACTTGAAACATAGCATGTCTCTACCAAATAGAAAGAAAAAGTGATTTGTCCATATTTATAAAAAAAAAAACAATCCTAACGGCTAACAGTCACAGTGACATACATGGATTATTTAATTAAATTTTTTGATTGTCGGAGGAGAAGAAGAAGAAGAAGTTGGTTTGCAAAGCTGATTTATAAATTTTGAAAGCAAACTGCACTTTGTCTCTTTCAGTGTATAAAAATACAAACTTAAGAATATGCTTGAGACATGTATCCTAGCTTGGAAACCAAGACTAACTCATCAGAAAAGAATGGCGAAAACTTGTTCATGGTGTTTTCTAAACTATCTACATATATATTTACCTGGGTGTCTTTATCATACCATTTCTTATGTAAATGCCTTCGGGGAAGTCGGCCGGGATCTCGCCTTCGATGTTGGTCATCGTCTTCTCCTCTCCGATCTCGTCTACAGGTGCAAAGTTTCTCTGAAGATGGTGATGCATATGGTTTAGTTTCTTGTCAAGCTTTTATCAGAGAAACTATACTAATATACTTGCATGCAGATATTGTAACAGATCAATTCCTCAAAATAGCTGATCTATTAACCAATTCAACAGATCCATTCCCGAGCATTCAGTGAATCATCAACATATAAGCCTAGAATTCTGATGAATTGATCTACAAATCCATCAACTACTACTGAGCTGAGCAACAAACAACAGCAACAATCAAACAAGGAAAAGATAACTAGGATTTTCAAAGAAAACCCCCTAAAGAACGACGGTGTTCATGTTGGGGTTTAAAAGAATAGGACCCATCTTCATTAGTGTGAGGCCTTTTGAACTAGGATTTTCATTGGCTATGATATTGTCCACTTGAGCCCAATCCAAGGCCCAAGTGGTTTTGTTCTTAGGACAAGCCCAAAAGGCCTCACACTAATGAAGATGGGTCCTACTCTTTTAAACCCCTTACACTTCTCTTCCACGAGCAATGTGGGACTATTGTTTGAACCCAACAGTTCACCCCTGCAACCTGGCCGCTCCCATCTCCGGTCTCTCCTAGAAGAGCTCGGGACCAAACAACACATTCAACTTGGATGCCTCTCTACTCTATCCCACGTTCCTTTTGTAACCTCTCCCTTAAAGCCCTGCCTCGGGATCAGTTCACTTAATCCACTTATAAAATGCCCATCCCGAGGATCCGTCACAGATATCTACATTCTCATGATCTTATTATTGTAAATTAATTAATTACCTGAGAAGGCAGAGTTGGCTGGTTAACAAACTGGAAAGTGGAATCCACCAATGCCTCCAGCATCCTCAAGGATCCATTCTTGATGAATTCTGGAACACCTAGTACTCCCAACTTAAGTTGCTGAAACTCCTTCAAGAATGGCTGCAGGCAGAAAGAGAAATTCATTTTAACTATCAATATCATGCATATAAGTATATAACTGAACACGTCTTCATATATACATAGATATATATATGCATACCTTGAAGGTGGAGGAAAGGGAGTTTGAGATATGATGAACGGAAGGTAACAGAAGATCAGGCCTTCTGATGGAGCCATGAGCATGGGATGACAAACAAAAGGAGTTCATACTTCCCTTTGATTCCTATAGACACTAGCTCTTCTTAGTCTTGTTTTGTAATTAGTTATAATAGAGTTGCCAAAATAAAAAGGCTCAATGTATCTGTCATGGAGGAAGAGATATCCATATATAGTGGAAGAATCAACCCTATTACCCTGTTATATATACTTATATTCCATATATCTTAGGTGGAAAATTTTGTATTAATTTTATACTGAATGTTCATTCATTTAGGCAGAGAAGACAAGAAGCAACTGAATGGACTTGGTCTGGCATGATATTGATCTATCTATATATATTTGTCCAAATACAAGGATAAAACAAATCCTTGTTAAGTTTTGTTTGTAGAGAAAAGAACAAGATTAGAACCATATGGTTTCTTGATATTTGGTCAAGAAGAATATACTGTTCTTTGGCGTAGTTGTGGACTTTTTAGGGTTTTAAAGGCATTGGCGGTAGTTGTTTGCATAAATTGAAGGGTTGAATGTGGAGAAGGTTTGTGTTCATTTTATCAGAATTCAACTGAAACGTCTTATCAAGTCTGATGATTTGATCAATTTTTTTTAAAGATAGATCAATTATATTTTTATTAATTAAGTGCATGTGCATTACATGAGAACCCTTATTATATAAGATTTATAAATGGGTAATAACAACAAAGCCCTATTAGTGTTGCAAGGGTCACGGTGCACTATCATCGGAGTGGCGGTCTCTATCAACTGCATTGCAGGCTCTTCTTTACTAATGATCGGGTTGGTTTTAACTTAGATTTCTTTATTGGATGTGTTACATCACATCAGAATAGTATGAAAAAGTTAGTTGCGTAAATGATATAAGAAAATGTGATGTTTTTTTGAAAGCATCATCTGTTACACTCTAGCCAGATGCTCCATATTATCGCCATTGTCATCAATTCCCACACTTTTTTCAAAATATTGTGCACTTATTAAGGATGTAGGGTCACAAATATCATGGAAAGGGGTTAGAAGAAATCAAAATCATACAAACCCTGATAGTGTTCCCAAATGCTTCGAGCATACCGGCAACTAAGTAGGAGTTGTAATGTTGTCTCTTCAGTGTCAGTGCACTTGAAAAAATATTATTCAAAATATTTCATATTAATTGATTAGTTGATGTGCTTTAGATGACACTTTTACAAGAACTAATAATAAATTTATGAATGGACATATGTTCATTTGCTGAATAAGTTCCAATATTTCAATTACTTGTTAACAGTATTATGACACAATTGATATGAATTGATTAATATTTTTAATAAGGTTTCAAACATCAGGTCCTAGTTAACCATACCCACATATTTTTGTGGTTTTTTTTTTTTTTTTTTTTTCAAACATCCGTTTCTGGCCATGAGGTTAAAATGACTAACATTTTTCATTTACTTCAACGGCCATGTGTTTAACTGACCTAATAAATTCTCTAATTTTAATTAAAATTTGAATCCTAGTTATAAAAACCCTAACCCTATTTTAAAAATTATAATTTTCAAAGGCCACGTGGCATTCATCCTCTGCCCTCCTAGCCTCAAGATTCCCATCCTCTACCTCGCTTTCCTCTTCATCGGTGGCGCTGTCGTCACAACTTCGCCGATGCACACATCCCTTCCTTCTCCTTCTCCGCACTCACCTCTCCAACCTCAACCCGGCAACTCCGTCTCTACTCCTCCTGCGCCATTGCTCTCCCGCCTCTCATGCCCATACAATGCCATGCCTTGAGGATTTCCGGCATCGATTACCGGTCCAGTCCATCGCTTCCTCCGCCCCAACTTCACTTCTCTAGTGACGCTTAGGGTTCTTGTTCATGCCCCACAAAAACCCGAAAATCTAGCAATTTATGGAGAAAACTGATTAAAGATTGGATTGCCTTAGATAATGAAATTGAGAAAAAGGCAACTGAAATCCCATTCAAATTGGGAGAATTGGGAATTTGGGGATGAAGCTCTTTGATATTGGGGGATAAGATCGAGGGACAAGAAGGAATCTTAGAATTTATTTTCAAGTTTTTTCTTATATATTGTTTAAGGGGTCGAGGAGGTTGGACCAGTCGCCAGAGCCGTGGTAAAGTGGCCAGTTGGAGGAGATGTTTTCTTTTTTGGGGAAGGGTGGGTGGAGTGGGAGATGTGGTGGAGAGGTGGGTGCTGGAGGAGGAGAAAGGGATGAGTGACTGTGAGAAGCAATGGTGCGGCACCGCTGGAGGAGCTCCTCTGAGCATGAGAGTTGTGATGACGGCGCCGCCAATGGAAAGGAGAGATAGGTAGAGGATGGGGATCTTAAGGGAGGGCAGAGGATGAATGCCATGTGGCCTTTGAAAATTAGAATTTTGAAAATTTTGGGTTTTTATAATTAGGATTCAAATTTTAATTAAAATTAGAGAAACATAGAAATGGTGTGGGTATTATTATGGAACAAAAAATGAAGGACAAAGTGATTGAAGTGAAAAGGGTAGGAGATAGGATTATACATTTGAAGCTAGTGTTGGGAAAAGAAACAATCAACATAGTAAGTGCATATGCCCCTCAAGTAGGCTTAGGGAAAGAAGATAAGGTCAAATTCTGGGAAGATTTAGATGAGGTAGTTCTAGGGAATCCAAGTGAGCAAGAGCTTTTTATTGGGGAGATCTTAATGGGCATGTATGCAGGGGCACTTAGTAATGGCTACTGGCGCAGTGTATGGAGGATATGGATATAGTACTTGAGGGAATCAGGAAGGAAAATCTATATTCGATTTTGTTTTTGCTCACGTTTTGGTATTGACTAACACTTGCTTTATGAAAAGGGAACCACACTTGATTACCTTCACGAAGGGTGTTAATTATAGCCAACTTGACTTTCTTGTTACAAGAAAAATGGATAAATCTATTTGTAAGGATTGTAAGGTTATACCTGGAGAAGCATTAACCACCCAACATAGGTTGGTGGTGTTGGATGTAAAGAAAAGAGTATAGTGAAAATAGAAAAGAGGGTTAATCAAAATAGGATTAGATGGTGGGCTTTAAAAGGAACCAATCAATTAGCATTTAAGAATAAAATAGCGTAAGAGGGAGGCATAAACATGAAAGTTGATACAAACACCTTATGGAAGGAGATGATAAATAGTATTGAGAAGATAGGGTGTGAACTTTTAGGGATCTCTAAGGGACTAGGACCTCGACCATAGGAATCATGGTGGGTGGAATGAAGAGGTTCAAAATGCTATTAAAGAGAAAAGATTTTGGTATAAGAAATTTCCCACGGTGAGGATGGGGAAGCCTCACGAAAAGTATAATAGGACAAAAAGAGGCCAAGATAGCGGTTAGCAAGACTTCCGAGAGAAGTAAATCTTTAGCGATTTGTACCAAAAGTTAGGGACACAGGAAGGGGAAAAAGAAATATACAAGATAGCATGGCTTAGAGATAAAAAAGGGAAAGACTTGAACCGAATTAACTACATTAAGGATGAGTCTCAACATGTTTTGACAGGAGATAAGGAAATCAAAGAGAGATGGAGAAGCTACTTTGATCACTTGTTTAATGAAAGTTATGAGGATAACTTTACAGATTTTTATGCATTAGCGATAGAAAGAAACTTTAGCTACACACGTAGAATAAGGCCTAGTGAAGTCAAGGAGGCATTGAAGAAAATAAAGGCTGGAAAAGCTTGTTGGCCGGATAGTATCCCAATTGAAGTTTGGAAGTGCCTTAGAAAGATGGGGGTAGAGTGATTAACCAAACTCTTCAACTCTATCTTAAAAAGGGGAAAAATGCCAGACGATTGGAGAAAGAGCACTTTGGTTCCTATTTATAAGAATAAGGGGGGTAAAAATCTTAAGAGAACACTAAACTATGCCCATATTGCACTTTGGATACCAACTTCAATTTGTATCTTTTTGGTAACCATACCTATTTGATTTCAGTAATGTGGGGTACCGCAGGGGAAACGATGAGAATTATTTGACGTGGTTACCGGATTAGTCAGATGAAGGGTAATGAAATTCTAATTTACAGAAATCCAAACTAATTGAACAATATTTAGAGGAAAAAAAATAACATTTGAACCTTGATTTCGACAAGGTCAAAACGAACAACATTCGAAATCAAGGTTCAAATCTTATTCAATTAGTTAGGATTTTTGTAAATTAGGATTTCAATACCCTCCATGTGGCTAATCCGGCGGCCACATTGAATAATTCTCGCCGGTTCCCCTCGGGTACCCTCCTACTGAAATTAAAATAGAAGTAGGGTGACCAAAAGTATACAAATTGAAGTTTGATACCCAAAGTGAAATATGAGCATAGTTTGGTAACCTCTCAAGATTTTACCCGAATAAGGGAGATATTCAAAATTGAACCAACTACCATGGTATTAAGTTAATGAGTCATACAATGAAACTATGGGAAAGGGTAATAGAGCATCGACTCAGGGATATCACAAAGGTGTCAGAGAACCAATTTGGCTTTATGTCAGGTAGATCCACAACAAAAGCCATTTTCCTATTAAGGAACTTAATGGAGATCTACAGAGAGAAGAAGAAGGATCTCCATATGGTTGTCATTGACTTAGAGAAAGAATATGATAGGGTACCGATGCAAGTCCTGTGGTCATTATTGGAGAAGAAAGACATTCATGTAAAATATATAAATATTATTAAGGATATGTATGAAGGAGCGGTTATAAGTGTGAGAACAGTGGGAGGCAATACGGAGGAGTTCCCTATAACAGTGGGTTTACATCAAGGATCGGCTTGAGTCCATGCTTGTTTACTCTAGTGATGGATGAGTTAACTAGTTATATCCAAGATGATATCCCATGGTGTATGTTGTTCGTAGATGATATTGTCCTTGTGGATGAGACTAGAGATGAAGTAAATCAAAAGTTAGAACTATGGAGAAACACTCTAAAAAGTAGAGGCTTTAGGCTAAGTAGAAGTAAGACAGAATATATGCATTATAATTTTCATCTAAGTAGGAGAGATGAAGGGAAAGTGAAACTAGCTAGGTGGGGTGGTATATAGTGCCTAAGGTTAACCATTTTAAGTATTTAGGTTCCTTTTTTTAGGATGATGAGATAATAGACGAAGATGTAACCCTTAGAATCAAAATTTGGATGGTTTGAAATGGAGAAGTGCCACTTGGGTGTGTTATGTGATAAGAAGATGTCTAACAAAGTGAAGGAAAAATTCTATAGGATGACAGTTAGACCAACCATGTTATACAGGAGCGAGTGTTGGGCAACTAATGTTCAACATATTCATAAGATAAACGTGGCATACATGAGAATGTTAAGGTGGATGAGTGGTCATACAAGATTAAACAAGATTAGAAATGAACACATTTGACAAAAAGTGCATGTTGCACCAATTGAAGATAAATAAGAGAAGGGCGTATTATTTTTTTATTTTTATTTTTATGTATTTATTCATTTATTATTATTATTATTATTATTATTATTATTATTATTATTATTATTATTATTATTATTATTATTTATCTATTTACTTTTTTGGAGAGCAACATGGAGATAGAGAATCCATATAGCTGACCCCATCCAGTATGGGATTAAGGCTTAGTTGTTGTTGTTGTTGTATTTATTTATTTATTTTTATTTATTTTTATTTTATTCCATTTATTATATTATATTATATTATATTTTTTTTTTCAAATTTGAGAGCAATATGGAGACAGAGAATCCATATAGTCGACCACATCTAGTATGGGATTAAGGCTTAGTTATTGTTGTTAGAGAATTGATTAGGTCAGCTAAACACACAGTCATTGAAGTTAACGAAAAAGTTAGCCATTTAACCTCACAACCGTTGACGGAGATGCCTTTTTGCGACTTAGAAAATGTTACGGATCTCTCAGATTCTTAAAAAAGTCTAGGTGCCAGAGTGCAAAAGTGGTATTGTTCATGTGGGTAAAAAAAAAATGGTTAAAGCTATTTTTTGTCTCTACAAACAGGTCCAATATTCATTTCCATCCTTAATCTCAAAATTGTTCAATACAGTCCCTATATATTATGTATTCCGTCACATTTGGTCCCTAACGCTGATATGACGCTGACGTGGCATACGATTGAAATGCAGAGTATTTATTTTGTTTTTTTAATTTTACATGTTGTCGTATTTTGATGACATGGTAGGCCAACTGGAATGCTGACATGGCATGCCACGTGGCATTTGTTTTTTAATTTTTCATTATTTATTTATTTATTTATTATTATTATTATTACTTTGTTTTTGTCTATAAATAACATTACAATGTATAATGAGAATAGAAGTTTTTTTTTTCCTAAAATTTAAATAAAGTAAGCTATAGCGTTAACATAATTTTTCTATATCGCGTAGAGGTAGCCCACAAGGTAGGGTATTTTTTTGGGCTGCCTCCATGTGACACAGAATAATTTAACGCTACAGCTTAATTTGTTTAAATTTGAGAAAAAAACTTTTTCTCATTATACATTGTAATGTTATTTTTAGAGAGAAACAAAGCAAAAAATTAAAAAATTAAAAATTAAAAATTAAAAATTAAAAAATTAAAAATTAAAAAATTAAAAAGTTAAAAATTAAAAAATAATAATAAAATATAAATATAAAAAAATTGCCACGTGACATGCCATGTCAGCAGTTTAGTTGGTCTCCCACGTCATCAAAATACAATCACATATAAAATTTAAAAAAATAGATACTTTATATTCCATTCATATGCCACCTCAATGCCACATCAGCTTTAGGGACCAAATGTGACGGAATACGTAATACACAAGGACCGTATTGAACAAATTTTGAAATTAAGTATCGAAATGAAAATTGGACCTATTTCCAGGGACCAAAAATGACTTTAACGCTAAAAAAAAATTAACCTCACTTTTGTTGTTGTGTGCATCGAACTCTTATTTAGCTAAGAGGCCCAGTTTTTCGGTGTTCTCATCTGTTGTCTCCTAAAATTTTCCATATCGGTGGACCTTGTTGGGAATTTTTTAATTTTTTTTATGAGCGTTGTTTGTGCCTAAAAAAAAATGCATTGAAAATAAGATGTGCCAATGTTTAATTGAAAGGGACCAATAATGAAATATTATGATTATAAATTCAAATAAAATATTTTGAAATTAAAAAAAAAAAATATATTTATCCGGTTATATCCCAAGGCAGGCCAATGCTACAAATCCTGAGATAGCCGAGGACAAATCTCAAGGCAAATCTCAAGCCTAAACAATAACATGAAACATATCTCGAGGCAAGTCTTAAAGCTTAAGATGGCGAGAACCAATCTCAAGACAATATGAAAAAATATAAATATATATTTTTTAAAAAATGATAATAATAATAAAAAAAACAATCAAATCAAATTGGACAAAAAAAGGAAATAAATCAGTCAATTCAAATTAAAATTAAAAGATTGATCATATTGGCCAAATTAAGAAAGAAAAATCAATCAAATCAAAATTTGAATGTTGGCCAAATCAAAAAAGGAAAAAAAATCAATCAAATCAAATCAGAACTTAAATCATGATATTATCAAAATTCAAATCAAATCAAAATTTAAGTGATGATTTATCATTTTATCTAATCCTCTCTGGTTCTATAAATAAAGGGGGAGGAAAACGGGGGAGAAGGGGGGTGGCCAAAGAGAAGGAGATGAAGCTCCCCACTCCGGTAAAAGAGAGAGAGAGAGAGGTATTCACGGTCGCACGCAAACACAAGCCTATTTTCTTTGATAGCTTTGCCGAAGGAGAAAGGTTTGGGTCCGTCATAGACCGTAATGCCGTATAAGAAGCCATTGGAGGAGGATACCGCCGGTCTTTGTGATGGAGAGCCATTTGCCTAAAAGATCCAATTTGTTACGTAAGTAGAAGCGGAAGCCATAAAACAAGAAGCCGTGAGCCATAGAAAAAAGAGATAAATTCCCCTCCAAATGCATCTCTAATGGCTTTGCCGAAGGAGGCAATTTGGAATCTCAGAGACAAACTTCAATACCGCAGAAGCCCCTCCTTTCATTTTGATGCCGCCACCTACATTGTCCGCTCACAAGCTCTCCAAGATGCTCCTCCCGGGCTCCGTAAGAAGAAGCGGCGTCTAGATGCGGATGTCTGAACCTCGCCGGGCGCCGTCTTTCTTCTCCGTCGTCCTTTGGATGCAAGGCACCGATCATACCATGAAACCATCACCAAAGATGAAGACGACCAGAGTAGAAAGCCCCCGGTTTTCAATAGAGATGATCCCGGATCCGATTCGCCAAACGCAGCCCACACGGAGAGGAAGGTGAAATCCATAAAGCAACTTCGGTCAGCGGTACAAGCTTGATGACCGTTGTCGCTCTTCCTCAGGGCCAGTAAATGGATCTCTAATCTCACCCTCTATCGACACTTTGCGGTATGAAAGGAAACTCTCAAGTAATTCTGACTCCACTGTTCTTAAGTTGGTGAGAGCTGCGTGGTAGCCTTGAAGCAAGCCGATGCACGGGTCTGTGTTCTCCAAGCCTTGATGGAGGAGGTCCCAGTATTGATTCTGGACGATGTCCCCTTTGAAGCTGATATCTTTGTATGTACCAAGTGAAGCAAGGGACATACCGATGTATATGATGAAGACGAAGAACAATGGCGTAGAAGGAGATGTGTGCTGTCCAAGCATCTGAATAAGAAGGTGGTCGCCTCTTTACCTCAACAAGATCAGAGCCAAACTCACTAAGCTGAGCGTTAGATTGGGAGGAAAGATGATCTTGTGTGGATTATCTCAATTACTTGGTTATATGAAATGCCCTTCTTATGTTTGATGAAATTCCTCAATGGACGACAACTTCCCTCCACTCCCTTTGCACTTGAAAGTCCTATGATTTTTTTTAGAAATCTTCAATATGGACGAGCTGTTGACAGATGCCATGCATTGCTTGAGAAAGAAACCAGCAAGGTACATGAGCTTATGTAAAAGTATGAAATAGTATCTCAAGATATTCTGTTATGGAGAACAAGTTATCAGCCGATTCAGCCCACAAATCTACACCTATGAATTTTTATCAAAGTCTCATTATTGGGAGGAAAGGAAAGTCTATGCCAAGTCAATTTTAGGAACATGCAAAATTTGAACCCAATAAATGGATGCAGAGAATTCCCTAGTTTGGAATCAAGGAAACACAATTTGCTCTCCATTTTGGGAAAATTTGCAGAAAGATGTGACTAATGCCAAGAAGATCTTCAAGTAGCTTTCAGACAACCAAGTTTATGCATGTATTCCATAGCCACTTGTGCAATCTCATGTTATAGGGGAATGATTGTAACTTTGAAAAGAAAGTATTTCAAAGGCTATGTCAAATACTTTCTTGTATAATGTGCACACAACCCGTTTGATCAAATGTCCTAAAGAAATTTTGAGAGAGAACTATTCTTGTAGAGAAGAAGTTACTACATGTGGGATTAGTTCACCATGTTGATAAGAAGAGAGAAGAAAGTCTACGATTTCACTACAAAAGTTATGTTATATGCATCACGCTTCAAAGAACAACAAAAGGAAGGAGGCAATGCTATCTTCTTTGTAACTTTGTAATTCCTAAATGCTTGGCGGTGTTGACTATGTATGTAGAATGCACATGCTTGTTTGCCAAAATGATGAGAGGCCAATGATGCTTTGAAAGAGAGTCAAAGGGGTAATTGATGAAGTTCAAATGAGGAAAAAATAACAATAATAATAATAGAAAGAAGGAAATGAGAAAATAAATAAGCTTGAAGTGAAGATGTTGTCAATACCTTTTTTCTTATTTACGGATGACAATAGTTAAGCGCATAGAATAAAATATACACATATATAGTTTTTTTCCTTCTCTCCAAGTATTGTGATGTGAAAATACATGCAAGGCATGATAACTATATTACTCCATATATGATCACGAGATGAAAGCACTTTGAAGTCTCCCGATAGAATTATCTTGCCCGTTGTCTAATACCTATAAAATACCATCAATGTGAATTGGACTCCATCACCACCATCGCATGTCGAGTTATTGAGCTTGGGTTCCTGAAATTGTAAACATAAATTCAAAACATCATGCATCTCGAGGTAGCAAAGAAAAGCACATCTCGGGGCGACTGATAAAACACCTTGAGGTGATGATGAAGTACCCATCTCGGGACCGTCAATAAAATAAAAAATATAATAATAATGGTGTGGATCTCGAGGCCATATGGGTATATATATCCAAATGTCTAAATTTCAAATTACCATGTATCTCGAGGTTACAGTGAAACACTTACCTTGAGATGGTTAATGAAACCCAAATCTCAAAGTGGCACGCCGCGTTTGAGGCTGACAATGAAACACTCACCTCGGCGGTGATGAAACCCAAATCTCAAAGTGGCACGCATTTCCGAGGTGACAATGGAACACTCACCTCGAAGCGGCCGATGAAACAAATCTCAAAGTGGCACGTGTTTCGCGTGGCGACGTGGAACACTCACCTCGGCGGCGATGAAACCCAAATCTCAAAGTGGCACGCATTTTGAGGTGACATTGGAACACTCACCTCGAAGCGGCCGATGAAACCCAAATCTCAAAGTGGCACGTGTTTCGAGGCGATGGGAACACTTTCGCCTCGAAGCGGCCGATGAAACCCAAATCTCAAAGTGGTACGTGTTTCGAGGCGACAGTGGAACATTCACCTCGAAGCGGCCGATGAAATCCAAAGTGGCACGCATTTCGAGATGACAATGGAACACTCACCTCGAAGCGGCTGATGAAACCCAAATCTCAAAGTGGCACTTGTTTCAAGGCGACAGTGGAACACTCACCTCGAGGCGGCTGATGAAATCCAAAGTGGCACACATTTCGAGGCAATGGTGGAACACTCACCTCGAAGCGGCCAATGAAACCAAATCTCAAAGTAGCACGTAGCGACAGTAGAACACTCACCTCGAAGCGGCCGATGAAATCCAAATCTCAAAGTGGTGGAGAGCATATATTCCCGCGGCGGAAGGCGGCACCATATGATGATATTTATATGTAATAAATTATTATTTTCCATAATGAATGAATTATTTTCATTGCCTCTACTTGTACTTTATGCCCTTAATCGGAGGTTCCCAAGACATTGTCCGGGGTAATTAATAATAGAGGCTTGCCTCTATTAGGAATAAAAGAACCTACAAACAAACAAAGTATGACATTTGTGTTTCGATATATCGTTTGGTGTCTTCACGATACCAGGCGGGTATTTTCGATCCCACAAGCGTCAATTTGCAAAAGCCTCTTATTAAATCTTAAACTTGATGAGAATTCAAATTATACATAGTTCGAAACTAGGTTTTAGGGTATGACTTTTCTATCGATTTGTATTTTGTTTTCAGTTTTAGTTGTTGGAGTTTTATTCTTTGGATCTAAAATTATGTTTCCCCAACTAACCTTTATGAGGAAAATTGGTAACTTACTCATTTCACAAAAAAAAGGTGATGGGTTCGAATCACCCTTAGGCATAGTTCTAGTGGCTTGTGCTCTTTTGGTTTATCAATCTGTTACCTCACTCCACAAAGTAAATCTTCCCATAAAAAAGCCAAGAGATTTGTGCTATTGGTGAGTTGTAATTGATTAACAGGGTGTTCATTTCACTGAAAGTGACTAGAAAATCACAGAATCGGTTGAGTTCCCCTATTTCAATGCATTTTGCGATGAAATAAGAGAAGTATCACTTTCTCTATTTCAACACTTTCTCCATTTTAACTTAGGTTTTATTTTAGCTTTTTATCATCAAAATTGATAAAATGTTTTTGACATATAAAAACTTACTTCCACATACTTCGAGAGTGTGAGTGGAAATAAATACACAAATTTTCTTACACTTTTTAGTGGATTGTTAATCAGTTTGTTTTGTGTTTGAATTGAACTCTTTCTGAGAATCATCTTATAAAAAATTTGATTATCTTCAATTATTTCAAATCAATTATGGGATTGTTTGGTTTTCAGCATTTCAAATCATAGTGTAAGTGGACTTACATATAAATTAAATTACTGTATTTTGACTTACTACAAAGTTGTTTGGTTTAAGTAAGTGGTGGGATATCCCCATTATCCAGTTTTTCTATTTTTATTTTATTATTTAAAATTTTATATTTTCATTGGAAACTGTTTAATGTACCCAATGTTGATGATCAAACTTTTTGATCACAGCACAAACGCTTAACTATATATACTACTACATCATTCCCGATAAAATACTTGGGTGTCCCCATCTCAAAAGGCTGCCCAAGGAAAAAAGAGTGGCTTGCACTAGTGAAAAAGATCAGAGGAAGGCTGGCATCTAATATAGGGAAACTCCTATCTCCATGGGAAAGACTCACCTTGTTAAAATCAGTCATCTCCACCATACCTATCCACTAGATGTCTATTTTTCGCCTCCAAGAATAGGTCATCCACAAAATAGACTCTATTCGAAAGGACTTCCTCTGGAAATAGGTGGATAAAGAAGCCGCGAAGTTATCATTTAGTCAATCAGGTAGGGATATGTCAACCCTAAAAGAATGGAGGGATGGGGTATCTTAAATTTGAGAATTTCTTTGGGGCCTTGCTAGGAAATGGTGGTGGAGGATACTAACTAGGAGGGCCACAATATGCCTCAAAATCTTTAAAGAAGTGTATACCCGACGCACTTTATAGATACCCACCCACAAACCAGCTCAAGGGCGCAGATCCCCTTTTGGTGAGGCATATACCGAGAAGGGTGTGATACTTGAAAACATATTGGTGAAGTTGGGGTCCGACTTCTTGGCAAACCTCTTTAAAGACAACTAGTGCGAAGGGAATTCACGGAGTAATTCCCACCAAGAACTCAGGGCGCACACTATTAAGGTGTCACTAAACATCAAAGATGCTAAAAATAGGCTCTAGAGAGGCAAGCCATTCCTTAAGCCAAGACCCCTAATAGAAAAGGATATAGAGGGACTAAATACACCGAGACAACTCCTCATGGATATCACCACAAATGCCAACTCCCTAGATCTAAGAGAGTGGAAGCTCACGGCATCCAGGGTATTTACCATCAAGTTGTTGTATATCTTTCGAATCGATGGGGCGGGGGATTAGAAGCGATCTGATAAAGGGGTTCTGGAAGCAACCATACTCACTTAAAGTCAAATTATTTGCCTAGTTAGAAAGAGAGGACAAGATTATCACACTAGACAATCTACATAAAAGAAGGTAGGGGGGTTGGAATGCACAAAATACTACATATGTGATCTGGAGGATAAATAGGTGAACCATCTACTATTATATGTCCCTACGTAGCAAACATCTAGAGCCACTTCTAACAAATCTTTAGATTACAAGTAGGCGTCGAAGACCTAAGAGATATCTGGGGAATCAACGCCTCCCCCCTCCCTCCCTCCCTGGGTGGACAAAACCTTGTGAGGGGTTTGGGAACTCATTGCAATGGCAATCACCTAGACAGTATGGGGTGAACAGAATAGGCGGTGTTTTCAAGATAAACAACACGTTTTCTTAACAATTATTCATGATATTTCTTTCCTCATTCTTTCTTGGTTCGATGCAATCCCGATAAACAAGCGTCCGAGATTGGAGGCAGTGCAAGGGCTTGTAAAGCGATGCCTTGAATTCACCCAGGATGGGCCGCGAAGGGTGGATGACGACGACGAGGCCTTTGGGGATGACGTGGCACCGGATCATGAAGGGGACTAAGGCCTCACCAACCCAACCAGAGGAGCAACACTTAATAGACTTGATCTTTGTTTCACATATTTCACCCTTATTGGGTACTCTGTAACGAATTTCAAGTAATATCAATAAAATACATGGTTTATCCACCTTATATATATATATATATATATATATATATATATAGTCCGTATAAGATCAGGCCGGCTTGATCACTATGCTGATTCGACCTCCTCTCATTTTGGCACCTGGAGCATGTTTGAAGGATTTTCAACCATACGGATGGAAAGATTATCGAAAAATAAGCTAGCCTGTCAATTTTCATATAATTTGGTGACCGTTTGGTTCTTCCACTTAACGGTTCTTATTTTAGGGAAATTTTAACGGTACAGAATTTCAACCATTAAGTGGGAGGACCAAACGGTCACCAAATTGTATGAAAATTGACAGACTAGCTTATTTTTCGATGATCTTCCCATCCGTACAGTTGGAAATCCTTCAAACATGCTCTAGGGGCCAAAATAGAGCGACACAGTCCGGTAGCGGTGATCGGCTACTAATCTTAGACGGACTATATATATATATATATATATATATATATATATATATATATATATATATATATATATATATATATATAGGGGTAAAGCCATTTTTGGTCCCTAAAAATAGGACCAATGTTCATTTCCATCCCAAAATTCAAAATTTGTTCAATATGGTCCCTATGTATTGCATATTTTGAAATTTTGGGTCCCTATATATTCCGTATTTTGGCATTTTTGGTCCCTATTGTTGACGTGGCGGTCATGTGGAATACCAATGAAATGCATACAATCTTTTTATTATTATGTTTAGGTCGTTATTTTGCTGATGTGGAGTGATAAGTGGCAGTGTATGCTGATGTGGACCGTATTGAACAAATTTTAAATTTTTGAGATGGAAATAAACATTGGCCATGTTTTCAGGGACCAAAAATGGCTTTAACCCATATATATATATATATATATATATATATATATATATATATATATAATGAGCTTAATTCAGGGTACTCCTTTTTTCCAGAACTTGATGTTTTCATGGTGTTTATTTAAGGTTTAAGGAAAGATAAATTTTATACTCAGAAAAAACAATCAACCAAATCATATTGTAAAATCCAAGATTTTATTTAAATAAAAGGATTTAGAATTTCCTCTAATTTAATTTTTAATTAAATTGCCAAAGGTTATTTTGGGGATTTGAATAATTTACAAGGACATCTTAGTAAATTGATAGTTTATAAAGAATAAATAAATTTAGTTTATAAATTTATCTAAATGGAAATTGATAATTGATTTGATGATTGATTTTGATAAGTTTGGAAATTCCCTAGATGGATGATGATTTGAACTTAGATGGAAATGGGGAATTGATTGATTAAATCAGTAATTTAATTAATATAGAAAATATTCTAAGTTGGAAACAATTTGAAAGGGATTGATTGAAATTCTTTAATTGGGCTGCCAAGGACGCAGTTGTTAAATTATTAAAGTAGAGGACTAAAGAGAAAAGGTACTTGTCTCTGGAAGAAGGACCTCGAGGAGAAAACAAAAAATACGGGGACTTGTTTGAAATTGCCATTATCTCTCAAAGGAAGGACCTGAGAGTAATTTGGAAAATAAACGGGGTTTTAATTGCAAAATGCCACGAGAACACAGGTTGAGGCCGTATTGAAAGCAACCAACGGCCAAGATTATGTTATCGTGAGATGGGGAATAAGCTCGAGGCACCAGCTTCTAATCCCGTCCGATAGTTTACAAACAATCGCGGTAGGGCTCATCCGATTCTGGCGATCCACGAGGATGCGCTTCCTTCTCTCCCAGCTCCAGCGGGTCACCGCGATCAAGCCCCACTATCAACGGAGCTGCAAACATGGAAGAAGAATTTTGCATGGACGAATCCCCCAATCCTAGGGATTGAATCCCGCTAGGCTTTTCCCATGAGCCTCTATAAAAACCGAGGCATCTTTGAGCTCCAAAGACTACACAACACACAAGCGATCTCCACCGTGAGGAATAGAAATAGGAAGAGGGAAGTCTGATCTTTGACGAGGTGTGAGAGGAGATTGGGGGCCCCGGTGGCGGCGCCGACCTATTGAAGTTGGTGTGATGCACGAGAACCGGGGCTCGTGGCGAAGACTTCTTCCCGAGGGATAGTGACGGACTAAGCTCACCGGTGAGCTCTCTTTTCCTTCTTGATTTTCTGTTAATCATTGGGCATGCATGCGGTAGAGTCTCGTCGCGGAGGGAGAGGAAGGAGGAGTTCTGATCCTGGTCATTGGCACGCCGGCGAGGAGCACACAGAAGCTTGGGATCGTGGACGTCGTGAAAGGGAGGGGAAACGAGCCTTCTATACTGTGAGGCGACCACCGAGGGTGTGCGCCCCCCAAACGCAGCATAGGGTGGAGAGGACTTCTGCCACCAAGCAAAGCCGACTGCCTATAGTGGAGAAGAAGATACTATAGTGAGAGAGAAAGAGAGGGAGGCTGGTGCGAAGAGAGAAACAAGGTTAATTAGTTATTAATTAACTAAATTAAAAGATAAAATTTAGTTAATAGATTTGGATTAAATAAATTAATGGATAAGGTATGGATTTAAATTTTGATTAAATAAATTAATTGATTAAACCATAGTTTAATTAATTGGTTGGGATTAATTAGAACCGGTTTAATTAAATGGATATTGAATTGAGTTAGATTAGTTAACTGATTTGGGATTAACTAATTGATCAATTCATTAACTGGTAACTAGTTAATTGGTGAGACGACTAATTAGAAGTTAATTAATGTGGTTAGTTAATTAATTGAGTAATTAGTTTGTTGATTAGTTGAATAAATAATTGGGGATTAACTAATTGGGTAATTAGTTAATTGAAGAATTTAATAATCAATTAGTGACTAATTTAGTAGTTGATTAATTGGGTTTGGGCTAACCGGTTAACACGGTTGGGTTCGACCGATTTGGATAGGGTCAGCCAAGTAAGTTGGGTCTGGATCATTTTAGACCAAGATGGTAGAATCAAATCATTTAAGTGTGGACTTAATCAATAATGATGGGGGCTTTGGTCATCATATAGTTAACATTTAATTTGATCTATTAAATAGAACTAGGAGGTTAAGTGGTTGAACCTAGCTACAAAAGAATAAATAAATAAAATAGTGGGAGATGTGGATTGAACCCAAGACATCCCACAACCTACTATTGGGCCTTAACAACCAGGCCACTTGGGGCCTTTATGTAAAAATAGATAAGCATACCAAGTTAAGGACTGGGACTTGGAATTCAGGGAAGGCCCATTAATCTGGGCTGGGCCCAATTAGAATATCATGCATACTTCATCTAGGGGATACGATGTTGATGTTACTGACATAGGGTTTACTATCAGGTTGACATAGATGTGAAGGGAGTTGGTAGCTTGGGACTCTTGGCTACGTGACTTCATGTAAGTTACTTATGCCTAGTTACCACCCATCGTTGGGTTTCTTGTTTTGATGTATGCTATCTATTTAGCATGTTTCTCCTTGATATGTTCTGTTTGTGCACATACATGCTTTTTATTTGCTTTTATTTCTAGTGTGCATGGTTGATATGCTAGAGGTAGGGTGTAGCTCTACCTGTCTTTGATATGTGAGTTGGCCATACCCACCCATGGGCCGACACTTGATCATGGGCACATGGTCTTGTGTGCTGGCCGGGAGGTATGTGCTAACTGAGATGGTTTATCCACCTGGCACAGTGGAGCGTGGAGGCTCCGGTTTGAGAGAACATTCGGGGAGGGGACACCCTGACGTAACCGCATTTCATGCCAGGGGGAGGGTACTCTGGCTGTCATGCCTGTCAGCGGGATTGATACGCTGGCCATGTTGATATGTACAAGAGGTGGCGCTACCGAGATGCGACAGTGTGGTCACGCACAACGGATTGTTGTGCTATTAACTGTCCGGGGATAGCTTGATCAGTTTTGTGATCTTTTTGTTGAGCCCCCAGGGCTATCTTGGATAGGAGTTGTTCCTTGATGTTTGTGGTAGACTCCTAGGTCTCTTTGATGATACTTGACATTGTTTCTGTTGTACCTTTGATATTGTTGCAGGGTACTTACTAAGCTTTCCATTCGAAAGCTCATGCACTTGTTTCCTTATTCTCTTTTAGGTTTTGAGCAAAGAGGGAGTCTTAGAGATCGTCATGCGAGAGGCGAGGGAGGGATCTTTGCCGAGGTCGGAGGATCTCAGTTATCAATTTCCTCTTGAGTGAGATTTATGTTATTAGGACTCATGTAGGGCCTTGTTGTTTAGGGTCCCTGAACCCTGGTTTTGTTTTTATTTATGTTGTTAAACTCTGATGTTTGATTACGACTTTTGAGTTATATCTGGATTTTATGTGTTATCTGCTATACTTATTTAGGTGTTGTATCTGAGAGGGGCTCGCCTCCACTTAGGTACTCCTATCTGATATGCGTGCAGAGGTCCGGGATCGGATCGGGGTGTGACAGTTATACAAACCAGAGACGTGCCAAAAACAGACGAAGTTCAAAGGTTTTTCATCCCTTCAAATGACTGAGTAGGAGGAACCTACTGTAGAGTATATATCACCTAAAAATAAAAAATGTAATAAAAGGTAAAAATATTAATTTTGTGTACAATTTCAAGACAAGCATAGCTAAATCTTATCAAGAAACTAGTTGAGAATTTACCAAAATAACAATAATTCATATAATACTAGAAAAAAAGGTCATCCAAATATCAAAAAAGGAGATATCAGGCCAAATTCTAAACCAAGAACACTTGATTCATATCTAAATATCCTACAAGTAAATTCCTCAATAGAAAAAAAAAATAGAAAAGAAAACCTAACATCTCTCACATTCATACCGAATCCACCAACAAAACAATTTGTGAACAAAATAACAAAAAAGAAACTCGGAACAACACTCACAAGGCCTTGCAAACCGATCGATAGGTCGACCCAATCATCAAAAACCCCACAAATCTGAACACAAACCTGATATGTGCTACATTGGATACATACCCAAAGGAAGTGTTGATATGGAGAAGATCTAGTCAAGTTTGTTAAGTTTGTCTTAATCTTTGGTCAAGATTGTTAAGCTTGAAATAAGCTTACGTTGTGTAGGTCTTTAGCCTGAGTGATAGTTGTCCTATTTTTCCGTTTAGTAGTTGTATTTTGTTTAGGAGTTGAGGCTATAAAAGTAGTCAATAGTATTGAATAAAAGAGAGAATTATTACTAAACCCGTACTCCTCACGCAATTCCGCTTCTCTTTCTTCTCTACTAACTTCATTCCTATTAGTGGTATCAGAGACAAGTTATAATCATGGACACCAAATCAAATGCAGAATTTCACAATGATGTCACCAAAATTTTGGCACATGATGAATCCAGTTTCGAGGTTAATCTTTGCCTTACAAGCGGTGTTGGCTAAACTACAAGCTTCTACGAGCCACCCGAGGCTCTCAAACCCTACGTTAACTTTGTTCGCTTGTGAAACCACACACTCAAAGAATGTTTGGTCGCTCCAACACCAAAGAATGGTCATCTTAATCATGGACTCAAGTTGTCCTTTCCAAAGTTCAATGGCAAAAGACAAGATGGTTGGAAGAGAATGTCATAGCGGTTGAGCCGCACTTTTGAAGTTTCTTGCTATGTACTAGTTAGTTGTAATTTTCTATTTTTTAATTAGCTATCAAGCTCTTATTATGTCAAAAAAGTTCATTGGCAAGTAAAGACCCGAATGATTGGATCTACAAAGACGAACAATATTTTGATTTCCATAATATTATGCCTCCCCAACAAGTTCAACTGGGCATCAGCTCCTCGCCGCACAGGTGGTTGACAAAATTTCATGGACAACTCATATGGACCGAGTTCACCAAAGCTCTATTGCTCCGCTTTGGCCCAACAAATTACGAGGATCCATCGTAAGCCTTGACTCGCCTTAAACACACATCCAATGTGGCGTGATATCAAGAAGCCTTCAAAACACTATCCCATCAAGTTGATGATCTACCAAAAATTTTCTCATTGGTTGTTTTATTACGGGACTTCGAGATGACATTCGCTTGATGTCAAAACTAAACAACCTCGAACCTTGGCGAGATACCATAGGAGTGGCTCTACCGGTGATCGAGGAATTTCAATCTCAATCTGCTTTAGCAATACTGTAAGCCATCCAACCCAAGCTGGCTGGAGTGCTCGGACCTTCCCCAACTCCACACATGAACAAAGCTTAACTCATTCCTATGAAAATCGTATAAAACCCCAAGAAACATCCGATTCAACCCCCAAAACCCCAAGAAATCTAGATGTGAAACCTTCACACCTCTCGCTAGTCAGAAGCATTGGATCAATCCACGGATCTCAAGGTTGGGCTCTAGAGTAGCTTGTCGACAATGGAGGGATTGACGGAGAGCTTGGAGGGGGAAGGCAGCGGAGGGACACACCAAGGTGGAGGAAGGCAGAGAGCTGGGCGGTGGTGATGAGACGATGGAAGATGTAGGGATCAGGATCCCATGAGGGGGTGGGATTGGCGGTAGAAGAAGGAAAGGATAGAGAATAGTAAGAGAGGTGGATGAGGGAAGAAAGGTGATTGAAGGTGATTTTAATCCTTTAGTTTTAGGTGTAATACCCAATTTAGTCGCTCTATTATATAGATTTGTGACTTTAGGTCCCTCTCTTATAATTTGAGCCTTTTTGGTCTCTATACTTTCACGATTTAGAAATGTCCCTAAAGGCATATTTAAAGGCATGTTTAGCCCCTAAAGTTAACGAAGGAAGAGACTGATATTTCTCCATCGTGAATATAGGCCCTAGGTCTCAAATTATAATAGAGGGACTAAATTGAGTATTACACCTTAGTTTTACTACATACCTTGCTACAGTGCCAAGGTAGCGTACATAGCACACAATTTACATACACTTGCACACAATTTCTACAGTGCTGCACACAAATCGCTATCGAGTCCGTTACACACCATCCGAGCCCGTTGCACACAATTCCTATAGTACTGCACACAATTTGTATAACCTTGCACACATAAGTATGCTACCTTGGGAAATAATACCCAAGGTATCTTAGAATTCACTTTCAACTTACAGTAAATTTGGCTGTGAGCTAAAATGCAACAAAAGTGGGGTTAGATCTAACTTGACTTACATGTAACTTACCCGTTTAAAGTAAGCAAACACCCAAAAGTTACACTTACCTGCAAAACAACTTAGTTCATAGCTACTCACAGATAACCAAACAATCCCTATATACAAATTGGACTCAATTGATAGAGAAATGCAACAATCCCAATTGCTTCCACTCGTCAAGCTTATTAATACAGTTATGATTTACCACCGATCTTCTGAAGATCAGGTTGGTGTTTTGATGAAGGTCCCATGAAAACCATAAGGCACTCTTTGTGGCAATGTTATTTTAGCTACTTCTTTGCTCTCAAATCATCTAGTATCGATTATATGAACCTGGAAAAAAGAATATAAAGATAAATACAAGAAGTCGTGAAAGCGCAAAGCGATTTAAAACCAAGTGAAAGAAATATGTATATAATCCTACTTGAGATATGTTAGTTTCTTCATTTGTGGACATAGGAAATTATCTATGCATCATCTTCTTGAGTAGCCGTGTCTTGGTGCAAATCTTGATCCGATTACATAATATATGTTCTTCAGAGTTGATGATGCTCCACTTTGTGATCAATTGTTGATGCTACAAATTTGGAAATTAAAATTCAGCGTGTTCATATATAGATATATGAACATAAATAATCAATTCATGAAGAACATAGCATACCCCAGAGATCTTATCAACTTCTTCGAAAGAGAACTTCACTAAGCATCCAAACATTGGCAATGCTGTGAACAAAGAGGTGATATTCATATGTTTGTAAACCAACAAAGAAATTAAAATCATGAGAAGGAAAACTCATTACCACAAATAGAGCTTGCCGCAGAGTCTACAGCTTGAACCAGTGGCAGAGTCAGGAAGTTTATAATATGGGGTCAATATTTTACAATTATGTACAGTTTGAAAACCAAAAATTCCTACAATAAGTCTCTTAACATATTATCATCATCTATAATACAAGCAAATCATGTATATATTTAGAAATATAGTTAAAACATTATAAAAAAGTTAAAAATACAAATAGATCCGCCACTGGGAGAGAGTAAAGTTAATAAAATGTTACTTTTCAGTTTTTTTAAAATCATATTTATATTATATTATTATAATGTTAATATTATATTATATTATATATATATATATATTAAAAAAAAAACTTGGGATTTGAGAAAAAGTAAAGAGGTTACTTTTTCCAAAATCAGATTTTATATTATATTATTATATATATTATGTTGGACGGATGATGAAATTTATTGACCCAAGATTTCAAAATAATGAGGGTCATTTACTATTTTAAATAACATGTGTATATATATATATATATATATATATATATATATATATATATATCAGATTTTATATTATATTATTATATATATTATGTTGGACGGATGATGAAATTTATTGACCCAAGATTTCAAAATAATGAGGGTCATTTACTATTTTAAATAACATGTGTATATATATATATATATATATATATATATATATATAGAGTCTTGATTTTGCGTACCGGAATTGTAAATTTCCTACGCTGTTGATTCTCAGGCCCCTGAGCATGTTTGAACAATTTTCAACCGTATGGATGGAAAGATCATCGAAAAATAAGTTAGCCTGTCAATTTTCATACAATTTGGGAACTTGTAGGGTCTTCATCTTAACAGTATCAAAACTTATAGGATTAACGATCCATAATTTCAACCGTTAAATTGGGAGGACCAAACGGTTACCAAATTGTATGAAAATTTACATGCTATGGTAGCTTATTTTTAGCGTGCATCTTCTCATCCATAAAAAAAAAAGAATACCTTAAGGGGCCAAATGGGCCTTTCCCGAAAATGAACAATGCGATTCACGTACCGCATGTAATCCTCTATATATATATATATAAACGTTTTGAAATTTTTGTGGGGTCATCTCGACCCTCACAAAATATATATAGATTCGCCAATCGGGTTTGAACATATGCAAACTTGTTTCTTAAACCGTATTAAAATTCTCATTGATCATGGGGAAGTCCATCGAGAACTCTCGACTTGTTAGATATCTCTCTTAACACCACCATTCTTAATGTTTAACCTCGTGATTCATACAAATGAGAGAACAAGAAGCCTTCTTCAAGGTTATCTTTATCATCATCATGTAAAGACTTTTCTTCTCATTTCAAACGTGAGTTGTGAAACCCAAGATTTTAGGTTATTAATTTTTATAAAAATCAGTGATTAATAAAAAGAAAGTCCCGAGGTTGGATTGAATCGAAGTTTAGTGGAATAGAAGTTATAATTATTTAAACAATAAGATAATTAGAAAGGTCCTTTGAATTTGAAATGAGAAATGAAATTGATAATGCCTTAATTAGGATTAAGAAGAGTCATCAAGGATATTTTTTGTAATTTCGTGAAAGTTTGGGACTTAAACAAAATTTGTATCCTCTCTCAAGTTTAACACAAGGTGGATGTATTTAAGATTTTAGAAAAGAATATTGGTTATAATATAAATATATGTTGATAATATAAAAAGTATGCATGATGGATAAAGTGATTGATTTGATAAATATATATATATCAATATATTTGAAAGATGGGATGTTAGTTTAGAATTCAAAAGATGCCATGTGAATTCAAAAGTGGAGTAATTTTGATTGATAAGATATAGGTCAAATACCCAATTTAGTCCCTCTATTATTATGATTTGTCCATTTGGGTCCCTCTAATATAAAACGTGCCTTTTTGGTCCCTTTAATTTTACTGTATTGTGCGCTTTTAAATCCTCCCTCCTTCAAGTTTATAGGGACCAAAAGGCCCTCGAAAAACATAAATAAAGGGACCAAAAAGGCTTGTGGAAGGATTTAAAAGATGTAAACATAAAATTAAAGGGACCAAAAGGCATGTTTTATATTAGAGGGACCCAAAAGGGACAAATCGTAATAATAGAGGGACTAAAACAGGTATTTGACCTAAGATATACTTTAATGGTTGAAGCCTTCTCGTTAGAACCGGAAAGAAGGAGAGGTATATTATTATAGATAAAGGTCGGCGGTGTTTGTGGCTAGAATAGATGAAGGCTTAGGTTACTTTAAGGTTACATGGAGGCATAAAGGGGACTAGATGGAGGAAATCATGCATGGAGATGCTTGGGGCGGGCTGGTAAACCATCATGGTAATCATGTGAGTAATAATAATGGACTTTGAATTTAAGTTTCATGAACCGTGGCTCTTACATGTTAGTTTTCATACTTGATTTAGAATAACCCGAGCTCTCGAAAGACGATGGTTGGGATCTCTCATGACAGTCAAGTGGGTCGTGAGAAGCTTGAGTCTACCCTTCGTGGTTGCCGTTATATGTTAGCAAGATTGGGTTAGTGATTGCTGCTTATATTAACTAGTCCTATTAAAACATATATGCCGGAATGAGTATATTAACAAAGGTCCGAATTATCCAAGGTTACACACATGGGTTTAGGTCCAAAGATACTTATATACTTTAGAGGGACGGCTTACATGGATGGTAGCATGCATGGGGTTCATTGAACTTCATGCATAGAGGAGTGATTGGGTTTGAATCGCTCTGATTCTTTAACCCGGTTTAGTCACTTAAGTTGGGTGAATTGGAGTTGGGTTTGATCGAACCAAGTTAGGTGGTTAAGTGAATGGGTTAAGTTAGCTCAAACGATAGACCCTGATTCATTATTGGGATAGAAGTTGGCGGGCCCTTGGCCCAGTAAAAGTGAGTAAGGTTGATGGGCTATTTGATATTTAGTAAGGCACTAAGACACCATCTTTACTATTACAAGATACCGACGTGGAGCGTAGAGACATGTTAGGAGGGAGTCCGGTTGATTTTGGTCATCTCGAAGATAGAGGTAAGTGACTCTTGCTTAGCTCCCACCCAGAGATGGGTTTCTTTGGCCTTCTTATTATTTGGTTTGGTATGTCCTTTGTTGGTATCGTGATTGTGAAGCCCATAATTTTTAGGAAATTATGTTTTCATTATTAGGTTCTAGTATTATTTTGAATTTTGTTAGAGAATAAGGGAGAGTCTCCCATGGATGATTTATTTGAATTTTATCTAGAATAAAAGTCATTTATTATCTTTAGAATATTAATCGTATTCCAAATCTTAGGATTTAAAATGTTAAATGAATATCTTGTTGGTGAATGATAATAACAATTTAATTTGAGAAATTCAATATGAATTGATAAGAGAATATATCTCAATTGGATGAGATAAGCTAGGATCATGATTAAATTCTTATATATGTTAAATAATTTAGATAATAGTTTGATAAGGAGAGAAATTATGAATTGAAAGAGGACTTTAAAAATAAATTAATCCCATAGTTTGGATTAATTGGAACTCACGCCAAGCATTAGAGGGTAATTATGAAAATATGGGAGAGGGATGAAGCGACTTAAAAGTAATTTCATAAAGTTCGTGGATCGAAGAGAATTCCCCTTTCTCTCTTGCAAAGGGTCTAGTGTGTAAATAGCTAAAGAAGGAAGGGCTTTGCAAAGAAAAAAAGGAATCAATTACTCTCATGCACGTGGGAAACAAAACGACGGGGTTGAGATGAGAGGATCCTCGATGAGCGCGATCGTGAGGACGCATCTAGTCGCTCACTTCCTAACTAGTAAACCGTAGTGGGAGCCACCCTTATCAGGCGGGAAAATCAAAATTACTCATCAGAACTATTGGTCTCAGTTCGGAGCACTGGAACTAATCTGGGCCGCCCAACCAAATCAGAGGAGAGATTCGTTCAGGGCTGTTGGATTGCTTGCACGCGATCATGTCCGTTCATCAAAGAAGGACGATCGCGAGGCACCCAAACCGCGCCTTCTCCAAACGCAACACCGCGCCAAGGCTCTCCTCGGGCGATCTCTATTGGGTGACCCTTCTAGAAAACCAAGTTTAAGTGGATGATAAACATTATCCGATCATCAAGTTGAAATCCTTAGAGTTATCTGGTCTTGAATCAAAGGTTATATAAGCCAGAGGAGCCTTGAGAGCTCTGAACACCACCGGAGAACAGCACTACCGCCACCTCTTCCTTGAGAGCTAGAGAGACAGAGAGAGAGACAGAGAGGAAGAGGAGTGCTGGTGCACCCTGGACGGTTGAGGATGGACCAGGAGCTTCACAGAGGGGTGGAGAACCACTGTTCTCGGCAGCGATACGCCAAATCACCGTGGAGCACGCCGGAGGATCTCTGCAGGCCGGTGAGACTTCCTCTCCTTAGATTTTTATTTTTATGTTAATATACATGCATGTATGGCATCGTATTAGTGAGGGAGAGGGAGAGGATGGGGCTCTGACCGTCGGGAAGGGACGAGGCGGCTGAGGTGAAGCTCTCCGGCGAGAAGAGGCTGTGAGGCGCCTGGTTGCTCAGGGAGAACTCCTGCTGACAAACCCCTCGCATATCAAGGTTTGACAGAGAGGGAGTATCTGCCACCGCCGCTTGCAGTGTGTGATGTGTCGAAATGAGCGCCGCCTCGCGCAGTAGAAACTCCGCTGTGTGTGTGGGGTGCTCCTGTAGAGGTAGAAGATGGAGTATTAGTTTTAAAAAATTAATTAGATCATTGGTTAGCTTATTAAAACCGTGTTTAATTGATATAAACCGATTTTAATACTATATGTAAGGTTAGGGCCGAAATAATTAGGTGGTGGGTTGGGCTCGGACATAGAAGGGTTGGGTTTGGATTGAGTTTCTTGGTTTAGGTTAGATGGTCCAGTCAAGTTGACTTTTGAATTTTGATTTGGGGTTTTGTCCAACCGGTTTGAGAGAGAGTTGTAAGAGGCTTTGGATCAAGGGTCACTTGGGTTTGGATCAATTAATTGGGTTCAATTAAGTCATGTTAGGATTGATTTGGGTTGAACCAAGTATAGAAGATTGGGTCTGGCCCAATCTGGTGGGCTTTATTAGCGGGCCAGAATAGTAGAACTATTAAAAAGAGAAAAAGAAGAGAGATGAGAGTGTAGAAGGAGAGATTTGAACCCAAGTCTCCCAAAACCCAACCAAGGCTTCTAACCACCGAGCTACTTTGACAATTTTTAAAAAACAAGAGGTGTCCGTTTAGATAAGGGCAGGCTTATGATTAAGGCTACTGCCAACCATGACCAACAAGTTAGATGGGACCCGCTTGGTTAGCCTATAGACCGTTAGTGAGAGAGTTGCATATGCATCTAAACATGAATAAAGGTACTATTATTAAAAATAGGTTTTGTTATCGATTTCGGGCAGAGAGAGTGGAGACACGCCAAGTGGATCTCGAATAGATCATTGATAAGGGTAAGTTACTCCCCGCCTAGTTCCCTACCCAGCTTTTGGGTCTTTCTTTGGCTTTTGAATAATTGCTTTATACTTCTTGTTTGAAAGTGGTTGATATCATTATTGTTGCTTGATTGATCGCATACACAAATTTGTTCTTTACCGATTTGTTGGATCTCTATGTTAGTGTATGCTTGTTGGCATGTTTACTGTGAATCAAAATACCACTCCCTGCTGATCGACACGCGGCCATGGAAACACGCGGAGCTTGTGCTCCATCCGGTTGCTGGTGTTTCTGCTACATCTTGTGTTGAAGATTCTCCATTAAGTGCAAATAAGTTTCAGACGTTCAGGGGGAGGACACTCTGAACGTCCTGTAGTCCTACCAGAGGGAGGAAACCCTGGATGTCCACCCGTCAGTGGGATGATACGCTGACCGTGTACGTGCATGTTAGAGCGCTACTAGACTCAAGGGTCTGGATGTGTTTAAGATAAGCACTGGGAGATGACGTGAAAGAGTTCTTGACTATCGCTTGTTATAGTGATCCTTGTTTTTTGTTTTTGATTTTGTGCTCTGATAAGTATATGTTTGGATCACTTTTTGTTTGATTACTTTCTTTCGGCTTCCTTGTATTTCCTGCAAGCTTAATCGAGCTTTCCTTTCGAAAGCTCATTTTATTGGATTTCTTCTTTTCTCAGGTTGGAGAATTGGCTGGAGTAATCCCAAGAGCTGCGCAAGAGATTGGTCTAGTTTACCAAGGTTCGAGAATCTTATATGATTTTGTGAGAGAAAATTTGTAGGACCCATGTAGGGCCATGACTTGTATTTTTAAGTTATTAATTTCCGTTGTGTAACTCATTGTTATTAATGGAAATAATGTTATCTCGCTTCATGATTACTAGGCCTTGTATCCTAGTGGAGCCTCGCCACTTGGTATCTGGCCGGTTCATGGTGTGCACGCGCCTCGAGGTCCCGTAATCCGGTCGGGCGACAAAGGATTGTGCTTGTTGTTATGATTTGGATATCCGCTTGTTGACTCGCATATATATATTGTTGATGTTTCCATATCTGTTGTTTGATTATTTGGACAAGTTTGTTGTTGGATGCTCGCTGAGCATGCCACCATGGACCGGGACATTACTGTGAGACTCGTGGTACTTGTGTTTAGGTTGGGTCGGTATGTGTCTGGATTGGGTATGCGTACCCATGGAGCATAGCCACCTGTCGTCCGACACTTAACCATTGAGGCGCGCGACACTTGTGTTGACCGTGGAGGTATGATTGGATGAGTGTAGGGGCTCGCTTTATTTGGTTTCTTTTGCCGATTTGATTGTTTCCTTGATATGATCCATATCTTGACTTTTATGGTTGTGCATATCGTGATTTCTCTCAAGTAGAGACTTACCGAGCTTTCCTTCGAAAGCTCACTTCTTTTTCTTTTCCTCCCTTTTAGGTTCTGAGGAGTAGGTGACACGATCTCACGTGTCGTGTAGATAGCCGAGAGGGGTTGATTTGCTGAGGTCTGCAGACCTCGATATTTTCTTTTCCGAGTAGGAGTCACCAGTTTAGTACCATTAGAAGACTATTTTGTATAGGGCGTATGAACCCTTGTATTTTTATCTTCTGCATTAGTACTCTGACTTTTAATGGAATTATGAACTTTTGGATTATATTATGTTATCTGCTATTGTTGCTTAGGCCTTGTATTCGAGTGGGGCTAGTCTTCACTTGGGTACGGCCGATCTGTTTACGTGCTCGAGGTCCCGGGATTCGGGTCGGGGCGTTAAATGAGTCCTCTAGAGAACCACTTGAACTTATCAAGGCCAAACTTTGAACCAGAAATAATCGACTTCGCGCTTCGCATCCCCTCACAACCACCTATTCCTTTCAACATTAATTCTCAAAGAAAACAACATGTAATGAGCTTGTGTTTCATGTATCTAACCTTATCTCCATCTTCATAAGCATTGATTAAGGAAACGTGTAGTAAGGTTGTACATGAAACCATTTGATTGATTCTGCATCTCCATAACGTGGCATCACTCCAATTCTTGCATAACTTTCTTTTCATAATTGATCAAGCTGCATGTTCAAAGTGAAATTTTAGTAAATTTAGGAATCATCACTCCAATAGATAGCACACAAGTACTTACGATCCACATCTGAGAACCCTATTAACATCTGCAGTGAGTGGCATGTCCAAGATTATATTTTACCTGAAAACCAAAACATATACAAAAATCATCCAGGAATTGAATCTATTTATGTGTTTATATTCAGTCTATCATGGTCTTACCTTTCGGTAACTCCAATATCATGGCAGAGAATGCTCCTCTCCAATTTGGTATCAACCTAATCTCTTCCCATAAGCTGGAAAATTGAAACAAGAGATCAATTATACATATATATAAACTTTGTATTGTATAAATTTCCCAATGATTAATAATCATTTGATGAACCTAAGGTCACTTCCAAAACAAGGAAAGGTTTCAATCGTGATCAACCCTCGCCAAATGATAACAATTATGTGTGATGCGCCTTTAAGCTAATCGATTCTAATATTTGTGGTATAGGATTCAAGTTTGTGATTAAGGGGACTAATGTTGTCATCCTTGCTAGAAGCTCAACCGAGATGGTGGAGGATAGCCTCTCCAGTCAACTTGCCGCCATAAGAATGTACTCGAATAATGCGTAGCTTGGATATTATACCTTCCTGTAACTATGGATTGCATACCTGCACTGAATTTAGTGCAAAAGGATGATCCTTACAACTGGAGTGGAGCTTCTAACAATTGGAGTAACTACCAACAATATATCAACCACATAAGAGAGCTCTTAAACCAATGGCCAGCCCTGGAGATGAGCTACTGTCCAAGGAACCTCAATCATCAAGGCGATAGCGCTGCGTGATATGACAGAGAAATCCAAGTTTGTCACCGCCCATCGCGGGGAGGATGCATCTAGATGGTTGGATAGTAATCACCGCAAAGCAGGTCGCATTTCTAGCTAATATGCTTTAGCTTTTCTTGTGTTTTATTACCCAAATTACCTCCAAGCTCTTTTTGTCCAAAAACCTCAGCTGATAACAAGCACTTCGGTCCCTGCAGCTTCTCAAGTTAAATTAACAACAAAGCATGGTCAGAGGTTATAATAAATTGGCAAGAGATAAAGAAGAAATTTTATTTTTTTTGTTTTTAAATTAACCTTTGAATGAGTAGTAAAAGGCATGTTCCATTCTCCATTGACATCCCAATTACCAAGTGTATCAAGGCTAGACATACCAATCTCCTGTGGAATGTGATTCTTTGCAATGGAGAAGCATCTTCCTGAATGTTCAAAGATATTGTTTTGCTAATGTACTTGTTTCACTTTGCCAAACCTCAATTGTCATAGAATAAAAAAATAGAGATTGTGTTAAATTAACCGACATGAAACTATTATCTGGGGCATAAAAAATTTGTACTTGGTTGAGAAGATAGGCGACGAGGATGGCTGTGTGAGTTACCCCTCATACCGCGTAATGAGGAAACAGTGTGGCCTCTTCTTTCTCCTTCTCAATCTTGAAAGTCCTGCACTCAACATAGCGATTCTTATAGCAAATAGTGAAGGTATTATTACTAGGATTTTTGGTGAAGTAGATGGCATGAAGCATGCCTTCTCCTCAACCCATATGCTGCTTAACCTCCCCAATGGTGATACAGTTGATGGGAGTGTCCCAAACTTCGGGTTTGGTCCTACAAAAGACATTTTCTACAATAATGATCCTAATATAACTAAAGAAGTTGAAGAACTTGCCCGAGCTCCGATCATCCAGCTGTGAAGACCTTCCTCATCAAAGGAAGTAGCTAAAGAAGGACAATGGCTAGAGTTTGGAGAATACTGACGAACCAAGCAAGATCCGCTGACGGCAAGCTCGGAGAGAAGAGACCATGGGAAGAAGAGGAATCCCTGACACATTGGAGAAGCATAGGATAACTACCCTCAGTCCTCGCAGAGAGGAAGTGAGCTATGCAGAAGTTGTGACAGGCTGGAGCAAAGAAATAGAAAGGAGTGGGCAAATGATGGAAACATTAGTAATGGGCAAGATGGGGAGCTTCGACGAGGAACCTTGGACGGAGGTTCACTTTAAGAGAAGAAGACGCACCTCCTCTAAAGAAGGCACAAAGCAGAACACGAGAAGAGGGGAGCGCATCCTCCGGCAAAGATGATAGCTTCCACCGCGAACTTCCACTAGAGTCATCAAGTGTGCGGAATTGCATGTAATCGGGCATCTTCACCCAAGTATCATAAACAAGAGATATTCCGCCAATGTGGAGGTTAAGGTTAGGGACACCGAGAAGCTTGATATCCCAAGCGATCTCTACCCGGGGCTTCGAGGAGTAGCCATCCAAAGGAGAGTAGGCTCAGAAAAAGAGGCAAAGTTTCATTCAGTGCTAGAGAAGCTAACCCACCCCTTAATTGTCACCCTATATAACCGAAGGGGAAGAAAATTTCTTGCTAGAGGAGCTCATCGGAGGAAGAGATACACTATGTCTCTCTAGCATTAGATTCTATAAGAATTGTAGAGAAAGGGAAGCTGACGGGGTGCTTGATCTTGATCATGGTGAAGACGAGAGAAGGGATCACTGATCAGCTGACTATAACGACAATAATGGAGTAGTTTATTCACGCCACCACCCCTAGTCACCTAAGCTATCAAGGATAGGAGATTGATGGTTTTCTCCCTTCCCCGCTCGACGAGGAAGGTGGAGCAAATAAATGACATCTAGCTAAAGAATTTCACACTATATATCACAACTTTATTAACTAATCTAGATTCACCAAACAAGGCTGTTAGTGAGCTTTGGTTTAAAACAAACAATGGTTTCCCTCTTTTCTGTAATAGGATAGAGACGGTGATGTATCATCAAACCGAGAAGCTGTGAAAACATTTATGCATATCGAGTATTGGTAGTCGTACGAATTCGCTAGGGATAATGGTTTTCGAGCACCATCAGGTATAGCATCGGTAGTCACCAACACACGGTGAGGGTGGTGCTCGGGCATAGATAGAGGTTGCTACCATGCAAATTAGAGCTTGAGAAGGAGAAGAAAATTCTGGTAGAAAGCAACGTCGGGACGATGACGATCGGAAAAGGAAAACAAGAACAAGGAAGAAGCAGCCGTGCGAGGGAAGGCAGAGAGAAAAGTGAATAGGGAGTAGACTATGCACCTGGCGACAACGGAAGAACCACACTCAGGGAAAGGTCGTTGCACCATACTCTGTTGCGTGAGAGAGAAGAGCTCTCCCATACGGGTGAACGTAGTTTGTCGGGTTGTGCTCACGTGGATGGCCACATTGGTCAAAGAAAGGATTGTAGTGGACACATGGTACACACTCGGTCAACAAACAACTCGAGGTCACACGTCGAATACCCAGGAGAGCACACCCTTAGTAGCAAAAGTGAGATGTGACAATATTGGGGTAGAACACTAGAATTCAACCCTGGTAGAAGCCCAATCACACACACAACAATGCTCCAACACCTCACAAAGATTAGTCTCCAAGCACATGCACAAATAGGGAAGAGAAAGAGAAACAAGCACACACCACAACACAAGATATACGTGGAGTTCTAAGACCTTGCCTACGCTCCACGGCGGGAATAAGGAATCCACTAGATATGAGTACCTTTGATGGCTTGAACAAGTCTCAAGCTCGCCTTAAGAAGAAAACATTCACAAGAGTATAACACCAAAGAAAGAAGATGACAAGAACAACTCAATATGCACTCTAGTCTCCTTAGAGCTTTCAAGTTGATCTCCAAAACTCCCTTTCAATTGTTGCTCAAAGCTCTCTTCAATGTCTCTCCTCTACAAGCCCTTCAAGTCCCTCTTCAAAAGCCCCTCAAATTTGAGATTAGGTCTTCACAAAAGCGTAAAGGGTATTTAAACTCTTGCACCATATGGGTTCGTGATATGGTCTGCATATGGGCCTCAGAGCCAACTTTAACCAAAATTGGACACCCCATACGCTGATATACGGACATATGCAGCTCGTATGGCTTGTTGGTTACTCTTATACGGCCCGTGATACGGCTATATATGGGCCTGTATTGCCCATAATGGTCGTGATATAGGCCCGCATACACTTTCCTCGGCTGCATCATACGGCTTTGGTAGGTCCATACGGCCCATATGGGGCCCCGTGATGGGCTCATCTCCTTATCTCCTCACACCTCCATCTCGCTTCTCATTTGACTCCAAATGTGGAACGAACATGATTACCTTATTCTGAGAGAGACCAACAAGATAGTACATCTCCATCGTACTCATATAGATGATACCCAACCCCAAAATTCCCCTCATTAGCATTTGCTAACGTTGAGCAAGTCCAAGCAATGTTGGAACTTGCTCCTTGGTACTACCTTGGTGAACATGTCTGCAAGATTGTCACTTGAGTGCACCTTCAATAAAGAAATGGAGCCTTCCTTTATGACATCTCGCACAAAGTGATACCGGATATACATATGCTTGGTACGAGCATGATGAACTTGATTCTTAGCCAAGTGAATCGCACTCTGACTGTCACATCCCAAGTCCACTACATCTTGCTCAATCCCAAGATCATCCAACAAACCCCATAACCACAAAGCTTCCTTTATTCCTTCTGACATAGCCATATACTCGACCTCAGTAGTAGATAAAGCAAATCGCGGCTTTGTAGCATCGATCTCCAACTAACCGGGTGCACCATATATCTTGAATACATAACCAGTAGTGGATTGCCGCCAGTCGAGACCTCCAGCATAATATGAGTCTACAAACCCACTCATCTGACATGATCCTCCACCAAAGCACAAACCAATGCCAGTGGTACCCTTCATGCATGTACCTCAATATCTATTTCATTGCTTCCCAGTGAGGTCATCCTGGATTTGCCATAAATCTGCTAACTACACTAATTGCCTGTGAAATGTCAGGGCGTGTGCAAACCATAGCATACATCAAACTCCCTATTGCACAAGTATAAGGAACTCGAGCCATTTGCTCCTTTTCCTCAACTGTAGTAGGTGATGACTGACTAGAGAGTCTAAAGTGTGAAGCCAATGGAGTCACTACTGGCTTTGCATCTTGCACTCCAAACCGAGCTATTGCCCTCTCAAGCCTTCTGATTCAAGAATAAAATTCGACTTGACCTCTCTCTCCTGATCTCCATACCAAGGATCTTCTTAGCTGCCCCCATGTTCTTCATCTCAAACTCCTTGTTAAGTTGAGACTTCAACTAATCTATCTCCACCTTACTCTTACAAGCAATGAGTATGTCATCTATATACAATAAGAGATAGATAAATGCACCACCACGAAGTTGTCAAAAATAAACACAAAGAATCGCATTCTTGCTTCCGAGTAGCCATTCTTGGAGCATAAAGGAATCAAAGCGCTTTGTACCACTATAGAGGTGACCGCCTGCACTATAAAGTGATTTCCACAAGCTGCAAACATGATTTTCCTTTCTCTCAATTTTGTACCCTCCTGGGTTGATGTATATAAATTTCTTCATCCAAGTCACCGCGGGTAAGAAGGCAGACTTAACATCAAGTTGTTCCAGCCAAGATCACCATGAGCTACCAAACTCAACAATACACTGGATAGAAGTGTGTTCACCACCGCTAGAAAATCTCATTGTAGTCCACCCCTTCTTTTTATACAAAACTCTTAGCCACTAGTCTTGCCTTTGTACCTTTGTACTACTTGACTCAGATAAATCTTCCTTCTTCCTGTACACCCACTTGCAACCTATAGCATGCTTCCCCAAGAACAATGGGACAACTTCCCATATTTGGTTCTTCCGAAGAGACTCTATCTCCTCTTCCATTACAACCAACCATCTCTCGCTATTTGAATCTCTAATAGCTTGCTTGAAGGTGACCGGCTCATCATCCTCTACCGAGAGAGCATACTCAACCAAATTCGCTTGCCCATAATGTCTCAGAGGTTCGTCGAATCCAAATTTCTGAACTGGTTTAATTTGTCTCTTTGGCCTAGTGGTAGCCAAAAACTCGATCGCCGCTGTCATGAGTGCCCGTGGTAATCGCCTTCTTGAACCTCCTCAAGTTCAAGCTCATCATCATCCTCATCCTGAGTATCTCCCTGAGCTTCCTCTTGAGTATGACTAGGACTTGATTGGTCTTCAGATCCTTCCATCTCCATCACTTGAGTATTGGTGGTCAACTCATCATTAACACCACCATCGGCATCATAGCCTTTAACAAAGCTAATATGGAATTTTCATCAAAGGTGACATATCCCTCGCTGATACAAACTTTGAATCTTCCAAGCACCAAAGGCTTATAGCCTTTCACACCCTTTTGCATATCCCAAGAAGAGTGCCTACTTGGCTTTAGGATCAAGCTTATTTTCCTTGACATGGTAATAAGTCAGGCAACCCAAGATTCTCAACACATCATAATTTGTATGTTCCCTTGACCATTGCCGATATAAGCATGCGATCACAATCCAAGCTAGAATGTGGAGCCCCTGCTCACTATCTAGCAAGTCAGAAAGTAACCGACTCTACCCACCATTCTCTCGCCCATACCGTAATTGGATCTCATATATCTTGATCTCTCAAGCAAAGTGCGGTTCAGCCTCTCCAACCTCATTCTCACAGAGTGTATCTCCTGATCATCCAATATCGAACAATACCCTCCTGATCACATAACTCCTTGAAGGAATACTCAGTATACTCAGTACCATTATTTGACCTAACTGTCTTCACCTTCCTCCAAGTTCTGTTTTCAATCATTGCTCTCCACCGCTTGAATGTCTCAAACACTTCATTCTTATACTTAAGAAAATACACCCAAGCATATCTAGAATAATCATCAACAAATGAGACGAAATATCTGGAACCTCCCTTTGAAGCAACCTTAGCCGGTCCCCATACATCCATATGCACATAGCCTAGTACTCCTCTGCTTTTGTGTTTGCTTGTAGCGAACTTGACTCTGTGTGATTTTCCATACACACAATGCTCAAAAAACTCCATGCAAGGCTTCTTCATGTTCTTCATCAAACCTTCTTTCCCAAGCAAAGATAGTCCCTTTTCCGACATATGTCCAAGTCGTAAATGCCAAAGCTTAGTGCAATCTGATGGGTTACTGCCTCCTGAGATCCCAACTGAAGCATTATTAGTCACTGTTGTACCCAACAAAGCATACAAGTTCCCGTGATGAATACCCTTTATCACCACCATGGAGCCACAAACAACCTTTTAGAACTCCCCTTCGCCACTATCTTGCAAACCACCGGAATCCAAAGCACCAAAAAGAAATCAAATTCTTCCTCAAGTCGTGGACATGCCGTACATCCATCAAGGTTCCGATCATCCCATCATGCATCTTGATATTGATTGAACTCTAGGCCAACCGCCTTGCAAGCATGATCATTGCCCATCAATACAAAGCATCTCACCATCAATGCTCTCATAGGTAGCAAACCACTTCCTATTTGGACACACATGTGATGTGAGCAACCCGAATCAAGTATCCACTCCCCTGAGATCTCACCACCTTGACTCACATTATAGCATTCATCTATTTCTATTTCCCCTTCCGAAGCAAAACTTGCTTCTTCTTGCTTGGTTGTCTTCCTCTTGTTGTTGTTCTTCTTCCTCCAATTGACTTTCTTGTTGGTATAATCGGCCTTGAAATGCCCTTGTTCTCCACAATTGTAACATATTACCTTTGCAATAGGTCTTAATTTTGATCTTGACTTGCCTCTATGCCCCATTCCCCTTTCATTTGATCTTCCTCTTACAATCAACCCCTCGCTCTTGCTCCTTGTAGTCAACTTCGAAGGTCATCGGATAACAAACATGTCCTGACTTCATCCATGGAAAGTGTGTGTCACCCACAAGCATCAATGTTTGTACCAAATTCTCAAATAAATGTGACAAAGAAAGTAGCAATAGTATGGCTTGATCCTCGTCATCTACTTTGATATCCACATCCTTGAAAATTGAAATTATCCTCTCAAACTTGTTTATGTGGTCTCGAATTGAGATACCTTCCTCCATCTTGCAAGTATCCAACTTGGTCTTCAAGTAGATACGATTTCTCAAAGTCTTGGTCATGAAATTGACCCAATTTCAACCACACTGCCGCTGCCTCCTTGTCACTCACCAAGAAGGCTTATATCCCTATCCAAGCATAGCATGATAGCCAAGACGCGCTCCATGTCAAGATCCTCCCAATCCTCATCAGCCATATCCTCCTTCTTCTCCTTCCCCAAAAGCGCCTTGTGTAGCCTTTGTGATATCAACGAATTCTTCATTTGCATCTTCCAATAAGAGAAATCATTCTTCCCATTGAACTTCTCAATCTCATACTTCCCAACCTTGGCATTACGGGTTGAAGACATCTCTTAGGAATTTCGTCGAACACCTTGTGTGTAAGAATTGCCCAAGCTGCGACCAACAGCTCTGATACCAGTTGTTGGGGTAGAACACTACAATTCAACCCTCGACGGAAGCCCAATCACACACATAACAATGCTCCAACACCCTGTCAAAGATTAGTCTCCAAACACACGCACAAATGGGGCAAGAGAAAGAGAAACAAGCACACACCACTACACAAGATATACGCGGAGTTCTAAGGCACCTTACCCACGCCTCCACTGTGGCGGGAACAAGGAATCCACTAAATATGAGTACCTTTGATGGCTTGAACAAGTCTCCGCAAGCTCTGCCCCTCAAGAAGAAAACATTCACAAGAGTATAACACCAAAGAAAGAAGATGACAAGCACAACTCACTATGCATTCTAGTCACCTTAGAGCTTTCAAGTTGATCTCCAAAACTCCATTTCAATTGTTGCTCAAAGCTCTCTTAAATGTCTCCTCCATAAGCCCTTCAAGTCCTCTTCTCAAAAGCCTCCCTCAAATTTGAGATTAGGTCTTCACAACAGCAGAAAGGATATTTAAACCTTATGCCATACAGCCCGTGATACGGCCCATATACGGCCCGTGACGCCCGTGAGCCAACTTCAGCTAAAAACTGACACCCCATATGGGCTGACATAATGGTCGTATAGCTTGGTGTCGCTTCAAGATGGGCCCGTGATATGGCCGATATATGGGCCCGTATTGCCCATACATGTTGTATATAGGCCCGCATAATTTCCCCGGCCGCATCATAAGGCTTTTTGGTGGATCCATACGGCCTCAGATGGGGCCCCCTCAGATCGCTCATCTCCTCATCTCCTCACGCATAATGCGACAAAATCAACTGAGGCCGCGAACTTTCGAAAGTAGCTATCACTTCGGATGACACGTACGTGCTTCCTATTATAAGGACATGGACACATGTCATGTAGGGTGAAGTAGCTCTCCTCGGACCACAGAACTCTTCCCCCTATTCCCCGAGACATCAATATCATAGGAGCTATAGGGGACCAACCACGTGCAAGGCAGCGATAGCTCAAGCAGGGGCAACGTCAATGAGGACCAATTTAAATCAACACACTTCGCAAAGAGAAGTGGAGTAATTGATGCGAAGCTAGCAGCTGACTCAGGGAAGTCCATAGGTGCATCTGTGGCAGGTGATATGGAGGAGATGGTTACAATGGGAGTTGAGGTGGCATAACACATATACAATGACGTGGATGAAGAAATACAAGTTATGTGACGCACTGGCATGGAATAAGGAGGGGTTCATATGGAGGACACATTGCTTAATATGGAAGACATGGACGCTGAGGTGGATTCCAACGTGGAAGTTGATGTATGTATTTATGACATTGTAGCCGAAAGGTGGACAATGATGTGGTAACAGATGTTGCATACCTGATGAGGTGGATGCCAATATGGCAGACTTGATGACAAGGCATAGCAAGTTGAGGTGTCTGAGTGTGCTAAGTAACAAAGTACGCTAACTTGATAAGGCTTGATGACGAGGCAGAAATTGATGACATGGTAGGGCCTGTTGACATGGAAACGATGAGGACGCTAACTTGGATGACAAGGATGTCGTGGTTGATGAGATAGGTTTGAGGATGACGTGGTGGTTGTGTTGTCTATGGATATGACCACTAAGAAGTATGTTGACACGCCATAACTAGGGATGGCAATTATACCCAAACCCGACCCGACCTGACCCGAGTTTGACGGGGAAAACCCGGTTTGACTGGGTTTCGGGTCGGGTTCGGGTAAAACCCGAATAATATAAAGCGGGTGCGGGGCGGGTATGGGAAACTTGATACCCGACCTGAAATATAAAATTACAAAAATACCCCCATTATATATATATATATATATATATATAGATATATATATATATATATACATTTGTAAGTTAGGGTTTGTTTGAGAGTCTGAGTCTCCTCCACCGCCTCTTCCCTCCCCGCCTCCCCTTCCCTCCTACCGCCTCCACTGCCGCCTCCCCGCCTCCCTCGCCTCCTTCCCCTCCCCGCCGCCTTCTCCACTGCGCCAGCTTCCATCAGTATATCAGCCAGCCACCATTGGAAACCAAGTAACCATTGTTTTTGTTGGCATTGATTATAGTATTTTTTTCATGGAAATTTCGTGAATTTCCTTGTTGGGGTTCCTCAATATAATAGAACCGAAGTTTCTTACCGCTTTTATGCCTACTAGATTTGTTTAGGAACTTCCTTTACAAAGGTCCCTTTTTATGTGCCTATTGTTCTTATGCCAGCCTAAAATAAAAATCCCGGCATGCTTAACCAAAAGAGGAAGTGTGAATTCATTCCAATGTACATTCTATGGTGTAATGCGTTTGTGAAGGAGTATGGGCATCATTTTTAGTTTTTGTAAAAAAAATCTCATAACAATAGATGGTAATGTTCTTCAGAGTCCCAGTAAATGTCATCTATTTCCCCACAATTGGTGGTATTTGTCTTCCCTTGACAACAAGGCTTCAAGATATTTTTCAACTTCCTTGTTCCTTATTCAGTTGAACATTAGAAATTAGCAATAAATTTCTTGATGACCTGATGTGGTTCCCATGTGGATCTAACAAAGCAATGAGGAACACCACACCTTCAGCTTAGGTTGTCATGCATCAACATTCATTATTCATCATAGAAAACCAACCACTTACCTAAAACAAAAATTAATAATTCTACTATCTCGTTACAAAACTTTTAAAAAATTACCAAATTAACATCCTTTGAAAACTACTATATTCCTTAATAATTAATACATCAAGTTGATAGATGATTACCATTAATTAACAAAGAAGAGTAAAAAGAAAATTGTTGAACATTAACATTAAATCAACAATTACTTGCTAGCAAAGACAATCAGAAACTAGAATGCATGAGATTTCTTTCTTGTTCAAAGCTTTCCCTAAAAAACTTGGCAAAACTATAAGAATTAGCAAAATTCTATTTGTTAGAATTTCAACATAGAATCTGAAACTTATGATCAACAGATAGGTTCATGCAAATAATTTGTTTTATTTATTCTATCTGTAATTTACTGATCCATAACTTAGTCTCCAATATGCCATTTATGTTTTTATACTCTGAATTGGTGTTCTTTGCCTTGATTGGTTTCTTTATAATATGCTCATTATATGAATAATTGGTTTTTTTAGATGGGTGACGATATTGCTTCTCATCAATCAATAGCTAACCCGGTTGGAAGTTCAGCTCAATCAACTGAAATTGGAAGTTTTAATCCGGAAGACTCTACTCCAAATGAAATTGCCATTGAAGGAAATGCAGGAGATCAAACAGATTCTACTACACAAACTGGGAGGCTCAAAAGTGTTGTGTGGAGTCATTTTAAAAAGACTCAAGTTAATGGAGAGGACAAAGCTCAATGCAATTATTGTAAGAAATTGCTTGGTGCGAAATCGAAAAATGGAACGAAGCACTTGCATCAACATATGGAGTCATGCATACAACGCAAGATTAGCTTAAGGGGGCAAAAACTTATCACATCCAAGATTAGTAAAGGCAAACAAGAAATGACTTCTGCAATTTATGATCCAGAATTAGCAAAGAAAGAGCTAGGTCAAGCAATTATTATGCATGAATATCCACCGCCGATAGTGGATCATATCGGTTTCGTAAGATATTCAACCGCACTTCAAATGCATTATTTAAAGTCCCATCTCGAAACACCATGAAGAAAGAAATTTTAAAAATTTATGATACTGAGAAATCCTTGGCATTGAAGTTGATGGACACTAATGAAGGGAGAGTGGCAATTACAGCAGATATGTGGACATCAGGCAACCAAAAGAAGGGATACATGGCTATCACTGCCCACTACATTGATTCGTCTTGGAATTTACAAAGTCACATTTTGAGGTACATATAAATTTATTTTATGATTACATGTTACTTTTCAATAGTAGTGATAATTGTTCTTTACTTATATATATATATATATATATATATTGGAATGATTAAATGTATTTTTTTTATATTAGGTTCATTTATGTCCCTGCTCCTCATACAAGTTATAGACTTGGCACTGTCTTGGTTGGATGTTTATTGGATTGGAATATTGATGGTAAATTATCCACAATAACTTTGGATAATTGTAGCAGAAATGATTCCATGATTCAGAAAATCAAAGATAAATTGCATCTTGGGGCTTTGCTAAAAGATGGTTCTTTACTTCATATGCTTGTTAAGCATATATATTGAATTTAATTGTGAAAGATGGATTAGAGGTGGTGAAAGATGGTGTAGAAAAATTGCGTGACAGTTGTAGCTTATTGGAATGCAACTCCTAAAAAGAGTGGAAAAATTTAAGGAAACGGCTAGACAATTAAGCATGATCTACAAGAAAAGCTTATGTTTGGATTGTCCAACTAGATGGAATCTCGACTTATAAAATGCTTGATGTTGCCATATCATATAAAGAAGTATTTTGGTGCTAAAACAAATGGATGACAAATATACTTGTTTGCCAACGACAACACAATGGGAATTTGCAAGTGAAGTTTGTGATAAATTGAAGATTTTTAATAATGTTACAGAATTATTTTCTGGCACTAAGTATCCCATTGCTAATATTTACTTTCCCAAAGTTTGTGAAATTAAATTGACAATATCAAGTTGGCTTACTTCTCCTAATGAGGTGATTCGAAGAATGGCAACAAAAATGATGGATAAGTTTAATTGTTATTGGAGTGTGATTCATGATATCATGGGAGTTGCTACAGTGTTGGATCCAAGAAACAAGATGAGCTTGCTTGAATATTATTATCAAAAATTGTATTCCATCGATGCTAAAGTTGAAGTTAATAGAATTCGAAAGCTTTGCTATGATTTGGTTTTTGAATATGAGTTGAAGAATAAAGAATCCACTAGCTCTCCATGTGAAGATAATAATTCTACACTTGATGATACATTGAATGACTTTGATGCATTTGTGAAGAGCCAAAAAAGGGCAAAAACATCACATGTTAAGTCAGAGCTTGATCTTTATTTGGAGGAAGATATTCTACCAAGAACTGCAACCTTTGATATTTTAATGTGGTGGAAGGTGAATGGAGTTAAATATCCAACGCTACAAGCAATTGCAAAGGATGTGTTAGCCATTCCAATATCTACTGTTGCTTCTGATCTACATTCAATACTAGTGGTCGAATACTAAGCCCGCATCGTAGTTGACTTCATTGGTATACTTTAGAGGCTTTGATGTGTGCTAGAAGTTGGTTATGGAATGAAGAATATAAAGGTAAAGTTATTTATTTACATGTTTTATATGTTTTAATATGTTATGGTTTTATTATCACTAACTCATTAAATTTCATGTGGTTTATATAGGAATGAGTTCTAAAGCAATGGAAGACTACACCAATTTACTTGATGAGATAGATTCTGAAGATGAAGGTAAAAAAAAAATTACAAATTTAATGATATTCGTAAGAAAAAATATATAATTTTTATATTTTCAATTCTAAACTTCTTTTGTTTAATGTAGATGAATTATTAGCAAGTGGAGCTACTCATGGGTTAGAAGATGATTGATCATTTGATGATGAATGGTGATGAATGGGGGTTCTAAAGGGCTATGTTCCTTGGATTAAACTTTTCAATTTTTACTTTAGTATCATTTTGTATAAGTTTGAATGTGCACTTTATTATTTTGGTTTGATCTCTTTGAAGATGATGATGAATGGTGGTCATTTTATCTAAAAAACATTAAGATTTTGGATTGAAGTTTTCAATTTATATTTTATTATTGTTTTATGAGATTTTAAATGTGCATTTTTTTACTTAGGATTGAAATTTTAAATTTTTATTGTTAATGTTATGTGGGCCGGGCCTAGAGCCGGACGGGGGCGGGGATACCCGCGGGTACCCGATTCCCCGTCGGGTTCGGGTATGGGGCGGGTTTTTAAAAACCCGGAGGGTATCGGGGGCGGGTCGGGGGCGGGGGCGGGGAGTCGGGTCGGCGGCGGGGTAGGCAAAACCCGCCCTGACCCGACCCGTTGCAATCCATAGCCATAACCAATGCAAGGGGAGATAGCAGGCCAACCCAATTATGATTTAACTTATGGTTCAAGTCCGCCATACCCAAATGTACCCCAAAATTTCAACATACCGGTAGAATAACAAGGCAAATGGGTTATGATATTCCAACAAAATGGGCCCAACTCGACCCAAATATAGATTCAGGGATTTTTTTCAATAAAGATAGGATGAACCTAGATCTATCTTCTTTGCACCCAAGGTTCATACATGGGTCCTAGAGTCTCATTTCAGCTGAAGCATAGGAAAGAATCAACATAGGGGAGCCCACAACTAAACAAGGTGCCAACAAGGGAAAGAAGGAAGGTGGAGGAAAAATGAAAAGCCCAACCACTACTCGGGAATTACAAGAGAATTCACCCAAGAGAACAACAAGGAGAAATAAAAGAGCCAAATCATCATGTGCCTCGAGAATGGAGAAAGAAGTCTTCATCACTCTACAAACTTCAACAAAGAAAAGTGTGTCAGAATAAGACCCTACCCCACACCCTAAGATAAAAATCTAAACCTAATTACTATTACACTAACGCTTTCTGAATTACTAGACATAGAACTTTTAACTACTGCTCTTTTGGTGGCAGTTGACCTCAGCCCCTTTGAAGAGCTTAAACCAGCTTACCTCAAACACATGAGAGAGACAAAAGTTAAGAGACTAAATTAATGGGAAGGGAGCAACAAGGCCCCCTGACAAAGAATGATACATAGCAAGGTTGGTACATGGTGATCAATGAAATTGATTTCCTAGAACATTAGGGGACTAGGTAATCAAAAGAAATTAACTTGGTCAGAGACTTTCTTCAGCTGTACAAGGTGGATATATATGTATGTTTTTACACGAAACAAAACTCCAAAATATCAACAATTATATATGGCGTACTATAGGCGGAAACATTGCCAATGGGCCATTGAAACAAGAGGAGGTTGTAGTATTGGTTGGAAGAGTATGCTATTTAACCTCAAAGAGTCCTAAATAGATCAATACATAGCCACAGTGATACTAGAAGATAAGGCAAACAAAAATACGTCAAGGATGCTGACCACTGTATATGCGACCCACAATACGCGCGCCTCAAAGAACTGTTTGTTAGGAAGCAATCAAAAGCATCAAAGAAAGATGGGATGGGTCGTGGTTGTTGTGCAGAGATTTTAATACAACCAAACACCCCGAGGACTCAAACTCCAACTCACATAATATTAGAGAAAGGGATTAGTTTGAACAGCTGATACAAGATCTTGGATTGATCAACCCCCCTCTTCTAGGACGACAGTTTATATGGACTAATGGGAGAGCATCCCTAGCATTTGCACGGTTGGACAGGTTCTTATTATCCATCTGTAACGCCCCGACCCGATTAATCAAAGAAATATTTTATTTATTTCCTTTTGAATAATCCAAACAAATTCTTGAATCAACACATTACTCAACTCGTCATTTCAAATCAAACCATTTTACTTAAGTTGATTAGCCCAAATCAACTAATCTTTTGATTAGCTAACCAAAGTATTCGATTTTAACTAATTATTCAATTAGTTCACTTTCAAGTAATCATTCGATTAATTCACATAATTAGTTAATTAATTATCCCTTTTTTGTCAAATTTCTGGTTAGTTAGCTAACTAATAAATAAATTTTCATTAAACTAATTATTTAGGGAGACAAATCTACTTAGTTAATAATCAAATAACCAAACTAATCATCATTAGTCACTAATTAATTAAATTAACTAATTACTAACCCCTCTCTCTCTCTTTTATTTCTCTCTCTCTTCTCAGGCTGGGCGTCGACGACTCCAACCCCGCGACCGTGGCTCCACCGGTGGCTGGGGATCCCCCGGGTCACCGCAACGGCCCTCCTGACCCCTAAGCCCGAAAGCAGTAAAGCCTCCCCGCCTGGCCCGGCCGCCGAGGGTCTCCTTTTAAGCACACTGTGAGCGCCGCCAGGAGGGCAAGACCGCGGCTCCTTCCTCACTGCAGGTTGCCGGTGCGACAGTGGGCGCTTGTGTCTGCATGTTGGCCGACGGTGATGCACAAGGACCGGAACCTTCTCCGTCTGGCTAGCCCCTAGCCTGGAGGAGGGTTGGCTCCCCAGCCGTGAGCATCAGCCGTCGTCAGGCCTGAAGTTGACCAAGTTTCCCCGGCTCCCAGGACCTCGACGTCGGAGGTTTGACGTCGTCTCCCCCCTCCTCTCACGTCCTAGCAGTACACATGCATGCAGGTGCTCGTGCAAGGTGTAAAAAAAAACAGAGAAGGAAGGGCCTTAAAGTGTGATGCTACCGGCTTGCCCCGCCTACTGAAATGCTGCCTGTGTGCTCCTCGCCGGCCACTGTTCTCGACCTCTATTGATAGCGAAGCTTCAGGGGAAAGCCTATGCTCCTCTTCCTTCTCCGTTCACCAACGAAGCTCGGTGACCTTGGTGCTCCTCCCGGCCTCCTCCCTTTATAGGTCTCACGGGGAGATCGAACGAGATCCTTTCTCGTTGATTTGAGGAATCGTCTTCGAATCCTTTCCAATTCCGTCGCTCATAGATTGAAGGTAAAACCTACCATATTTACTCCTTCCTTATGTGCAGATTCGCTCGCCAGTCTTCAGCGAGGTTTGGCGCGCGTTGATAGCTGGAGAAGAAGAAAGAGTCTGATCGCCTCGCGATCAGCTCACCGATGCCTTGATCCCGCGCCATCATTCCAGATGAACGAATCGGGACCCGTCGCACCGTGCAGCCTTATCCCATGCTACATAGCCCCAATGCCTCTAGATGGGTTTTCATCAGCCGATCTCCTAATCTGGACCGTTCGTCCATTCTATAGAGGCTGTTCTCTGGTCTTTTGCACTAAGGCCCCTCTGCTTCTCAAATTCACCATTTGGTCCCTGGAGTGTGAGAGAGACACTATTTCATTAAGGTCCCTTATCTCTTCTAGTTTACATTTAGGTCCTTCACCAGAGACATTATCTTTTACCTTGTGGTCCTCAACTTTTTATGAAATTCTTGTTAAGTCCTTGGCAGCCAATTAATTTAAATTCACTATTTAAATTAATTTTCCCCTCCTTCCTTAATTAAACCTACCATACTAACTTAGAATATTTCCCAATTTAATTAAATCACCCTTGATTTAAATTAAATTTCTCATTTCCATTTTTTGTCCACCCATGATCAATTTAGCAAATTTCCTTAATTATTCTAAATTGATCATTTCCAAATTCAACTAATCAATCACCAATCAACTTAGACAAATTATGGAATTTATTTATTCTTCTTTAAACTCTCTCATGCCCATTTTCCAAAATGCCCTTGGAGTTTATACTAATCCCCAAAATACCCTTTTTGCAAAATTAAATAGAGAAAAATTTTAAATCCCTTTTTATTCAATAAAAATCTTGGATTTTACAATCCACCGAGTGGATCTTGGGGTTTCCTAGAATTTGGCAAACATGCCTCCCTCGGGTGCGATCGGACCATGTACCAATTTGTCTGGAGTATGGCATCCATAACCCCCAGGCTACCTAGTTTCGCTACAAAAGGGACTGAGGAAACACAAAGGGGTTTTGGGGAATAATAGAAGCAAACTAGCAGCAACAACAGTTGCAAGTAGATAGGGCGTACATTCTAGCAAACCGCTTAAGTGCTACTAGAAATAAAGTGTGAAGTTGGAAGAAGGAAACTCTCAATTGGAGAAGAAGAAGGAAATCCTCTCAGAAATAAATTGGTAGATGTGACCAAGGAATCCATAATGTTTACAAGGGAGGAAGAGAAAAAATACTTATCCTACAGAAAAAAAAAATGAAAAAAAATAATCCTAGAAGAAGAATCCTATTGGCAATAAAGGTCAAGGATAAAATTGGTTATAACAAGGGAACCAAAATACCAAATTTTTCATGCCGTCGCAAACGAGAGAAGAAACATAAACAGAATAAAACAAATTCAACATGAGGTGTAACACTTATGACGCTAGATACAATCACATAAGCCATCGAACTACATTTCAACAAACTACCAGGAAAAGAACAGGACAAACGGTACAAAACTGACTCGAACAGACTGTTCGTACAAAAGGAGATGCCTGACCTCTCACACCTAGAGACCCCATTCAGGGAGGAGGAAATTAATTGAGCAGTTGAAGAATTAAGACAAATAAAGCCCCAAGACCAGACGGTTTTCCAGTGGCCAACTATAAAGAAGGTTGGAGTATCCTGAAGAATGATATCCTCAAACTTTTTGATAACTTCTTTCATGGAATGACAAATATGGAAAGGCTCAACTGGGCACATATCCTTCTCCAAAAGTAATGCCCCTGAAATGATAAAAGAATATAGACCGATAAGTTAGATTAACTGCTTTGCCAAGATAATCTCAAAAGTACTGGCGAATCGCCTTAGGCAGGTTATCTGAGTTCTCGTAGATGAATCACAGGCAGTCTTTATCAAAGGAAGAATGATCGATAACAATAAAGTGGCATCGGAATTTGATAATCTTCAATTATATACAAATTGGACTCAATTTATAGAGAAATGTGATAATCCACATTGCTTCCACTCAAGCTTATTACTGCAGTTATGATTTTTTACCAAAAATCTTCAGAAGATCAGGTTGGTGTTTTGATGAAGGTCCCATGAAAACCATAAGGCACTCTTTGTGGCAATGTTATTTTGGCCACTGCTTTGCTCTCAAATCTTTTAGTAGCAATTATATGAACCTGGGGAAAAACATAAAAGATAGATACATGAAGTCAGCAAACTGCAAAACAATTTCTAAAATCAAGTGAAAGAAATATGTATATTAATCCTACTTGAGATATGTTAGTTTCTTCATTGTGGACATAAGAAATTATCCATCCATCATCTTCTTCAGAACCACCAGGTCTTGGTACAAATGCTGATCCAGTACAGAACTGGTTCTCCCCGAGTTGATGATGCTCCACTTTGATCAATTTTTGACGCTACAAATTTGGAAATTAAAGTTCAGCATGTTCATATATAGATATATGAACATAAATAATCAATTGATGAAGAACATAGCATACCCCAGAGATCTTATCAACTTCTCCGAAAGAGAACTTCACTAGGCTTCCATACATTGGCAATGCTGTGAACAGAGAAGTGATATTCATATGTTTGCAAAGCAACAAAGAAATTAAAATCATGAGAAGGAAAACACATTACCACAAATAGAGCTTGCCGCAGAGTCTGCAACTTGAACATATGCAAACTTGTTTCTTAAACCAATAAAATTCTCATTGATCATGGGGAATTCCATTGAAAACTCTCGGCCCCGTTAGATATCTCTCTAACACCACCATTCTTAATGTTTAATCTCCATTCATACAAACGAGAGAACAAAAAGCCTTCTTCAAGGTTATCTTTATCATCATCACGATTCTTCTTCGATTTCCTCAAACGTGAGTCCTCTAGAGAACCACTTGAACTTATCAAGGCCAAACTCCGGACCGAATAATCGACCATGCTCGGCATCCCCTCACAACCACCTAGACATTTCAACATTAATTCTCAAAGAAAACGGCATGTAATGAGATGGTGTTTCATGTATCTAACCTCATCTCCATCTTCATAAGCATTGATTAAGTGAAAAGTGCAGTAAGGTTGTACATGAAACCATTTGATTGATTCTCAGATCTCCATAACGTGGCATCACTCCAATTCTTGCATAACTTTCTTTCTCATACTTCATCAATCTGCATGTGGAAAGTGAAAAATTAGTAAATCGTGCATCATCACTCCAATAGACAAAGGTACAAGTACTTACGATCCACCTCCGAGAAGCCTATTAACATCTATAGTTAGTGGCATGTCCAAGATTATATTGTACACGAAAAACAAAACATATACAAAAATCATCCAGAATTGTATCTGCTTATGTGTTTATATTCAACCTATCATGGTCTTACCTTCGTAACTCCAATATCATGGCAGAGAATGCTCCTCTCCAATTTGATATCAACCGTATGAGTCAATCTCTCCCCATCGGCTGGAAAGTTGAAACAAGAGATTAATTATATATATATAAACTTTATATTGTAACAATTATGTTACAATATTGGTGCAAGACTTTTGGTCTTCTATGACCATTCATATGGTGCAATAAGTTTTACAATCAATGACCAATTAAGGGTGGTAAACCAAGAGCCATTGTTGATGGCGCAATGGCTATATATATGACATTTTCTTTTGCTTGGTCCTAACACTATTCTCCATAAGGATACACCATCAACTTTGGAGAGCAAAGTGTGAGAAATCGAGCAAAAATCACATAAAGAAACCATAGCTGAACAACGAACCTACAATGGTCGGAGGTAATCATGGAAATCCAATTCTTGGGTTTTGTTTTAATTCTCGTTCCTTTCCACTTGTTTTATTCCGCATTAGGATCTATATTTTCTTACATATATTGTATAAATTTCTCAATGATTAATGATCATTTGATGAACCTGAGATCACTCCCAAAACAAGGAATGGTTTCACTACATCAGCTCCAGTGATAACAAGCTCTCCGGTCCCCGGAGCTTTCTGTTAAATTAACAACAAAGCATTGTCAGAGGTCATAATAAATTGGCAAGAGATTAAGAAGAATTTTTGTTTTTTTTTTTTAATTAACCTTTGGATGAGCAGTAAAAGTCCTGTTCCATTCTCCATTGACATCCCAATTACCAAGTGTATCAAGGCTAGACATATCAATCTCCTGTGGAATGTGATTCTCTGTAATGGAGAAGCATCTCCCAGAATGTTCAAAGACATTGGTGTTGCTACTGTACTTGTTCACTTTGCCAAACCTCAACTGTCATAGAATCAAAAAACAGAGGTTGTATTAAATTAACCGATGAGAATTTATTATCTACGACATAAACAATTTGTACCTGGTTGAGAATATAGGCAGCGAGGATGGCCAAGGAGTCACCCTCCACAGCCGGGAGGAAACGGGCCTCTTCTTCTGCTTTCAATCTTGAAAGTCTCAGACTCAACATAGCGGTTCTTATAGCAAATGGTGAAGGTATTATTGCTAGGATTTTTGGTGAAATAGATGGCATGAAGCATGCCTTCGCCTTCAACCCATATGCTGCTTGACCTCCCCAATGGTGATACAGTTGATTGGAGTGTCCCAAACAACGGGTTTGGTCCTACAAAAGATATTTTCTACCACAATATTAGAGATACCAATCCTAATAGTTATGGGAGGTTAAGGGATCAAAGGATACTTGAAACATAGCATGTCTCTACCAAATAAAAAGAAAAAGTGATTTGTCTATATTTATAAGAGAAAAACAATCCTAACAGTAACAGTGACGTACATGGATTAATTAATTAAACATTTTAATTGTCGGAGGAGAAGAAGAAGATGAAGTTGGTTTGCAGAGCTTATTTATAAATTTTGAAAGCAAACTGCAGTTTGTCACTTTCAGTGTATAAAAATACAAACTTAAGGACATGCTTGAGAAGTCTATCCTAGCTGGGAAACCAAGACTAACTCATCAGAAAGAATGGCAGCTTGTTCATGGTGTTTTCTTAACTTTATGCATATATATATATATTAATCTGACCATCTTTATCATACCATTTCTTATGTAAATCCCTTGGGGGAAGTCGGCAGGGATCTCGCCTTCGATGTTTGTCACCGTTTTCTCCTCTCCAATCTCGTCTACAGGTGCAAAGTTTTTCTGAAGATGGTGATGCATATATTTTGTCAAGCTTTTATCATAAACTATTGCCCAGTTATGAGTGGCAAAGAAAAAGTTCTTTTTCAATTTGATAGAAGGAATTATGAAAAAAAAGGGGTTTTAATGTAAATTAAGGGCTTCTATTTATTTTTGTGTTTGGGCATGCTAATTCAGAAGTCTTTTTGTTGGCAAGACATTAGGAGAAGACATGTCGCCCACACACGTTTTTCTTTGCCGATAACTCTCGGGCTTTGAAAAAGACTTGAGAAACTCATTAAAAACGCTAAATAGAAGGTTGTTTTGGTACCAACGGCCTCTTGGCCTATTGGTATTGGGTCCCTTGCATAGGGTGTTGTTGGTTGGGAGAGATACCGGGTTCAACACCCCACGACCGCAAGATGAGGGCATGTGTATTCATTATGTCTACCCCTGATGGATTGGCGCTTGTCGCCTTTGTTAAAAAAAAGAAGGATGTTTTGGTAATTATAAGTTTCCAAAATACTCTCTAGAAGGTTTTTTTTTTAAGTTACAAATGAAAAAAAAAATATTTATTTTTAAACAATTTCCGCTTCTCCTAAAAAGCCTGTGTTTTTCATAAGCGAATCCATTCATGGCCTAAATATGATTGCATGCAAATATCTAAATTCTCATGATCTTTTTGTAAATTAATTAATTACCTGAGAAGGCAGAGTTGGCTGGTTAACAAACTGAAAAGTGGAATCCACCAATGCCTCCAGCATCCTCAAGGATCCATTCTTGATGAATTCTGGAACACCTAGTACTCCCAACTTAACTTGCTGAAACTCCTTCAAGAATGGCTGCAGGCAGAAAGAGAAATTCATTTAAACCATCAATATCATGCATATATATATATATATATATATATATATATGGGAACCAAGGACTGAACTTGTCTTCATATATACATAGATATGCATACCTTGAATGTGGAGGAAAGGGAGTTTGAGATGTGATGAACAGAAGGAAACAGAAGATCAGGCCTTCTGATGGAGCCATTGGCATGGGATGACAAACAAAAGGAGTTCATACTTTGATTCCTATACACAGTACTCTTCTTGGTTTTGTTCTGTAAGAAAAATAAAACTATTACTCCATTATATATATTCCATATATCTTAGGCGGAAAATTTTATATTAATTTTATAGTGAATGTTCATTCATTTAGGCGGAGAAGACTAGAAGCAACTAAATGGACTTGGTCTGGCATGCTATTGATCCATCTATATATATTTGTCCAAATACAAGGATAAATAAATCCTTGTTAAGTTTTGTTTGTAGAGAAAAGAACAAGATTAGAACCATATGGTTTCTTGATATTTGGTCAAGAAGAATATACTGTAAGATGATCACTAGAGCGCGCATACTTTGGTGTAGTTGTGGACTTTTTAGGGTTTTATAAGGCATTGGCGGTGGTTGTTTGCATAAATTGAAGGGTTGAATGTGGAGAAGGTTTGTGTTCATTTATCAGAAATTCAGAATTCAACTGAAACGTCTTATCAAGTCTGATGATTTGATCCTTTTTTAAAAAACAGAATAGATAAATCATATTTTTATTAATTAAGTGCAAATGCATTACATGAGAACCCTTATTACATAAGATTTATAAATGGGTAATAATAACAAGGCCCTGTTACTGTTGCAAGGATCATGGTGCACTGTCATCGGTGTGACAGTCTCCATGAATTGCACGCTCCTCTTTAGTAATGATTGGGCTAGCTCTAGCTACATCAAACCATAATAATAGGAGAAAGTTTATTGGTTATGTTGCATCAAACCATGATAATCAGAGGTTGTTCTTTACTAAGGATTTCCGCACCATCAAGCCATCCATCGCCTCAGCCGGCCCTAGCTTCATTTCTCCTGTAACGCTAGGGTTCTTGCTCATCCCCCACTAAAAAAATACTTGAAAAATCTAGAAATTTATGGAGAAAACTGATTAACGGTCAGATTGCCCTAGGTGATGAAATTGAGAAAGAGGCAGCTAAAATCCCATTCAAAGTGGGAGAATTGGGAATTTGGGGATGAAGCTTTTTGATATTGGGGGATAAGATCAAGGGACAAGAAGCAATCTTAGAATTTATTTTCAGTTTTTTTCTTATATATTGTCTAACTCTACCTATGCGAGCGTAGCCGGTCCCAAGCCCTGATAAAGGAGTAGGGTTGCGGTAGGTTGACAGCCAGCATAAAACTTTGTCAAACACCTAATATAAATTCTCTGTACAAATATAACGTTGGGACGTGCCCACCTAGGCACGCGCTATATCTGCACCTGGGTGTAGTGTTAAATGAGCAAGGGGTTCCATCACATCGCCGCCCGGGTATGATGGAGTATAGGCAAGGGTTCCCACATCATGGATGGGTGTGGGTAAAGAGTTAGTCTCGCCACATTGGCGCCCGGATGTGGTGACAAATAGGCAAGGGTCCTCGCATCTTAATGGACGGGTGCGAGTAAAGAAGCTAGTCCATGAGGTAGGATTATGATTGGTAGTTGGAATATAGGCTCTTTGACAGGAAAGACTATGGAGTTAGTAGACACTCTAAAAAGGAGAAAGATAGATATAGTGTGTTTGCAGGAGACTAGGTGGATAGGAAACAAGGCTAGAGAGATTAGTAACACATGTTATAAATTATGGTACTGTGGAGAGGATAAACATAGGAATGGTGTAGGAATTATTGTGGAACAAAAAATTAAGGACAAAGTGGTTGAAGTGAAAAGGGTAGGAGAAAGGATTATACATTTGAGGCTAGTGTTGGGGAAAGAGACAATCAACATAGTGAGTGTGTATGCTCCCAAGTAGGTTTAGGGGAAGAAGTTAAGGCTAAGTTCTGGGAAAATTTGGATGAGGTAATTTAGGGATTCCAAGTGAGCAAGAACTCTTTATCGGGGGAGATCTTAATGGGCATGTGGGTAGTCTCAGTAATGGCTACGATCAAGTCCATGGAGGTTATGGGTATGGCAATAGGAATGAGGAAGGAAAAACTATTTTAGATTTTGCTTTCGCTTATGATTTGATATTGACCAACACTTGCTTTAAAAAAAGGAATCACATTTGATTACCTTTAAGAGTGGGGGTAACCATAGCCAGATAGACTTCCTCCTTACAAGAAGAAGGGATGGGTCTATATGTAAAGATTACAAGGTTATACCTGGCGAAGTACTAACTACCTAACATAGCTAGGTTAGTGGTGTTGGATGTGAAGAAAAAGAATATAGTGAAACAAGAAAGAAGGGTTAGACAACATAGGATTAGATGGTGGGCTGCTTTAGAAGTGACTAACAAATTAATATTTAGGAATAAAATATGGGAAGAGTCAGTTGGAAAAATAGATGATGATGCAAACAACTTATGGAAGGCGATGGTGAAGCTTATTGAGAAGGTAGGGAGTGAGGTCCTAGGGGTGTCTAAGAGACTAGGACCTCACCATAGGAATCATGGTGGTGGAATGAAGAGGTCCAAAAGACTATTAAAGAGAAAATATATTGGTACAAGAAGTTATCCACGATTAAAGATGGTGAAGCCTTGGAAAAATATAAGAAGGCAAAAAAAGAGGCCAAGAAAGCAGTTAGCGAGGCCCGAGGTAAATCTTTAGCTGATTTGTATCAAAAGTTCGGGACGCGAGAAGGGGAAATAGAAATGTATAAGATAGCACGGTTAAGAGATAAGAAGGGGAAGGATCTGAACCAAGTAAGTGCATTAAGGATGAGTCTCAACATGTCTTGACAGGAGATAAGGAGATTAAGGAGAGATGGAGAAGTTATTTTGATCACCTATTCAATATAAGTCATGAGGATAATTTTGTAGATCCTTATGCATCAGTAGTAGAGAGGAACCTTAGATATACACGTAGAATCAGGCCTAGTAAGGTCAAAGAGGCACTAAAAAAGATGAAGGTTGGGAAAGCCTGTGGCCCGGATGGTATCCCGATTGAAGTTTGAAAGTGTCTTGGTGAATTAGGGGTATTATGTGTAACGCCCCGACCCGATTCCGGGACCTCGGGCACGTGTGCAGACCGGCCGTAGCCGAGTAGAGACGGGCCCCACCCGGATACAAGGCCTAAGTGTGTAAGCAGATAATGCAAAATAAACAAATTAATTTATTCAAAATAAACAGAGTTCAGCGGAGAAAATAAATAACAAGGGTTCAAGTACCCTACAAATACCAGGCCCTAAGGGGACCTACAAAACATAATATCTCACTCAAAACAGAAAGATAGACAAGGTCCTCGGACCTCTGCAAATCACCCGACCCACGATCGGCTCAAATTCCCTGCATCGGTGTCCTACGCCTTCGTGATCCGTAGAAACGTGAAGAAAACAGTGCATGAGCTGAATGGAAAGCTTAGTAAGTACCCTGGGAGTTCAAGAAATATGATATCAACAAAATGAATATCAGCAAACTCGGGCACGCCTCAAAGCAAAACCCTAGGAGTCTATCACAAAAAATAACAAGATAACGACTCCTAGCTAAGAGTTCCAACGGAAGCTCCACAAACGCCTCCCCTGGCCAAGCATCATCATGACCTGGCCGAGAAAACGACCATCCGGCCGCTACGCCCCTCGTCCTATGCCTGGTAGCGCCACCGCCTCTCATGTCGACACTGGCCGCAAATGATCGACCCTCTAATCGACTAGCAAGGACATCCGTAACACTCTCCCTCCGCTAGGAGTGCCGGAACGCCGTGGTGTCCCGGCCCCTAACGCCTCGCAAAATCTGGAGCTCACCCGTCCATCAACTGACTAAGAATAAGCATACAAGTAGGGATCCCAACATCCCCAAAACAATCAAACATGCTATATATGGATTTCAACAAAATTCATGGAAGCATGTATGGAAACAATATGTCACAACAAAGACATAACAATAAAATCCCTGAAGGGAGGAACAAGGCATGATCAACATGCAATAACAAGGTCAAGAATACTCATTCAAGAGTAAAGGTACTAGGCCGAAGTACTTACCTAAAATCGCAAAGTCTCGCGGCTCCAAGGGACTTCGACGCATCCAAGTCAATACCTGGTAAGATAATCCTATTCTCAATAAGTTATTGGTCTATGAGCAATAAAACTACCATGCATGCTCTCACGGGCCCAAGTCCGACTTGTGGGCCTTCTCTCGCTCCTATGTCACATACCACTTTGGTTCGATCCTTGTAACTTGATTCGAACCAACCTTGAGTTCATCTTCTTGATTTATCGTTTCATCTTCTTAATTAATTCAATTAGCCATTTAATTAACTTGCCAAGTTAATTAATCTACTATTTGACTTTTAAACTGGTCCCTTGATTAGTTATTAGTTTAACTAATTATTTAATCTCCTTAGATTGGTTGGACTCAATCTTCTTTAACTAGTCGGCTCAACCATTTTATTAATTAATCTCCCAATTAATTATTAGTTAGTTCTCCAACTAAGTAGTTGTTGATTAATTTAGTAAATTAATTAATCCGTTTGATCGTACATAAATTTATTTCTTTTTAATTAATTCCCACCATACATGACCTCACCTTTTTAATTTGATTAGTCTATTAATCAAAGCTACTTAGCCAAATCCAAGTTATTAGGCCCAACCCAACCTCAACTTGGTTAAATCCAACCGCTTATTAGCTTGCTTATCTGTTCAAAACCAAACTCTTCTCCTCAATTCGTTAGATTCTGTTTTTAGTTGATTAATCTCAATCAACTATCATTACCAATTGATTAATTAAACTATATCTCATTCATTGATTAATTAATCAATTAATTAGATCTTAACTAACTTACCAACCCATTGATTGTCAGGAAATTAATTAATTTAATTAAATTATTCCTGTTAATTAAACCAACTAATCTCTTTAATCTGTTAAATATATATTTATATAAGACTATACTTCTTCAAACGTAATAAATAATCATAAAATTTAAAACAATAAAAATCCATTTTATCTATCGCCTTCTTCCTCCCAACTGACTCAAATGAAGCCATGGTATGCTCCTACGGGCTACACCCATTCTTCCGCGGTGCATGCATGACCTAAGACACTACGAGTAACGGAAGGGGAAAACTCACCGGAGGAGACTACCGTTGAAGCCCTCGCTCGCCACCAAGCTCCTTGGAGACAGCCACCGGCGCCCGGCTGTGGATCACCGCAGGGTTTCTTTCTCGCAGACTCCGACGCAGCACGCCCGGGACTCCCTCCCTGCCACTATCTCTCTTGCAGTGAGGTGGAGGACCCGGTGGTGCTGTGAGCCTTCAGAGCTCAGCCCGCCCCTTTATAGGGTAATGCAGGAAGGCTTCGCGAGATTTTGCATGTCAGCGGTGAGGGAGATTGCACGCCAAAAATCCCCAAGCTTTCCTTTTCCATCTCCAATCAATGCATCCCGGTTTATAACTATGACGCTACGGCCGTCAAGGCGGGAGGAAGGAGACAATGGTTTGTCTCGTGATTGCAATTCATCATCAAATCAAACGGCTGGGAATCAGACCGCATGGTGAGTGCGTGTGTACCGTTATCCCTTATGAGGGATTTGAATGGTTGGATTTGCGCCTCGAGATCGGATCAACACGGATCGTCAGATCCTGGCGGTTTGTTCCTTTCTTATTCAACTTCTCTGGATATTTGCGTTAAGGCCCTTCTATTTTCTAGTTTTACCTTTTGATCCCTGAATTGTGAGAGGGGGCATAATTCATATTTAATCCTCGTTCTTTTCATTTTTACGTCCAGGTCCCTCACGAGAGTCAACCACTTTTACCATCAGCTCCCCAAACTTAATAAAATCTCTATTAAGCCCTTGGCAGACAGCTTTTCTCAAAATTAACAATCTATTTAAAATTTAAATTCTTAAACCGAATTATTATTTCATTTTTTTTTTTTGATTGAATCCCATCTCACCAACTTAGGACCTTTCCTAATAGATTTAGTCAATCTATTTCCTTTCTTCTATCTATGTCCAAATCATGAACATTTAGAGGACTTTCCAAACTTAATTAAATTGGATGTTTCCAAATTTACTTAAATCATCCATTAAATATTTTACAAAATATTATCCTTTCTAAACTCCCTCATGTCCATTTTACCAAATTGCCCTCGGGTTTAATTTAAAATTCCCAAAATGCCCCTTTTGGCAAGATTTGAAAAAATTACTAAAAAACTTAAGGAAAAATATTAAATCCTTTATTTCAAGCTAAAATCATGGATTCTACATTATGGTTAACCAAACTTTTCAACTCTATATTAAAAGGGGGAAAGATGCCATACGATTGGAGAAAGAGCATTATGGTCCCTATATATAAAAATAGGGGGGATATTCAAAATTGCACAAACTATCGTGGCATTAAGTTAATGAGCCACATAATGAAACTCTGGAAGAGGATTATAGAGCATCGACTCAGGGATATTACGAAGGTGTCAGAGAACCAATTTGGCTTTATGCCTGGTAGATCTATAACAGAAGCCATTCATTTGTTACGGAGTTTGATGGAGATCTACAGAGAGAAGAAGAAAGATCTTCATATGATTTTCATTGACTTAGAGAAATCATATGATAGGGTACCAAGACAAGTCCTTTGGTGGGCGTTGAAGAAGAAAAGCATTCATGTTAAATATATAAATGTTATTAAGGATATGTACGAAGGAGCAGTTACGAGTGTGAGAACAGTTGGAGGAGATATGAAGCAGTTTCCTATAACAGTGGGTCTACATCAGGGATGGGCCTTGAGCCCATATTTGTTTACACTAGTAATGGATGAGTAACTAGTTGTATCCAAGATGACATCCCATGGTGTATGTTATTCATAGATGATATTGTCCTAGTTGATGAAACTAGAGATGGAATTAATCAGAAGCTAGAATTGTGGAGGGACACCCTTGAGAGTAGAGGCTTTAGGCTCAGTAGAAGTAAAACTGAATATATGCATTGTAATTTTAGTCAAAGTAGGAGGGACGGAGGGGAAGTGATACTAGGTGGAGTGGTAGTACCTAAGTGTAACCATTTTAAGTATCTATGTTCCATTTTCCAAGAGGATGGGATGATCGATGAAGATGTATTCCATAGAATCATAACCGGATGGCTGAAATGGAGAAGTGCTACGAGTGTCTTATGTGATAAGAAGATGCTTAACAAAGTGAAGGGAAAGTTTTATGGAACAACAATTTGATCGGCCATGTTATACTGGAGCGAGTGTTGGGCAACTAAAGTTCAACATATATAGAAGATGAATATGGCAGAAATGAGGATATTAAGATGGATGTGTGGCCATACAAGGTTGGATAAGATTAGAAATGAACACATCGACAGAAGGTGGATGTTGCACTAATTGAAGATAAAATAGGATAAGGGTATTTAAGATGGTTTGGACACGTGTGTCGTAGACCCCTAGGTGCCCTGGTTTGAATATGTGATAGTTTTGTAATAGAAGGTAAAAAGAGGGGTAGAGGTAGACGAAGGATTACATGGAGAGAGGTAGTGTCTAAGGACCTACATTTATTAGATGTTGATCCAGATCTTGTCTTTGACAGAGCTATATTGAGACAGAGAATTCATATAGCCGACCTCATCTAGTATGGGATTAAGGCTTAGTTGTTGTTGTTGTTGTTGTTGTTGTTCTTATATATTGTCTAAGGGGTCGAGGAGGCCGGACCAATTGCTTGAGCCGTGGTAGAATGGAAAGTGGGAGGAGATGTTTTTCTTTAGGGAAGGCTGGGTGGAGTCGGAGAAGTGGTCGAGAGGTGGGTGCGGGAGGAGGAGGAAGGGATGGGTGCAGGTGAGAAGCAACAATACGGAGCCGCTAGAGGAGCTCCGGTCGCCGATAAAGAGGAGAGTGAGGTAGAAGATAGGGATCTCGAGGCTAGGAGCATAGTTATTAAACCCGGACCGGCCCTAGCCTCGACAGATCAACCTGAAATGACTTCCTAAGGTGCTTAAACCGGTCCAGGTCTCTAGTTTGCCCGTTTAAGCAATCAACCCAGTTTGACCCGGCCTGACCCGGTTTGACCCGGCCAAATCCGTTGACCCGGCCGGGTTTCTATAACCCGGTCGGTCAATGTTTTTTTTTTCTGAAATGACCATTTTATCCTTGAATTTTTTATTTTTTTAATATGTTAAAGGGAAAATTATGTAATTTTATTAAAATAAAAAAATTTTAAAACTAAATCCCTAGATAAATGATTTAGTATGGATTGTGATTTGCTTTGTTATCGGACATATTGTTTAGTATATGCAATCCAGAGACCTTTTTATGTTAGGGATGTTGAGCAAGACATTATTCAGATGAGAATTGATAACACATTTGTTTTTTTTTTCCTTCAATAATTAATGAATACTATATATTATTACACATTAAAAATAATTTATAATTTTAAAAATAATATTTAAAAATATTTATATTAAGTTATTAACCCAAAGATTGACCAATAACCTCAGCTTGAACTGGGCTTGACCCTTGACCCAGAGCTCCGGCTGGGTCGATGTCCGGGTCGGGTCTGATAACTATGGCTAGGAGGATAGAGGATGAATGCCACATGGCCTTTGAAAATTATAATTTTTAAAATTAGGGTTAGGGCTTTTATAATTAGGATTCAAATTTTAACCAATTAATTGATTAGGCCAGTTAAACACACGGCCATTGAAGTTAATGAAAAGTTAGCCATTTAACCTCACCGACATTGACAAAGGTGCCTTTTTAAGTACCTAAAAATAGTTACGGATCTCTCAGATTCTTATAAAAGTTGGGGTGCTAGAGCGAAAAAAGTGGTCTTGTACAAGCAAGTAAAAAAAATTAAAAATTAACCCTACTTTTGTTGCTTTGTGCATCAAACTCTTATTTAGCTAAGAGGCCAAGTTTTTCAGTGTCCTCATCCGTTGCCTCTTAAAATTTTCCATATCGGTGGACCTTGTTTGGAATTTTTAATTTTTAATTTTTATGACCGTCATTTTGCAAAAGCCTCTTATTAAATCTTAAACTTGATGAGAATTCAAATTATACATTGTTGGAAATTAGGTTTTGGTAACTCACTCCTTTCACAAAGAAATGATGATATGTTTGAATCATGCCTATTGCATGGTTCTAGTGGCTTGTCCACATTTTTTTTTTTTGACCAAGGTGACAAGCGTCTGTCCGCATTATAAAAGGGTTAAAGCCATTTTTGGTCCCTGAAAACAGGGCCAATGTTCATTTCCATCCCAAAAATTTAAAAGTTGTTCAATGCGGTCCATATAAGCATATACTGCCACTTATCACTCCACATCAGCAAAATAATGACCTAAACATAATAATAAAAAGATTATATGCATTTCATTGGTATTCCACATGATCGCCACGTCAGCAATAGGGACTAAAAATGCCAAAATACGAAATACATAGGGACCCAAAATATCAAAATATGCAATACATAGGGACCATTTTGAACAAATTTTGAATTTTGGGATGGAAATGAACATTGGTCCTGTTTTCAAGGACCAAAAATGGCTTTAACCCTTTATAAAAAGGAAAATATTATGTTTCCGAGATTCAAAGTAGTTTTTATGTTTGTGGGGAACATTGTTGGTTTTGTTGGGATGAAAAAATATATATGGAGAAAAAATAAAAAATAAAAAAGAAATCGTGTCAAACAAAAGAATTTATGTGATTCTAATGACTGTACATATTTTTACAGAGCCGAAAAAAAATTTCTCTATTAAATAAGAAAATACATGTATAGTTGCTTTAGAGTTTGCTCTCTTGGTCTATCTATCTGTTACCTCACTCTACAAAGTAAATCTTCACATAAAAAAGCCAACGGTTTTGTGTTATTGGTGAGATGTAATTGATTAACGGGGTGTTCATTTCACTAAAAGTGACAAAAAAAATCACAGAAATCGGTTGAGTTCCCCCTATTTCAATTGTTCATTTGTGATGAAATAAGAGAAGTATCACTTTCTCCATTTTTAACTTAGGTTTATTTTAGCTTTTTTATCATTGAAATGGATGGAGTGTTTTTGACATATAAAAACTTACTTCCACTTACTTCCATAGTCTCATTGGAAATGAATACAAAAATTTTCTTACACTTTTTGGTGGATTGTTAATCGCTTTGTTTTGTGTTTGAATTGAACTCTTCTTGAAAAATCATCTCATAGAAAATTTGATTATCATCAATTATTTCAAATCAATTATGGGATTAGTTTGTTACCAAAGATTTCAAATCACACTGTAAGTGGACTTACATGTAAATTGAATTACTGTATTTTGACTTACTACAAAGCTGTTTGATTTAAGTAAGTGGTGAGGTTATTCCCATTATCCAGTTTTTTATTTTTATTTTATTATTTTATTATTGTATTTTTTTTAAAATTTTATATTTTCATTTAAATTTTTTTATTTTCATTGGAAACTATCTAATGTACCTGACGTTGATGATCAAACTTTTTTTGATCCTGGAACAAACGCTTAATTGCGCCACTGCATCTTTCTTGATAAAATACTTGGGTGTCCCCATCTTAGGAGGTCACCCAAGGAAAGTGGAGTGGCTTGCACTAGTGAAAAAAGATCAAAGGAAGGCTGGTATCCTAGAAAGGGAAACTCCTATCTCTAGGGGGGAGACTCACTCTATTAAAATCAGTCATCTCTACCATGCCTATCCATAGGATGTCTACTTTTTGCCTCCAAGAATAGGTCATCCACAAAATAAACTCCATTCGAAAGGACTTCGATCCTCTAGAAGACGCATGGGGTATCTTAAATCTTCGTGGAATTTGATGGGGCCCTACTAGGGAATGATGGTGGAGGATACTCACCATGAGGGCCACAATATGCCTCAAAATATTTAAAGAAGCTGTGATGCCCGACGCGCTTTATAGATACCTACAAACCGGATCAAGGGCGCCAGATCCCCTTTTGGAGAGGCATATACCGAGAAGGGCCGCTGACACTTGCAAACGACGTATTGGTGAAGCCGGGGTTCAACGCCTTGACAAACCAATCGGAAAGACAATTAGTGGAAGGGAATTCCCCGGAGTAACTCCCACCCAGAACTCCAAATGTTCATTATCAAGGTGTCACTAAGCATCCAAGATGCTAGAAACAAGCTCCAGAGAGGCAAGGCACTCCTTAAGCCAGGACCCCTAACTGAAAAAGATACAGAGGGACTAAACACACTAAGACAACTCCTCATGGATATTACCACAAATGCCAACTCCCCAGATCTTAGGGAGTGGAAACTCACACCATCCAGGGTCTTTACCATCAAGTCGTTGTATATCTTTCGAATTGATGGGGGGATTAGAAGTTTATCTGAGAAAGGGGTTATGGAAGAAACCGTGCTAAATTAAAGTCAAACTATTCGCTTGGTTAGCAAGAGAGGACAAGATTCTCACACTAAACAATCTACATAAAAGAAGTTGGGAGGGGGAATGCACAAAAAGCTACATATATGATCTCGAGGAAGAATTGGTGAACTATCTACTATTTTTATGTCCCTATGTAGTAAACATCTAAAGCCACTTCTAACAAATCTTTGGATTACAAGCAGGCGTCGAAGACCTGAGAGACATCTGGGGAATCAAAGCCTTCCCCCTCTCTTCCTCCTTCGGTGGACAAAACACAGCGAGGGGGTTGGGACCTCGCTGCAATGACAATTACCTGGACAGTATAGGGCAAAAGAATAGGCGATGTTTTCAAGATAAACAACACGTTTTCTTAACAATTATTCATAATATTTCCTTCCTCATTCTTTCTCGATTTGATGTAGCCCCAACAAACAAGCGTCCGAGATTGGAGGTAGCGCAAGGGCTGGTAAAGCGGAGCCTTGAATTCACCCAGGATAGGTCGCTAAGGGCCAAATGAGGCTTAACGCAGGCCTTTGAGGATGACATGGCACCGGATCATGAAGGGGACTAAGGCCTCACCAACCCAGCAAGAGGAGCAACACTTAATAGACTTGATCTTTGTTTCACATATTTCACCCTTATTGGGCACTCTGTAACAAAATTCAAGTAATATCAATAAAATACGTGGTTTATCCTTATTGTCATGATACAGTGAGGTTGGCCTTACTTCTATTCAAGTAAGGTCGCCTCATTTTCACCCATTTTGAGAGTATTTTTAGGGTTTCCAACCCTACGGATGGAAAGAACATCGAAAAATAAGGCAACATGTCGATTTTCATACAATTTGGTGAGGTAATGATCATTCATCTTAAAGGGTGAAAATTTAACCAATTAAGATTTCTATAAATTTTCACCCATTAAGATGAATGATCATCACATCACCAAATGGTATGAAAATTGACATGTTATCTTATTTTTCTATGTTCTTTCCATCCATACGGTTGGAAACCCTAAAAACACTCTCAAAATGAGTGAAAATGAGGCAACCTTACTTGAATAGTAGTAAGGTCGGCCTCACTGTATCATGACCCTATATATACATTATGAGCTTAATTCAAGGTAATCCTTATTTCCATAACATCCAATACTAATGCTACATTACAAACCAAGTATTTGTAATGCTTTCATGGTGTTTATTTAAGATTTAAGGAAATATAATTTTTATAGTTAGAAAACAATCTAAAACAAAACTGCTATACAAACTAGAGACACAACCAAAAACACACATGAAGTTCAAAGGCTTTTCATCCCTTCAAATGACTCAATAAGAGGAACTTGCCGCAGAGTATATATCACCTAAAAATAAAAATCTAATAAAAAGGTAAAACAATTGATTTTGTGCACAATTTCAAGACAAGCATAGCAAAAATCTCATCAAGAAAACTACTTGAGAATTTAGCATGATGACAATAATTCATATAATACTAGAAAAAAAGGTCATCCAGACATCAAAAAATGAGATATCAGGCCAAATTCTAAACCAAGAACCCTTGATTCATATCTAAATATCCTACAAGTAGATTCATCAATAGCAGAAAAAAGAAAGAAAACCTAACATATCTCTCATATTCATACCGGATCCACCAAAGAAACAACCGCGGAGCAAAATAACATAAAAGAAACTCAAACAACACTCACAAGGCCTAGCTAACCCATCGAGAGGTCCCATCATCGTAAACCCCACAAATCCAATATAAACCTGTTATGCGCTACACTGAATACATGCCAACAAGAAGTGCAGATATGGAGAAGATCTAGTCAAGTAGGATTTAGTCAAGTTTGTCAAGTTTGTCTTAATCTTGGTCAAGATTGTTAAGCTCAAAATAAGCTTAAGTTGTGTGTTGGTCTTTAGCCTAAGTAATAGTTGTCCTATTTTTCAACACAAGAGTTGTACAAAGGGGATCACAAACGTAAGACGCATAAAGAATCCATGAAGAACCAGAGAATACCTCCGAAGTTCAAACAAATTTCATTCAAAACAAGACTCCCCAAAAACCAAAGCTCATCCACAAACCGGACTAAATTAATAGCTTGAAACCCTAAAATCCAACTATTTTGGAAATTTCTCCAAGAAGGCAAAAGTCCAAAAATTATTCAAAATTAAAATTTTAAATAAGAAAATCTCTAAATAAGATAATTAATCAAACACAAATCTGGACCAAATAATATTCAAATCACTTCCAAATTTGACAAATGATTTATTACTAAAATTAGCTAAAAATATCTAAACGGTGATCTGGCAGGAAATAGTGGGATTTGAATTTGAAGAAGACATCCACTGAGCCTATCTTGGTAACTATGGTGTGCGCGACGAAAAGAGCTTTTCGGATTGGGGTCAAATGCGGGATTCTAACATATGTAGCCAAAGTTATGGCCAAATGATCAAATATATCATCCGCTCAAATCCTCCCCGCATCAAGTAGTCAAGAGTATTGAATAAAAGAGAGAACTATTACTGAACCCTTACTCCTCGTGCAATTCAAATTTTGTCTTTCTTCTCTCGCCAAATTCATTCCTATCAATGGTATGGGAGATGCTTATAATCATGGACATCCACAACAAATCAAATGCGGAATTCTCAATGATGTCATTGAAATTTTGGCACAACATGAATCCAAATTTCCTTCGATAAGGTTAGTGTTGCCTTACAAACAAAGTTGGATCAAGTTGACTAAACTACAAGCTTCACTTCAAAATGAAACCTCACACTCATCAATGTTTGGTCGCTCCAACACTAAAGCAATGGCCATCTTAATCATGGACTCAAGTTGTCCTTTCCAAAGTTCAACGGTGAAGACCAATTGTTGGATTTACAAAGCTAAACCATATTTTGATTTCAAAAATATTATGCCTCCAAAACAAGTTTAGCCGGCCTCCTTCCATCTAGAGGGCACGCCTTATGGTGGCACATGTGGTTGACAAAATTTTGTGGACCACTTATATGGACTTCACCAAAGCTCTACCGACTGCTTTGGCCCAACAAATTCGAGGATCCATCGTAAGCCCCACTCACTTTTAAACACTCCTCACATTGTGGCAGCTTATCAAGAAGCCTTCAAAACACTATCCCATCAAGTTGATGATCTGCCGAAAAGTTTTCTCATTGGTTGTTTTATTGCAGGACTTCGAGATGACATTCGGCTTGATGTCAAAATTGAACAACCATGAACCTTGGAAGATACCATAGGTGTGGCTCGGCTGATCGAGGAATTTCGATCTCAATCTGCTTTAGCAATACAGGAAGGCGCCACCCAACCCAAACTCTGGAGTGCTCGAACCTTCCCCAACTCCACACATGAAGAAAAGCTCAACTCATTCCTATCAAAACCGTGATAAAACCGCAAGAAACATCCGATTCAACACCAAAACCCCAAGAAATTTGATATGAAACCTTCAAACCTCTCGCCATTCAAGCAGTAATCGGATCGATCCACAAAGCTTAGGGTTGGGCTACGGAGTAGCTTGACAAAAATGGAAGGATTTGCCGAGAGCTTGGAGGGGGAAGGCAATGGAGGGACACACTGAGGTGGAGGGTGGCGAAGAGCTTGGCAGCGGTGATGAGACTGGGGAAGGTGTAGGGACTGGGGTGGATCACTACAGGGTGGGATTAGCGACATAAGAAAAAAGGACAGTAGAATAGGAAGAGAGGCGGAGAGGGAAGAGAGGCTTAATCAAGGGGATTTTAATTGGTTGTTTTATTGCATTTCCAACTTACAATCAATTTGGTTGTGAGTTGAAAAGCAACAAAAGTGGGGTTAGATCTAACTTGAATTACATGTAACTTTGTCTTTATCAGAAATCCAAACACCCAAAAGTTACAATTACCTATAAAACAACTTACTTTATAGCTACTTATAGGTAACCAAACAACCCCAATATACAAATTGGACTCCAATTGATAGAGAAGTGCAGAAATTCACATTGCTTCCACTCATCAAGCTTATAAATGCAATTATGATTTACCACCGATCTTCGTAAGATCAGTCGGTGTTTTGATGAAGGTCCCATGAAAACCATAAGGCACTCTTTGTGGCAATGTTATTTTAGCCACCGCTTTGCTCAAATCTTTTAGTATCGATTATATGAACCTCGGAAAGAAGAACATAAAGATAAATACAAGAAGTCGTGAAACCGCAAAACGATTTCGAAACCAAGTGAAAGAAATACATATATAATCCTACTTGGGATATGTTAGTTTCTTCATTGTGGACATAAGAAATTATCCATCCATCATCTTCTTCAAAACTACTGTGTCTTGGTACAAATGCCGCATCCAAAGACAGTAACCGGGTTTGCCCCGAAGTTGATGATGCTCCACTTCATCAATTGTTGACACTACAAATTTGGAAATTAATATTCAGTGTGTTCATATATATAGATATATGAACAAAAATAATCAATCGGCCCAAGAACATAGAATACCCTGTAGATCTTATCAACTTCTCCTAAAGAGACCTTCATTAGGCTTCCAAACATTGGCAATCCCTGCGGAACAGAGAGGTGATATTCATAATTTTACAAAGCAACAAAGAAATTAAAATCATGAGAAGGAAAACTCATTACCACAATTAGAGCTCGGCCAGCAGAGTCTACAACTTGAAGATATGCAAACTTGTTTCTTAAACCGATGAAATTCTCATTGATCATGGGGAAGTCCATTGAGAACTCTTGTCCCGTTAGATATCTCTCTCTAACACCACCATTCTCAATGTTTAACCTCCATTCGCATAAACGAGCTTAACAAAAAGCCTTCTTCAAGGTTATCTTTATGATCATCACAAGATTTCTTCTTCTATTTCCCAAACGTGAGTCCTCTAGAGAACCACTTGAACTTATCAAGGCCATGCTCCCACTGTGAATGATCGACTCACATGCTCGCAGATCCCCTCACAACCACCTATTATTTCTTTCAACATTAATTCTCATAGAAAAATGGCATGCAATCTGATGGTGTTTCATGTATCTAACCTCATCTCCATCTTCATAAGCATTGATCAAGTGAAAAGTGCAAGAAGGTTGTACATGAAACCACTTGATTGATTCCCGTGATTCCATAACGTGGCATCACTCCAATTCTTGCATAACTTTCTTTCTCATACTTAATCAATCTGCATGTGCAAAGTGAAAACTTAGTAATTTCAGTGAATCATCACTCCAATAGACAGCTGCATAAGTACTTAATACGCATCCACCTCCTCGAGAACCCTATTAACATCTACAAAGGAGTGGCATGTCCAAGATTATATTGTACCGAAAACCAAAATATATACAAAAATCATCCAAAGAATTGAATCGCTTTGTGTTTATATTCAGCCTATCATGGTCTTACCTTTCGTAACTCCAATATCATGGCGTAGAATGCTCCTTCCAATTTGATATCAACCTTTATGAGTGAATCTCTCCCCATCGGCCGGAAAGTTGGAAACAAGAGATCAATTACATATATAAAAATTTTGTATTGTATAAATTTTTCAATGATTAATGATCATTTGATGAACCCAGATCACTCCTTAACAAGGAAAGGTTTCACCGTATCGCTCCAAGTTGATAATAAGCTCTCCTGGCCCCTGAGCTTCAAGTTAAATTAACTACAAAGCATGGTCGAGGTCATAATAAATCGGCAAGAGATTAAGAAGTACTAGTTTTGTTTTTTTAAATTAACCTTTGGATGAGAAGTAAAAGGCCTGCTCCATTCTCCATTGACATCCTGCATTCCCAATTACCAAGTGTATCAAGGCTAGACATATTAATTTCCCTCGTGGAATGTGATGCTCAGAATGGAGAAGCATCTCCTGTAATGTTCAAAGACATTGGTGTTGCAAGTATCAGACTTGTTCACTCTACAAACCTCAACTATCATAGAATCAAAAACAGAGGTTGTATTAAATTAACCGATGTGCATTTATTATCTACGACATATAAACAATTTGTACCGGTTGAGAATATAGGCAAATGAGGATGGCTAAGGAGTCACCCTCCGCAAATGGAGGAAACAGTGGCCTCTTCTTCTCCTTCTCAATCTTGAAAGTCTAAGACTCAACATAGCGGTTCTTATAGCAAATGGTGAAGGTATTATTGCTAGGATTTTTGGTGAAATAGATGGCATGAAGCATGCCTTCTCCTTCAACCCATATGTCAGCTTGACCTCCCCAATGGTGATATGGTTGATTGGAGTGTCCCAAACAATGGGTTTGGTCCTACAAAGATATTTTCTACCACAATATTAGAGATACCAATCCAAATAGTTATGGGAGGTTAGGGGATCAAAGGATACTTGAAACATAGCATGTCTCTACCAAATAAAAAGAAAAAGTGATTTGGTCCATATTTATAAAAACAATCCTAATCTGCCAAATACCAAAGTGACATACATGGATTAATTAATTAAATTTTTGATTGTCGGAGGAGAAGAAGAAGAAGAAGTTGGTTTGCAAAGCTGATTTATAAATTTTGAAAGCAAACTGCACTTTGTCTCTTTCAGTGTATAAAAATACAAACTTAAGAATATGCTTGAGACATGTATCCTAGCTTGGAAACCAAGACTAACTCATCAGAAAGAATGGCAGCTTGTTCATGGTGTTTTCTAAACTATCTACATATATATTTACCTGGGTGTCTTTATCATACCATTTCTTATGTAAATGCCTTCGGGGAAGTCGGCCGGGATCTCGCCTTCGATGCTGGTCACCGTCTTCTCCTCTCCGATCTCATCTACAGGTGCAAAGTTTCTCTGAAGATGGTGATGCATATGGTTAATTTAGTTTCTTGTCAAGCTTTTATCAGAGAAACTATACTTGCATGCAGATATTGTAACAGATCAATTCCTCAAAATAGCAGATCTATTAACCAATTCAACAGATCCATTCCCGAAAGCATTCAAAGGAATCATCAAACATTCTAAATATATAAGCCTAGAATTACGATGAATTGATCTACAAATCCATCAACTACTACCGAGCCGAAAGCAACAAACAACAAAGAATAATCAAACAAGGAAAGATAACTAGGATTTTCAAAGAAAACCCCTAAAGAACGACGGTGTTCACCCCTCGCAACCCTGGCCGCCTCCCATCTCCGGCCTCCTAGAAGAGCCTCGGGACCAAACAACACATTCAACTTCGATGCCTCTACCGACTCTATCCCGCGTTCCTTTTTGTAACCTCTCCTTAAAGCCCCGCCGGATCAGCTTCATTTAATCCACTTATAAAAATGCCCATCCCGAGGATCCGAGTCACAGTATATCTACATTCTCATGATCTTATTATTGTAAATTAATTAATTACCCGAGAAGGCAGAGTTGGTCGGTTAACAAACCGGAAAGTGGAATCCACCAATGCCTCCAAAGATCCTCAAGGACTCATTCTTGATGAATTCGGAACACCTAGTACTCCCAACTTAACTTGTCAAACTCCTTCAAGAATGGTTGCAGCGTAAAGAGAAATTCATTTTTTTTGATAAAGTGAATAAACCACAATTTATTTACTAGTTAATTTAAAAGAGTTCATTATATTGCTCATGCGGCAAGAAATAAAATACATCTTTCATATTAGCACTCTTCATATTAAAGAGAAATTCATTTTAAACCATCAATATTATGCATATAAGTATATAACTGAACACGCCTTCATATATACATAGATATATATATGCATACCTTGAAGGTGGAGGAAAGGGAGTTTGAGATATGATGAACGGAAGGTAACAGAAGATCAGGCCTTCTGATGGAGCCATGAGCATGGGATGACAAACAAAAGGAGTTCATACTTGCCTTTGATTCCTATACACACTAGCTCTTCTTAGTCTTGTTTTGTAATTAGTTATAATAGAGTTGCCAAAATAAAAGGCTCAATGTATCTGTCATGGAGGAAGAGATATCCATATATAGTGGAAGAATCAACCCTATTACCCTGTTATATATACTTATATTCCATATATCTTAGGTGGAAAATTTTATATTAATTTTATGGTGAATGTTCATTCATTTAGGCAGAGAAGACAAGAAGCAACTGAATGGACTTGGTCTGGCATGATATTGATCTATCTATGTATATTTGTCCAAATACAAGGAGAAAACAAATCCTTGTTAAGTTTTGTTTGTAGAGAAAAGAACAAGATTAGAACCATATGGTTTCTTGATATTTGGTCAAGAAGAATATACTGTTCTTTGGCGTAGTTGTGGACTTTTTAGGGTTTTAAAGGCATTGGCGGTAGTTGTTTGCATAAATTGAAGGGTTGAATGTGGAGAAGGTTTGTGTTCATTTTATCAGAATTCAACTGAAACGTCTTATCAAGTCTGATGATTTGATCCATTTTTTTTTTTATAGATAGATCAATTATATTTTTATTAATTAAGTGCATGTGCATTACATGAGAACCCTTATTATATAAGATTTATAAATGGGTAATTACAACAAAGCCCTATTAGTGTTGCAAGGGTCACGGTGCACTATCATCGGAGTGGCGGTCTCTATCAACTGCATTGCAGGCTCTTCTTTACTAATGATCGGGTTAGTTTTAACTTGAATTTCTTTATTGGATGTGTTACATCACACCAGGATAGTATGAAAAAGTTAGTTGCGTAAATGATGTAAGAAAATATGATGTTTTTTTTTAAAGCATCCTCTGTTAATGCTCCATATTATCGCCATTGTCATCAATTCCCACACTTTTTTCAAAATATTGTGCACTTATTAAGGATGTAGGGTCACAAATATCATGGAAAGTGGTTAGAAGAAATCAAGATTGTACAAACCCTGATAGTGTTCTCAAATGCTTCAAGCATACCGGCAACTAAGTAGGAGTTGTAAGGTTGTCTCTTCAGTGTCAGTGCACTTGAAAAAATATTATTCAAAATATTTCATATTAATTGATTAGTTGATGTGCTTTAGATGACGCACAAGAACTAATAATAAATATATGAATGGACATATGTTCATTTGCTGAATAAGTTCCAATATTTCAATTACTTGTTAACTGTATTATGACACAATTGATATGAATTGATTAATATTTTTAATAAGGTTTCAAACATCAGGTCTAGTTAACCATACCCACATATTTTTGTGGGTTATTATTATTATTATTATTATTATTATTATTATTATTATTATTATTATATTTTTTTTAACCCACATGAACAATACTACTTTTCACATTAGCACCCCAATTTTTTAAAAATATGAGAAACCCGCAATTTTTTTTAAGTTGCAAAAAGGCACATCCGTTTCTGGCCATGAGGTTAAATGACTAACATTTTTCATTTACTTCAACGGCCATGTGTTTAACTGACCTAATAAATTCTCTAATTTTAATTAAAATTTGAATCCTAGTTATAAAAACCCTAACCCTATTTTAAAAATTATAATTTTCAAAGGCCACGTGGCATTCATCCTCTGTCCTCTCAAATTTCAAGATTCCCATCCTCTACCTCGCTTTCCTCTTCATCGGTGGCGCTGGTTGCCACAACTCGCCAGCAGTACAACCCTTCCTTCTCCTTCTCCTCAAGACTCACCTCTCCAACCTCAACCTCGGCCACTCTGGCCCCTCGCCTTCTCCTCCTCGCCATTGCTCTCCCGGCCGCCATGCCCATACAACGCCATGCCTTGAGGATTTCCAAAGATCGCCAAGGCTGGGCCCATCGCTTCCTCCTCCGCCCCAACTTCACTTCTAGTGACGCTAGGGTTCTTGTTCATGCCCCACTAAAAAAATACCCGAAAATCTAGCAATTTATGGAGAAAACTGATTAAAGATCGGATTGCTTTAGATAATGAAATTGAGAAAAAGGCAACTGAAATCCCATTCAAATTGGGAGAATTGGGAATTTGGGGATGAAGCTCTTTGATATTGGGGGATAAGATCGAGGGACAAGAAGGAATCTTAGAATTTATTTTCAGGTTTTTTCTAATATATTGTTTAAGGGGTTGAGGAGGTTGGACCAGTCGCCAGAGCCGTGGTAAAGTGGCCAGTTGGAGGAGATGTTTTCTTTTTTAGGGAAGGGTGGGTGGAGTGGGAGATGTTGTGGAGAGGTGGGTGCTGGAGGAGGAGAAAGGGATGAGTGACGGTGAGAAGCAACGGTGCGGCGCCGCTGGAGGAGCTCCTGTGAGCATGAGAGTTGTGACGACGGCGCCGCCGATGGAAAGGAGAGCGAGGTAGAGGATGGGGATCTTAAGGGAGGGCAGAGGATGAATGCCACGTGGCCTTTGAAAATTAGAATTTTGAAAATTTGGGGTTTTTATAATTAGGATTCAAATTTTAATTAAAATTAGAGAAACATAGAAATGGTATGAGTATTATTATGGAACAAAAAATGAAGGACAAAGTGATTAAACTGAAAAGGGTAGGAGATAGGATTATACATTTGAAGCTAGTGTTGGGAAAAGAAACAATCAACATAGTAAGTGCGTATGCCCCTCAAGTAGGCTTAGGGGAAGAAGATAAGGTCAAATTCTTGGAAGAGTTAGATGAGGTAGTTCTAGGGATTCCAAGTGAGCAAGAGCTTTTTATTGGGGGAGATCTTAATGGGCATGTAGGCAGACTTAGTAATGGCTACGAGCGAGTGTATGGAGGATATGGATATGGTAACAGGAATGAGGACGGAAAATCTATATTAGATTTTGCTTTTGCTCATGATTTGGTATTGACCAACACTTGCTTTAGGAAAAGGGAACCACACTTGATTACCTTTAAGAATGGAAGTAATTATAGCCAAATTGACTTTCTTGTTACAAGAAAAAGGGATAAATCTATTTGTAAGGATTGTAAGGTTATACCTGGAGAAGCATTAACCACCCAACATAGGTTGGTGGTGTTGGATGTAAAAAAAAGAGTATAATGAAAATAGAAAAGAGGGTTAATCAAAGTAGGATTAGATGGTGGGCTTTAAAAGGAACCAATCAATTAGCATGTAAGAATAAAATAGCAAAAGAGGGAGGCATAAACATGAAAGTTGATACAAACACCTTATGGAAGGAGATGATAAATAGTATTGAGAAGATAGGGTGTGAACTCCTAGGGATCTCTAAGGGACTAGGACCCTCACCATAGGAATCATGGTGGTGGAGTGAAGAGGTTCAAAATACTATTAAAGAGAAAAGATATTGGTATAAAAATTACCCACAGCTGAGGATGGGGAAGCCTCTGAAAAGTATAAGAGGACAAAAAAAGAGGCCAAGAAAGCGGTTAGCAAGACTCGAGGTAAATCTTTAGCCGATTTGTACCAAAAGTTAGGGACACAGGAAGGGGAAAAAGAAATATACAAGATAGCATGGCTTAGAGATAAAAAAGGGAAAGACTTAAACCGAATCAACTACATTAAGGATGATTCTCAACATGTTTTGACAGGAGATAAGAAAATCAAAGAGAGATGGAGAAGCTACTTTGATCACTTGTTTAATGAAAGTTATGAGGATAACTTTACAGATTTTTATGCATTAGCGATAGAAAGAAACTTTAGCTACACACGTAGAATCAGGCCTAGTGAAGTCAAGGAGGCATTGAAGAAAATAAAGGCTGGAAAAGCTTGTTGGTCGAATGGTATCCCAATTGAAGTTTGGAAGTGCCTTAGAGAGATGGGGGTAGAGTGATTAACCAAACTCTTCAACTCTATCTTAAAAAGGGGAAAAATGCCAGACGATTGGAGAAAAAGCACTTTGGTTCCTATTTATAAGAATAAGGGGGGTAAAAATCTTAAGAGAACACTAATCTATGCCCATATTGCACTTTGGTAATAAACTTCAATTAGTATCTTTTGTCACCATACTTCTATTTGATTTCAAAGATAGTACCTGAGAAACGACGAGAATTATTTGACGTGGTTACCGGATTAGTCAGATGGAGGGTAGTGAAATCCTAATTTACAGAAATCCAAACTAATTGAACAATATTTAGAGGAAAAAAAATAACATTTGAACCTTGATTTCGACAAGGTCAAAACGAACAACATTCGAAATCAAGGTTCAAATCTTATTCAATTAGTTAGGATTTTTGTAAATTAGGATTTCAATACCCTCCATGTGGCTAATCCTGAGGCCACGTTGAATAATTCTCACGGCTCCCTGCATCCTCCTCAACAAAATTAAAATAGAAGTAGGGTGACCAAAAGTATACAAATTGAAGTTTGATACCCAAAGTGAAATATGAGCATAGTTTGGTAACCTCTCAAGATTTTTACCCGAATAAGGGAGATATTCAAAATTGCACCAACTACCATGGTATTAAGTTAATGAGTCATACGATGAAACTATGGGAAAGGGTAATAGAGCATCGACTCAGAGATATCACAAAGGTATCAGAGAACCAATTTGGCTTTATGCCGGGTAGATCCACAACAAAAGCCATTTTCCTATTAAGGAACTTAATGGAGATCTACAGAGAGAAGAAGAAGGATCTCCATATGGTTTTCATTGACTTTGAGAAAGAATATGATAAGGTACCGATGCAAGTCCTGTGGTCATTATTGGAGAAGAAAGACATTCATGTAAAATATATAAATATTATTAAGGATATGTATGAAGGAGCGGTTACAAGTGTGAGAACAGTGGGAGGCAATACGGAGGAGTTCCCTATAACAGTGGGTTTACATCAAGGATCGGCTTGAGTCCATACTTGTTTACTCTAGTGATGGATGAGTTAACTAGTTATATCCAAGATGATATCCCATGGTGTATGTTGTTCACAGATGATATTGTCCTTGTGGATGAGACTAGAGATGAAGTAAATCAAAAGTTAGAACTATAGAGAAACACTCTAAAAAGTAGAGGCTTTAGGCTAAGTAGAAGTAAGACAGAATATATGCATTACAATTTTCATCTAAGTAGGAGAGATGAAGGGAAAGTGAAACTAGCCCCAGGCCTAAATTGGGGGTGGTATATAGTGCTTAAGGTTAACCATTTTAAGTATTTAGGTTCGCTTTTTAGGATGATGAGATAATAGATGAAGATGTAACCCATTGAATTAAAGCTGGATGGTTGAAATGGAGAAGTGCCACCGGGTGTGTTATGTGATAAGAAGATGTCTAACAAAGTGAAGGAAAAATTCTATAGGACGACAGTTATACCAACCATGTTATAATGGGAGCCGCAGTGTTGGGTAACTAATGTTCAACGATTCATAAGATAAACGTGGCATACATGAGAATGTTAAGGTGGATGAGTGGTCATACAAGATTAGACAAGATTAGAAATGAACACATTTGACAAAAAGTGCATGTTGCACCAATTGAAGTTAAAATAAGAGAAGGGCGTTTAAGGTAGTTTGGATACGTACGCCGGAGACCCCTAATGCTTTTGTTCGAAAATGTGATAGTTTAGTTATAGAATGTAATTAGAATAGGGGTAGAGGTAGGGTATAAGGACCTACGTTTGTTAGATATTGAGCCTAATCTTGCTTTTGACAGAGCTATATGGAGACAAAGAATCCATATAGCCGACCCCATCTAGTACGAGATTATGAATAAGTCAGTTAAAAATCTCTTTTTCATTAGCTTTGTTTGGGAGATACTTTTCTGCTTTAACATGCCAAGTCCTCATGGAATTATTTATTTATTATTTTCATTATTTATGTATTTTTATTTTTATTTTTTATGTATTTATTCATTTATTATTATTATTATTATTTATCTATAATTACTTTTTTTGGAGAGCAACATGGAGATAGAGAATCCATATAGCTGACGCCATCCAGTATGGGATTAAGGCTTAGTTGTTGTTGTTGTATTTATTTATTTATTTTTATTTTTATTTTATTCCATTTATTATATTATATTATATTTTATTTTATTTTTCAAATTTGAGAGCAATATGGAGACAGAGAATCCATATAGTCGACCCCATCTAGTATGGGATTAAGGCTTAGTTATTGTTGTTAGAGAATTGATTAGGTCAGCTAAACACCGCGTTTCATTAAAGTTAACTTAAAAAGTTAGCCATTTAACCTCACGGCCAGATTGGCGGAGGTGCCTTTTGCGACTTAGAAAATGTTACGGATCTCTCGATTCTTAAAAGTCTAGGTGCCGAAAAGTAAAAGTGGTATTGTTCATGTGGGTAAAAAAAATGGTTAAAGCTATTTTTTGTCTCTAGAAACAGGTCCAATATTCATTTCCATCCTTAATCTCAAAATTGTTCAATACAGTCCTTATATATTATGTATTCCGTCACATTTGGTCCCTAACGCTGATATGGTGCTGACGTTGCATACGATTGAAATAAAGAGTATTTATTTTGTTTTTTTAATTTTACATGTTGTCGTATTTTGATGACGTGGTAGGCCAACTGGAATGCTGACATCGCATGCCACGTGGCATTTTTTTATATTTAATTTTTCATTATTTATTTATTTATTTATTTATTTATTTATTATTATTATTATTATTACTTTGTTTTTGTCTGTAAATAACATTACAGTGTATAATGAGAATAAAAGTTTTTTTTCCTAAAATTTAAATAAAGTAAGCTATAGCGTTAACATAATTTTTCTATATCGCGTAGAGGTAGCCCACAAGGTAGGGTATTTTTTTGGGCTCCCTCCATGTGACACAGAAAAATTTATTAACGCTACAGCTTAATTTGTTTAAATTTGAGAAAAAAACTTTTTCTCATTATACATTGTAACGTTATTTATAGAGAGAAACAAAGCAAAAAAAATTAAAAATTAAAAATTAAAAAAATAAAAAGTTAAAAATTATAAAAATAATAATAAAATATAAATATAAAAAATTTGCCACGTGACATGCCATGTCAGCAGTCTAGTTGGTCTCCCACGTCATCAAAATACAATCACATATAAAATTAAAAAAAATAGATACTTTATATTCCATTCATATGCCACCTCACTGCCACATCAGCTTTAGGGACGAAATGTGATGTAACACGAATTGAGAGGGTTCGTATTGAACAAATTTTGAAATTAAGTATCGAAATGAAAATTGGACCTATTTCCGGTGACCAAAGATGACTTTAACGCTAAAAAAAAATTAACCTTACTTTTGTTGTTGTGTGCATCGAACTCTTCTTTAGCTAAGAGGCCCAGTTTTTCGGTGTTCTCATCTGTTGTCTCCTAAAATTTTCCATATCGGTGGACCTTGTTGGGAATTTTTTAATTTTTTTTTTATGAGCGTCATTTTGCAAAAGCCTATTTATAAATCTTAAACTTGATGAGAATTCAAATTATACATAGTTGGAAACTAGGTTTTAGGGTATGACTTTTCTATCGATTTGTATTTTGTTTTCAGTTTTAGTTGTTGGAGTTTTATTCTTTGGATCTAAAATTATGTTTCCCCCACTAACCTTTATAAGGAAAATTGGTAACTTACTCATTTCACAAAAAAAGGTGATGGGTTCGAATCACCCTTAGGCATAGTTCTAGTGGCTTGTGCTCTTTTGGTTTATCAATCTGTTACCTCACTCCACAAAGTAAATCTTCCCATAAAAAAGCCAAGAGATTTGTGCTATTGGTGAGTTGTAATTGATTAACAGGGTGTTCATTTCACTGAAAGTGACTAGAAAATCACAGAATCGGTTGAGTTCCCCTATTTCAATTGTGCATTTGCGATGAAATAAGAGAAGTATCACTTTCTCTATTTCAACACTTTCTCCATTTTAACTTAGGTTTATTTTAGCTTTTTATCATCGAAATTGATAAAATGTTTTTGACATATAAAAACTTACTTCCACATACTTCGATAGTCTCAGTGGAAATAAATACAAAAATTTTCTTACACTTTTTGGTGGATAATCAGTTTGTTTTGTGTTTGAATTGAACTCTTCCTGAGAATCATCTTATAAAAAATTTGATTATCTTCAATTATTTCAAATCAATTATGGGATTGTTTGGTTTTCAAAGATTTCAAATCATAGTGTAAGTGGACTTACATATAAATTAAATTACTGTATTTTGACTTACTACAAAGTTGTTTGGTTTAAGTAAGTTGTGGGACATCCCCATTATCCAGTTTTTCTATTTTTATTTTATTATTTAAAATTTTATATTTTCATTGGAAACTGTTTAATGTACCCAATGTTGATGATCAAACATTTTTTGATCCTGGCACAAACGCTTAACTATACTACTACATCATTCCCGATAAAATACTTGGGTGTCCCCATCTCGAGAGGCTGCCCAAGGAAAGAAGAATGGCTTGCACTAGTGAAAAAGATCAGAGGAAGGCTGGCATCTAATATAGGGAAACTCCTATCTCCATGGGAAAGACTCACCTTGTTAAAATCAGTTATCTCCACCATGCCTATCCTCTAGATGTCTATTTTTCGCCTCCAAGAATAGGTTATCCACAAAATAGGCTCTATTCGAAAGGACTTCCTCGAAATAGGTGGATAAAGAAGCACGAAGTTATCATTTAGTCAACTGGGGCAGGATATGTCAACCCTAAAAGAATGGAGGATGGGGTATCTTAAATCTTCGGGAATTTACTGGGGCCTTGCTAGGGAAATGGTGGTGGAGGATACTAACTAGGAGGGCCACAATATGCCTCAAAATCTTTAAAGAAGTGTATACCTAACGCACTTTATAGATACCCACAAACCAGCTCAAGGGCGCGCATCCCCCTTTTGGTGAGGCATATACCGAGAAGGGTCGCTGACACTTGCAAACATATTGGTGAAGTTGGGGTCCGACTTATTGGCATTCCTCTTTAAAGACAACTAGTCTTGAAGGGAATTCACGGAGTAATTCCCCACCAAGACTGCAGGCGCACACTATTAAGGTGTCACTAAACATCCAAGATGCTAAAAATAGGCTCTAGAGAGGCAAGCCATTCCTTAAGCCAAGACCCCTAACAGAAAAGGATACAGAGGGACTAAACACACCGAGACAACTCCTCATGGATATCACCACAAATGCCAACTCCCTAGATCTAAGAGAGTGGAAACTCACACCATCCAGGGTATTTACCATCAAGTTGTTGTATATCTTTCGAATCGATGGGGCGGGGGATTAGAAGCGATCTGAGAAAGGGGTTCTGGTAGCAACCATACTCACTTAAAGTCAAATTATTTGCCTGGTTAGAAAGAGAGGACAAGATTATCACACTAAACAATCTACATAAAAGAAGGTGGGGGGGTGGTGGGGGTGGGGTGGGGTTGGGTTGGGGGAATGCACAAAATACTACATATGTGATCTCGAGGATAAATAGGTGAACCATCTACTATTATATGTCCCTACGAAAGCAAACATCTAGAGCTACTTCTAACAAATCTTTAGATTACAAGTAGGCGTCGAAGACCTAAGAGACATCTGGGGAATCAACGCCTCCTCTCCCTCCCTCCCAGGGTGGACAAAACCTTGTGAGGGGGTTGGGAACTCATTGCAATGGCAATCACCTAGAGAGTATGGGGTGTGAATGTAATAGACGGTGTTTTCAAGATAAACAACACGTTTTCTTAAAAATTATTCATGATATTTCTTTCCTCATTTTTCTTGGTTCGATGCAACCAGACAAAACAAGCGTCCAGAGATTGGAGGCGGTCGCAAGGGCTTGTAAAGCGATGCCTTGAATTCACCCAGGATGGGCGCGAAGGGTCGATGGCGCATGACGCAGGCCTTTGAGGGGATGACATGGCACCGGATCAGCTGAAGGGGACTAAAGGCCTCACCAACCCAACCGTGAGGAAGCAACACTTAATAGACTTGATCTTTGTTTCACATATTTCACCCCTTATTGGGCACTTTGTAATGAATTTCCAAGTAATATCAATAAAATACATGGTTTATCCACCTTATATATATATATATATATATATATATATATATATATATATATATATATATATATCTGATAAATTGGCCTAAGATCGTGCCACTGGAATCATTTGTCTTTGATTCAAGCCCTCCCATTTTGGCACTTTGGAGCATGTTTGAAGGATTTTCAACCGTACGGATGGGAAGATTATAGAAAAATAAGCTACTCAGTCAATTTTCATATAATTTGGTGACCGTTTGGTTCTTCCACTTAATCGGTTCTTATTTTAGGAAAATTTTAGCAGTACATAATTTCAACCATTAAGTGGGAGGACCAAAGCGGTCACCAAATTGTATGAAATTGACAGACTAGCTTATTTTTGATGATCTTCCCATCCAGATGCGGTTGGAAATCCTTCAAAATTTGTTTAATATGGTCCCTATGTATTGCATATTTTGAAATTTTGGGTCCCTATATATTCCGTATTTTGGTATTTTTGGTCCCTACTGTTAACGTGGTGGTCATGTGGAATACCAATGAAATGCATACAATCTTTTTATTATTATGTTTAGGTCGTTATTTTGTCGGGATGTGGAGTGATAAGTGGTTAAATTACGATCGCCGTGTTGAACAAATTTTAAATTTTTGAGGTGGAAATAAACATTGGCCATGTTTTCGTGGACCAAAAATGGCTTTAACCCATATATATAATGAGCTTAATCTGTGTGGTACTCCTTTTTCGAGAACATGATGTTTTCATGGTGTTTATTTAAGGTTTAAGGAAAGATAAATTTTATACTCGGAAAAACAACGAGCGAAGCTGTTATTGTAAAATCCAAGATTTTATTTAAATAAAAGGATTTAGAATTTCCCTCTAATTTAATTTTTAATTAAATTGCCAAAGGTTATTTTGGGGATTTGAATAATTTACAAGGACATCTTAGTAAATTGATAATTTATAAAGAATAAATAAATTCAGTTTATAAATTTATCTAAATGGAAATTGATAATTGATTTGATGATTGATTTTGATAAGTTTGGAAATTCCCTAGATGGATGATGATTTGAACTTAGATGGAAAGGGGGAATTGATTGATTAAATCAGTCATTTAATTAATTTAGAAAATATACTAAGTTGGAAACAATTTGAAAGGGATTTATTGAAATTCTTTAATTGGGCTGCCAAGGACGCAGTTGTTAAATTATAAAAGTAGAGGACTAAAGAGTAAAGGTACTTGTCTCTGGAAGAAGGACCTCGAGGAGAAAACAAAAAATACGGGGACTTGTTTGAAATTGCCATTATCTCTCAAAGGAAGGACCTGAGAGTAATTTGGAAAACAAACGGGGTTTTAATTGCAAAATGCCACGAGAACACAAGTTGAGGCCGTATTGAAATCAACCAACCTCCAGGATTATGTTATCGTGAGATGGGGAATAAGATCGAGGTACCAGCTTCTGATCCGACCGTCCATTTACAAACAATCGTGGGTGCTCATCTTATCGCAGCGCGATCACGAGGCATCTGCTTCCTTCTCTCCCAGCTCCAGCACGTCACCGCGATCAAGCCCCACTATCAACGGAGCTGTAAACATGGAAGATGAATTTTGCATGGACGAATCCCCCAATCCTAGGGATTGAATCCCGCGAGGCTTTTCCCATGAGCCTCTATAAAACCGAGGCATCTTTGAGCTCCAAAGACCACACAACACCGCGTGATCTCCACCATGAGAAATAGAGAAATAGGAAGAGGGAAGTCTGATCTTTGACGAGGCCAGCTAGAGGAGATCGGGGGACTGGTGGCGAGCGCCAGCCTATTCAGAAGGTGGTGATAGTCGCCTAAGAACCAGGCTCCGGCGGCAAAGACTTCTTCCCGAGGGATAGTGACGGACTAAGCTCACCGGTGAGCTCTCTTTTCCTTCTTGATTTTCTGTTAATCATTGGGCATGCATGCGGTAGAGTCTCGTCGCGGAGGGAGAGGAAGGAGGAGTTCTGATCCTGGTCATTGGCACGCACGCACAGTGAGCACCACGTAAGCTTGGGATCGTGGACGTCGTGAAAGGGAGGGGAAACGAGCCTTCTATACTGTGAGGCGACCACCGAGGGTTTGCCGCTCCCGACCCATGAGCATAGGGTGGAGAGGACTTCTGCCACCAAGTGTCTTTGGCAGCTTGTAGTGGAGAAGAAGATAAGAGAGTGAGAGAGAAAGAGAGGGAGGCGGGTGAGAAGAGAAAAACAAGGTTAATTAGTTATTAATTAACTAAATTAAAAGATAAAATTTAGTTAATAGATTTGGATTAAATAAATTAATGGATAAGGTATGGATTTAAATTTTGATTAAGTAAATTAATTGATTAAACCATAGTTTAATTAATTGGTTGGGATTAATTAGAACTGGTTTAATTAAATGGATATTGAATTGAGTTAGATTAGTTAATTGATTTGGGATTAACTAATTGATTAATTCATTAACTGGTAACTAGTTAATTGGTGAGATGACTAATTAGAAGTTAATTAATGTGGTTAATTAATTAATTGAGTAATTAGTTTGTTGATTAGTTGAATAATTAATTGGGGATTAACTAATTGGGTAATTAGTTAATTGAAGAATTTAATAATCAATGACTAATTTAGTAGTTGATTAATTGGGTTTGGGCTAACCGGTTAACACGGTTGGGTTCGACTGATTTGGATTGGGTCAGCCAAGTAAGTTGGGTCTGGATCATTTTAGACCAAGATGGTGCAATCAAATCATTTAAGTGTGGACTTAATCAATAATGATGGGCTGGGCTTGGTCATCATATAGTTAACATTTGATTTGATCTATTAAACAGAACTAGGAGGTTAAGTGGTTGAACCTAGCTACAAAAGAATAAATAAATAAAATAGTGGGAGATGTGGATTGAACCCAAGACCTCCCACAACCCACTATTGGACCTTAACCACCAAGCCACTTGGGGCCTTTATGTAAAATAGACAAGCATACCAAGTTAAGGACTGGGACTTGGAATTGAGGAAGGCCCATTAACTGCAGAAATTTGGGCCCAATTAGAATATCATGCATACTTCATCTAGGGGATAACGATGTTGATGTTACCGCATATAGGGTTTACTATCGCTGACATAGATGTGAAGAGTTGGTACCTTGGGACTCGACTCCTCGGCTACGTGGACTTCGTGTAAGTTACTCATGCCTAGTTACCACCCATCGTTGGGTTTCTTGATTTGATGTATGCTATCTATTTAGCATGTTTCTCCTTGATATGTTTTGTTTGTGCACATACATGCTTTTTATTTGCTTTTTATTTCTAGTATGTGCATGGTTGATATGCTAGAGGTAGGGTGTAGCTCTATATGTCTTTGATATGTGAGTTGGCCATACCCACCCATGGGCCGACACTTGATCATGGGCATATGGTCTTGTGTGCTGGCCGGGAGGTATGTGCTAACTGAGATGGTTTATCCGCCTGGCACAGTGGAGCGTGGAGGCTCGGTTTAAGAGAACGTTCGGGGACGGTGACAACCTCGACGTTAGGCATTCCATGCCCGGGAGGATACTCTGTCATGCCGCCGTGGATTGATACGGCCGCCATGTTGACATGTGTACAAGAGGTGGCGCTACCGAGATACGATAGTGTGGTCGCGCACAACGGATTGTTGTTCTTGTAACTGTCCGGGGATAACTTGATCAGTTTTGTGATCTTTTTGTTGAGCCCCCGAGGGCTATCTTGGATAGGAGTTCTTCCTTGATGTTTGTGGAAGACTCCTAGGTCTCTTTGATGATACTTGACATTGTTTCTGTTGTACCTTTGATATTGTTGCAGGGTACTTACTGAGCTTTCCATTCGAAAGCTCATGCACTTGTTTCCTTATTCTCTTTTAGGTTCTGAGCAGTAGGAGTCTTAGAGATTGTGCGAGAGACGAGGGGAGGGGATCTTTGCCGAGGTCGGAGGATCTCAGTTATCAATTTCCTCTTGAGTGAGATTTATGTTATTAGGACCCATGTAGGGCCTTGTTGTTTAGGGTCCTTGAACCCTGGATTTGATTTTATTTATGTTGTTAAACTCTGATGTTTTGATTACGACTTTTGAGTTATATCCGGATTTTATATATGTTATCTGCTATACTTATGTAGGCCTTGTATGCGAGAGGGCTGTACTCCCACTTAGGTACGGCGGAATCTGATATGCGTGCAGGTAATGTTCGAGGATCGGGTCGGGGCGTGACAGTTATACAAACCAGAGACGTAGCCAAAAACAGACGAAGTTCAAAGGTTTTTCATCCCTTCAAATGACTGAATAAGAGGAACCTACTGCAGAGTATATATCACCTAAAAATAAAAAATGTAATAAAAGGTAAAAATATTGATTTTGTGTACAATTTCAAGACAAGCATAGCTAAATCTTATCAAGAAACTAGTTGAGAATTTACCAAAATAACAATAATTCATATAATACTAGAAAAAAAAGGTCATCCAAATATCAAAAAATGAGATATCATGCCAAATTCTAAACCAAGAACACTTGATTCATATCTAAATATCCTACAAGTAAATTCCTCAATAGAAAAAAAAAGAAAAGAAAACCTAACATCTCTCACATTCATACCGAATCCACCAACAAAACAATTTGTGAACGAAATAACAAAAAGAAACTTCGGAACAACACTCACAAGGCCTGGCAAACCTATCGATAGGTCGACCCAATCATCAAAAACCCCACAAATCTGAACACAAACCTGATATGTGCTACATTGAATACATACCAAAAGGAAGTGTTGATATGGAGAAGATCTAGTCAAGTTTGTTAAGTTTGTTTTAATCTTTGGTCAAGATTGTTAAGCTTGAAATAAGCTTACGTTGTGTTGGTCTTTAGCTTGAGTGATAGTTGTCCTATTTTTCCATTTAGTAGTTGTATTTTTTTTAGGAGTTAAGGCTATAAAAGTAGTCAATAGTATTGAATAAAAGAGAGAATTATTACTAAACCCGTACTCCTCACGCAATTCCGCTTCTCTTTCTTCTCTACTAACTTCATTCCTATTAGTGGTATCAGAGACAGGTTATAATCATGGACACCAAATCAAATGCAGCATTTCACAATGATGTCACCAAAATTTTGGCACATGATGAATCCAGTTTCGATAAGGTTAATGCTGCCTTACAAACAATGTTGGCTAAACTACAAGCTTTACAAGCCACCTGAGGCTCTCAAATCGGCGTTAACCTGTTCGCTTCAGGTGAAACCTCACACTCAGCAATGTTTGGTCGTTCCAACACGGCAAAGAATGGTCATCTTAATCATTGACTCAAGTTGTCCTTTCCAAAGTTCAATGGCAAAGACAAGATGGTTGGAAGAGAATGTCATATAGCAGCTGAGCTGCACTTTTGAAGTTTCTTGCTATGTACTAGTTAGTTGTAATTTTCCTGTTTTTAATTAGCTATCAAGCTCTTATTATGTCAAAAAAAAAGTTCATTGGCAAAGACCCGAATGGTTGGATCTACAAAGATGAACAATATTTTGATTTCCAAAATATTATGCCTCCCCAACAAGTTCAGCTGGGCATTGCCTTACAGTGGCACAGGTGGTTGACAAAATTTCATGGACCACTCATATGGACTGAGTTCACCAAAGCTCTATTGCTCCGTTTTGGCCCAACAAATTACGAGGATCCATCAGAAGCCTTGACTCGCCGTAAACACACCTCTAGTGTGGCAGCATATCAAGAAGCTTTCAAAACACTATCCCATCAAGTTGATGATCTACCAAAAATTTTCTCATTGGTTGTTTTATTACAGGACTTCGAGATGACATTCGGCTTGATGTCAAAACTAAACAACCTCAAACCTTGGCAGATACCATAGGAGTGGCTCGGCTGATCGAGGAATTTCAATCTCAATCTGCTTTAGCAATACAGAAGGCGCCATCCAACCCAACTGCTGGAGTGCTCAAACCTTCCCCAACTCCACACATGAACAAAAGCTTAACTCATTCCTATGAAAACCGTATAAAACCCCAAAAAACATCCGATTCAACCCCAAAACCCCAAGAAATCTAGATGTGAAACCTTCAAACCTCTCGCTAGTCAGCAAGCATTGGATCGATCCACGGATCTCAAGGTTGGGCTCTAGAGTAGCTTGTCGACAATGGAGGGATTGACGGAGAGCTTGGAGGGGGAAGGCAGCGGAGGGACACACCGAGGTGGAGGAAGGCGGAGAGCTTGGCGGTGGTGATGAGACGATGGAAGTTGTAGGGACTGGGGCAGATCCCGACAAGGTGGGAATGGCGGTGGAAGAAGGAAAGGATAGAGAATAGGAAGAGAGGTGGATGAGGAAAGAAAGGTGATTGAAGGTGATTTTAATCCGTTAGTTTTAGGTGTAATACCCAATTTAGTCTCTCTATTATATCGATTTGTGACTTTAGGTCCCTCTCTTATAATTTGAGCCTTTTTGGTCTCTATACTTTCACGATTTAGAAATGTCAGTCCAAAGGCATATTTAAAGGCATGTTTAGCCCCTAAATTTAACGAAGGAAGAGACTGATATTTCTCCATCGTGAATGTAGACCCTAGGTCTCAAATTATAATAGAGGGACTAAATTGGGTATTACACCTTAGTTTTACTACATACCTTGCTACAATGCCAAGGTAGCGTACATAGCACACAATTTACATACACTTGCACACAATTTCTACAAGGTCTTCACAAATCGCTATCGAAATGCATTTACACACCATCCGGAGCCCGTTGCACACAATTCCTATAATCGCACACAATTTATATAACCTTGCACACATAAGTATGCTACCTTGGGAATAATACCCAAGGTATCTTAGAATTCACTTTCAACTTACATAAGAAATTTGTCGTGAGCTAAAATGCAACAAAAGTGGGGTTAGATCTAACTTGACTTACATGTAACTTACCCTTTTAAAGTAAGCAAACACCCAAAAGTTACACTTACCTACAAAACAACTTAGTTCATAGCTACTCACGAGATAACCAAACAATCCCTACATACAAATTGGACTCAATTGATAGAGAAATGCAAAGAATCCCAATTGCTTCCACTCGTCAAGCTTATTAATACAGTTATGATTTACCACCGATCTTCAGAAGATCAGGTTGGTGTTTTGATGAAGGTCCCATGAAAACCATAAGGCACTCTTTGTGGCAATGTTATTTTAGCCACTTCTTTGCTCTCAAATCATTTAGTATCGATTATATGAACCTGGAAAAAAGAACATAAAGATAAATACAAGAAGTCAGGAAACTGCAAAACGATTTCTGAAACCAAGTGAAAGAAATACGTATATAATCCTACTTGAGATATGTTAGTTTTTCATTGTGGACGTAAGAAATTATCCATGCATCATCTTCTTCAGAACCACCAGGTCTTGGTGCAAGTGCTGATCCAGTACATAATTGGTTCTTCCCGAGTTGATGATGCTCCACTGTGATCAATTGTTGATGCTACAAATTTGGAAATTAAAATTCAGCGTGTTCATATATAGATATATGAACATAAATAATCAATTCATGAAGAACATAGCATACCCCAGAGATCTTATCAACTTCTTCGAAAGAGAACTTCACTAAGCATCCAAACATTGGCAATGCTGTGAACAAAGAGGTGATATTCATATGTTTGTAAACCAACAAAGAAATTAAAATCATGAGAAGGAAAACTCATTACCACAAATAGAGCTTGCCGCTAGAAGTCTACAAAATTTCTTGAACCAAACAAGAGTCGTGAAGTTTATAATATGGGGTCAATATTTTACAATTATGTACAGTTTGAAAACCAAAAATTCCTACAATAAGTCTCTTAACATATTATCATCATCTATAATTCAAGCAAATCATGTATATATTTAGAAATATAGTTAAAATATTATAAAAAAGTTAAAAATACAAATAGATCCGCCACTGGGAGAGAGTAAAGTTAATAAAATGTTACTTTTTCAGTTTTTTTTAAATCATATTTATATTATATTATTATAATGTTAATATTTTATATATATATATATATATATATATATATATGTATATATTAAAAAGAAAACTTGGGATTTGAGAAAAAGTAAAGCGGTTACTTTTTCCAAAATCAGCTTTTATATTATATTATTATATATATTATGTTGGACGGATGATGAAATTTATTGACCCAAGATTTCAAAATAATGAGGGTCATTTACTATTTTAAATAACATGTATATATATATATATATTTAAAAGTTTTGGAAATTTTTGTGGGGTCATCTGACCCCACAAAAATATATATAGATCCGCCACTGGCTTGAACATATGCAAACTTGTTTCTTAAACTGATGAAATTCTCATTGATCATGGGGAAGTCCATTGAGAACTCTCGACTTGTTAGATATCTCTCTCTAACACCACCATTCTTAATGTTTAACCTGCATTCATACAAACGAGAGAACAAGAAGCCTTCTTCAAGGTTATTATCTTTATCATCATCATGATTACTTTTCTTGATTTCACGAAGCGTGAGTTGTGAAACCCAAGATTTTTAGATTTTAATTATTTTTCTAAAATCTTGGATTAATAAATAAAATTCCCCGAGGTTGGATTGAATCGAGTTTAGTGGAATAGAAGTTATAATTATTTAAATAATAAGATAATTAGAAAATTCCCTTGAATTTGAAATGAGAGGTGAAATTGGATAATGCCTTAATAAGAAGAGTCATCAAGGATATTTCTGTAATTTCAAAAAAATGGGGACTTAAACAAATTTTGTATCCTCTCTCAAGTTTAAAACAAGCAGGGGTGTATTTACGATTTTAGAAAAGAATATGGGCATGATAGATAAAGTGATTGATTTGATAAATATATATATCAATATATTTGAAAGATGGGATGTTAGTTTAGAATTCAAAAGATGTCATGTGAATTCAAAAGTGGAGTAATTTTGATTGATAAGATATACTTAAATATATATATATATATATATATATATATATATTAAACATGGGATTCGGATGAGGCCTTATATATATATATGAATTCAAATTTTAAGATAAGATGGGATGATGGGATGGATGTGATACTTGGTATTATAGATGATAAGTTTTGTATTATAGATGATAAGTTGAACTTGGAGGTGATTTTACACGTGGATGGTTGCCATTAATTTGCTCATCATACAAGTTGCCTTTCATAAATTATGAGTTCATGGTAGATTAATGAAGACTAGATTGCAAGAATGGCAAGAGCCACTTGGAGGAAATTGGAGATGGATTTCAAGTTGACAAAATAGGACATGCAAGGCTGGACAAAGTAAAAATATATATAATTGATTATATACGAATATGTACATAATTAAAGATGGATATGTACAAAGGCTTGGTTTTCATATGAATTAATGAAATAAGATATAGAGAGAGAGATGGATATATATATATATATATATATATATATATATATATATATAGAAGAGAGAGAGAGAGAGAGAGAGAGGCTTTTTTTTTAATATTATATAAAAAAAAATTACCGAAATAAGCATTTGAATGTTTATCTACCAAAATGCGCAAGACGTACATCACGTGGGGATGTTTTGATTTTTTTTTATAAATTTTGTGGGACCCACATATTTTTATATTATAAAAGTAATAATCAAAACTTAATCAATATTCAGTTTGTTTATGGTTGGTTTTTTTTTCTTTTAATTTGTGGGTCCCATATTCTTTAATGTTATAAAAATAAGAGTAAAAAATTTCAAAACGGTGGAGTTTGCTTTTTATTCATGAGTCCATTTTTTTTATATTATAAAAAATATAAAAATAACACCGGATAGGGGTTTTTTTTATTAGTGGGTTTTATTTTTTTAATATTAATAAAAAATTAATTTAAAAATAAATAAATAATTTTTTTTAAAAAATTAGCCGGACAAATGACACCTCGAGAGATTCAAGAGTCGGACCTTGGAATTAAATGTCCCGAATGATGACTCCCTCCTTTGTGCTCTTTAAATAGTCGTCTATGAGGCCACACTCACCTCACTCTTTTCTCTACAATGGTTCCCAGACTATCCCCCTCGAATGGATCCTCACCGGCTGCACAACTCGCTAAGGGAACTTGCTGGAGAACCTCCACCAGCCTCGGGCCCTGAACTCCGACAAGTTGCAGAGGCCTCCAAGAAGGAGGAGGAGCCACCTATCGCTCAACCGGTCTCCCGCAAAAGGATCCGTGAGGACGCCGTGGGGGAGTATAAACGCTCCATACTCTTCCGCATGGATATTCGCCGCGCTGTCGAGCTCTACCAGATTTCGGATGAAAACCTGGCCCGAGAGTGCGAGATCGCCTCCCGTGCTGTCTCCGAGTTCAAGGAATCCGATGAATTCCAGGACCTGGTCTATATGGAGGAGCAAAAAGGTGTCGCGAAAGGTTTCAAAATCTTCCAAGATATTTCTCGTCGTCATCCCAAGCTAGACTTAACTTCATTGGAGTTCAAGGATGCCCTTCAATATCTCCCACCTAGTATCTCTGCTGAAGATACTGATTGAACAAATGTTGTTGTTGGTTTTGGACCCCCTTATCTTTTTTACTCGCTTTGTTTTCATCATCCTTCCTCTCTTCTTTCTTTCTTGTGTTGTTCTTCCGTAGTGTTTTTTTTCTATTTTTGCAGTGTGTTGTTTAATCGTACCGTTTATGAATGAAATATTTTTCTTGTTCTCCTATCAATGACTACTATGAGTGTTAAACGTTAATACTTTCTAACTTGTAGAAAACATATACATTGTTTGTTAAAAGGAAACAATTTTTGTTAAATGGAAACAATGTTTGTTAAACGGAAACTTGGTAAACATGCAGCCCGCAAATGTCTTGGGTAGTAAACATGCATATTAAACGGAAACCAAACGGTTTAAGCGGAAAAACCATAAATTAAGCGGTAACTCTCAATCTTAAACAAAAACGTATAATATTAAGTGGAAAATAATTATATTAAAAGGAAACTAAAAATATTAAACAGAAAAGGTAAACTCCGACTTGTGAATCTATGAATTCGGAACTTTATTTTTCAAAAGATGAACAAAGATATGAGAGCACACTGAGAAAAGAAAAGAAATGGGGAAAGAAGAGACAAAGGCTTCTATCAACCCTGTGAGGGCATGCTCATTATTTCTTCATCTCCAGTTCAGAGCCTGTGAAGGAGAAGATGACAAAGTATTGTTGTAACCAAGGGTTGCCCGTGAGGTGATGGGTTTGATTCTCCTCCACAACCGGCCACACACCACACCCCCCCTAACTCATCGGTACCTTCAGTATATATAATCAGGGTTGAGCTTGAAAGGGAGTGTAAAGGCCACCCCCATTAAATTCTATAATTTTTTGGGATTTTTATAGAATGGTCATGATACATGCAAACTAGGGTTAGGAACACATTAAATGGCTAAACCCTAACTAAGTCTATGATAGGGTGGTAGACCCAACTAAACTCCAATTTAAGGCTTGTTGATTTACGGGGAGGGATTGTGAGTCTTGTGACACTACAAGCAAAAAGCTCATGATCCAATAGCTACACACTAAACAACAAAGAACATGGGGACTTGTTATTTGGAGGGATTTGTAGTTGCTGGCTTTCTCGTGAAGGCATCATGGATTGATTTTTTCATAGCCCCTAGATGCTAAGTTAATGGCTTCCAAAAAGCCATACCTTAGGTTAAAAAAGGGAGTTGGAAAAGAATCTTGTGACACTACAAGCAAAGAGCTCTTGTGACACTACAAGTAAGGAGATCATGATCCAATAGCTACATACTAAACAACAAAGAATATGGGGACTTGTTATTTAGAGGGATTTGTAGTTGATGGCTTTCTCGTGAAGGCATCATGGATTGATTTTCCATAGTCCCCATGTGCCAAGTTAATGTCTTCTGAAAAGCCATACCTAAGGTTGAAAAAGGGAGTTGGAAAATGATGGAAAAGGAAAGCTCTAAGTAGCCTCCACTTTCCCTCCTTAAAACCCTACACCAAACCCTTAGGGAGATAACCTTCTATAATTCCCTTGCATTCTTCTCCAATCCTTACAACCAAGCTTTGAATCTCTTTTCTTCTCCTCAACACAAGCTTTCTTTTTTCCCCTAACTGTCCTTGAGAGATTTCTACCTCCGCTCAAAACTTCTTGGAACCTGGAGGAGATCAAAGGCCACTCATATGCTAGGTGCACAGCTACTGTGAAGGTCTGAACGAGATTGGAGGAAGAAGGAGGTGTAGGTCCTCAAGGGGGAGAGTACTGACTTGCTAGTAGTTGAAGCAGCCGTAGAACCTACTTTTACCTCTCGGAGCTGCAGTTCAAAAGACATACTTGGTAAGCTAGAGCCATAACCCTGCTATCTGAGCATTCATCCATGTTCATAACCTCACATGGCTAACATATCTTGTGCATTGGAGTCTAGATAGTAGAGAGGACTACTGTGAAGCTTTTGGGAAGGGGGAAAACCTCTCAAGACTGGTATAATCTGACTACTGGAATAGGTAAGAGGACTCTCTTACCTCTGTTATTACTATAAGTAGAGTCATTAATACCATATAATTCAAGTATGGTGAGGGAATGTGCTTATTTATTATTTTAAATTGTTATTGTTACTGTTATTATAAATATATGTAATGTTTTTCTTCTCTTCTACACAAAACCCTGATTTCTCTTCCTCGTTTCTTTTTCCTAATCGCATTCCTCTATCACTATTCTCACCCTACTCTCTTTAAATATACTCTCTAATTTCAAATTCTTTATCTACAGTAATGGCAGAAAGATCACTTGTTTTGGTTTACTACAATAGTTCAATCACTACAAGCGAGGATACTGTCATATTTTTCTCCGAAGATCAAGCTTGTTTTTATGTAGAAAATGATATCTCCTTAGACAATTTAAAGAGAATCATTGAAGAAAATATAGGAATGGTAGACGGTCAAAAGTTTCACATATCAAATACCGCCTACCTATTTCTTCGAGCCATGACAAGATTTGCTATCGGGTTTTCAAATTACGTAATGATCGAAATGTTAGGATGATGTTCGAGTGCCACCAAACATTTCGGATATTCAAGTTATAGAATTATATGTCGAGCTTGGTATTGCAACTTCCACTGGTATTTCTTCTCAACATGAAATCAACAGAGATGGCAACATTGCATATAATATGAGATGGGAGACGACTTCATCTGCACAACCAGTCAATGAACCAGTCAATGAACCAGTCAATGAATTTGGTGAATATGGGAGCTCGAGTGGGGATGACCAGGATGATGATAACTACACAGAAAATAGTGATGCAAGTGCTGAAGATCTTGACTTAGAAAATTGCAATGTGGAAGATGTTGTTAGACAAAGCGTAGAAATGCCAATATCACCATTTGAGCCTCCAGCACATATGAGGGCACTTAATTTGGAAGCAATGTCTGCACCAGAATTCCCTGAATACCCCTCATTATATGTCCACACATTTAGAGGGGTGATGTCAGATGGAGAATTGCATGTAGGCATGCAATTTCGAAACAAAGATGATGCTGTAACAACAATTAAGCATTATTGTTTACAAAAGTCGGTGGAATATAAGGTAATCGAGTCTGATCCAACTCGGTATTCAGGAAGATGTAAGTCATATGGCGATGGATGTAGTTGGAGGGTTCGCGCATCCTACAGCAAGAGGAAGCAGATTTGGGAGATTACAAAATACAACGGTCCTCACACTTGCTCATCAGCAATGATCTCCCAAGATCATTCTAAGCTGGATTCAAATATGATCCGGCTTACACAAATAGAGGCCATGGTCAAAGAGAAGCCATCCATCAATGTATCCTGTTTTGATAGCGTAGATCGTGAATCAATCACGGATACACACCCCGACATATAGAAAAGTATGGATCGCAAAGCAAAAAGTAATTGAAGCAGCATTCGGCAATTGGGAGGAGTCATATAATGAGTTACCAAAATGGCTATCAGCATTACAACAGTTTCTTCCCGGGACAATAATTGATATCCAAACTCAACCGGCATATGATGGAAATCACCTGGTACGTGATACTCATGTTTTTCATAGGCTTTTTTGGAGCTTCCCCTCATGCGTGGAGGCTTTCAAATATTGCAAGCGATGTAGTCGCGAGATAGACGGCACCCACCTTTATGGGAAATATAAAGGGACTTTGTTGATGGCAATTGCACAAGATGGTAATAAGAATATCCTTCCAATTGCATTTGCTATTGTAGAAAGCGAAACGTTAGATGCATGGCGTTTCTTTCTGGAGCATTTACGGGCGAATGTGACACCACAGGAAGGAATATGTTTTATATCTGATCGTCATGAGTCTATCAAAGGGGCATTCAGAGCAATTGGTCGCCGGATGAACCCTCCTCATGCCTACCATGTTTATTGCATTAGACATATCTCTGCAAACTTTATGCGTCGGTTCAAAAATAAAGAAATGCAACGGATAGTTGTTAACATTGGTAAGTTATAAATTTAACTTTTATTAATTTAAGTGCATATTGTTATTATGTTTTAAAGTTGTTTCACCTTTCTTATGGTTATTAATGTAGGTTATTCGAAAACTACTTCTGATTTTAACTACTGGTATGGCTTACTTCGAGAGTACAATATAGATGCAACGAAGTGGTTAGATAATATACCACGGGAGAAGTGGACTCAAGCCTTTGACAATGAAGGTCGTAGGTATGGTCATATGACTACCAACCTCGCCGAATGTGTTAATTCAGTGCTAAAGGGGACAAGGAACCTTCCTATAACAGCTTTGGTTAAGTCAACTTACTTTCGACTAGCTGAGTTGTTTGTAAGGAAAGATTAATAACGGTATGGCTTCGGATCAGCATCGAGGTCAAATATTCTCTGAAGCACTAATGAAGATAATTCAAGAAAACCAACAAGCAGCATGCAGCATTCATGTTCGTCAATTTGATCGTGATGAAAATTCTTTCATGGTAGATGAAATGGCACCACCACAATGTGGTGGTATAGCTGGTACTTACCGCATAGATCTGAGAGCACGATGGTGTGATTGCGGCGGGTTTCAAACACTTCATTTTCCTTGCCGCCACGTTCTTGCAGCATGCGCATACATTCATCTACATTGGATGGAATACGTGGACAATGTTTATAGGCTTGACACAATTTTTAAAGTATATCATAAAGAATTTCAGCCTATGTCAAACGAGAGCTACTGGAACCCTTATAGTGGTCCACGTCTATGTCCCGATCTTACAATGAGAAGACCATCCACAGGGCGCCAAAATCTACGAGGATTCGTACTGAAATGGATATAAGGGAAGGTGGTCAGCCAAAGCGTTGTGGTTTATGTCGAAATGAAGGTCATAGTCGTAGAAATTGTCCCAATATTGCTGGTCCAAGTAGTCGGTCATAATGTAGTCTAAATATTATAATTGTTGCAAACTTTTAATAATATATGTAATTGCCACCTTATATTGATAATTTATAATAATTATAAAATATTATTATACCGTATTTTGGTAAATTATAAACTGTTGGAGACTTGTTCAACAAAATCTTAAAACTCAGGAAAATACTGATAGCAAAGAGTGCGAACAAAACAAAATAGGTATCATTTGTTGGTTAATTTCAAAAATTAATTAATTAATTAATTAATTAATTAAAAGTGATGCCACTAATTAATATTATAAAATAAAATTTTATCCTACCTTAGTTAATTTTTATAATATTAAAGTGGGGTATGGGCTTTTTTTTTAATATTATAAAAAAAACAAACATACATGCCCAACCGTTTGGTAGTTTTTAATTCATATTTTTATAATATTAAAGAGTTTGGGACGATGAATTAAAAGAAAAGGATAGTGATTAAGTTTTGATTATTATTTTTATAATATAAAAATATGTGGGTCCCACAAAATTTATAAAAAAAATCAAAACATACCCACGTGATGTACGACTTGCGCATTTTGGTATATAAACATTCAAATGCTTATTTCGGTAATTTTTTTTTATAATATTCAAAAAAAAAAGCCGAGAGAGAGAGAGGAGCCGTCGAAGTCGAACACAAGCTGGCTAGGAGGTTTAAAATTGAGAAGATAAACTTTATCGGTCAAAATATCAAAATAGTCCCTATATTATACAAATTCGGCCCCTTTAGTCCTTGTAATATAATTTAGGCCTTTTTAGTCCTCTTATTTTCACTTTTGGGAAATCCCAGTCCAATCATTGATTGTCGTTACTTCCACCGTTTGGTGGTGTTTGCTGATGTGGATTATTTATTATTAAAAATTATTTTAAAAAAAACATTTGAAAATAATAGTAAACTAACTATAAAGGATTCGGATCCCACTTTTTGGATCCGAATCCAATCCCATCCAAATCCCTAACCGCGCCCGAACTAACTGCGCTTTAACTCACGCCTGGCCACCACCATCCTTCCAACTCCGGCGACCATCAACCATCGTGCGTGAAGGCCCCATCTGTGAAGCCGGAGCTCCTCCGCCAGTCCTGTACAGATTATTTTGAGCGCTTCTCCGGCCAGGTATGACTGTCTCCTCCACCACTCCCTTTCTATGGATGAACTGGCATCTAGAATCCCTAATTCGGCTTGTTTGTCTTTGTTTTATCTGTTATATTTGTTTTAATTTAAGTTCATTGAAGTTTTGTGGCTGGGGTTGGTGATGTGATGCATAGAGTGAAATGGGGGGTTTGGTTTACTTATGGCTTGAGGGGATGATCTTCATGTTCACTCAATTGCTATGATTTCAAATCTCTACTATGTTTCTGGTTGAATTTGTTGTTGTTTGTTGATATTTGTGTTTTGGTTTGTTCTAGGGTTTTCAAGTTTTTTATTTAGTTTTATTGTGTGAAAATTGTTCTCAATTTTTGAATATGGTATGTATGGTGATTTATAAAGCAGCTTGGAGGAAGTGGTTATGAGAGTTCTAATGTGATGGTTATTGATGAAGTTGAACTGCAGAGGCATCAACAGCTAGAGAAGTTATATATGTCTACTCGTGCTGGGAGGGTGAGAAAAAAAAAATTCCTTTTATGTGATGGTTATGCAATTGATGGTGTTCTTGACACACTAATTACTTTTTTTTTCTTTTAATTCACTGAAAATTCATTTATACAATTCAACATTATGATATAAAGAATAATTTAATCTTTGCTTGGTTAAGAATTTATAATCAAAATGTAGAAAATGTTTTGACATCATTGAGTCTTAAGAGATAAACTTCTCCTTTTATTAATTTTTTTTTTTCTCTCCAAAAGGATGACGAACAATATATAGGCATTGTCACTTGCATGCTTGAGTGCTTCCTGCAATTCTTTGCAAATGCTTTGTTTATTTATTTATTTTTGATAGATTTAGTGCTATTTGATGTTGCTATTTGATGTTGGATGGGTGGTGGCATTACTCATTTGTCTTTTGTTATTGTCTACAATGACAATTTGATTTTCGTCTTATACCCTTCTATGTTTCAGAATTTTCAAAAGGATATAGTGAGGGTTGCTGAAGGTTTTGCATCCATTTGATATAAACACATTGAAATAGTTATTGTTCTGTTTGAACTTTGCATTTAAGTCATAAAATAATTTATGCACACAACTAACAAATTTGTTCCTTGGTAGTAACAACTTTCCATTTAAGGTGGTGCACTGTTGAATATATAACCACCTATATAGAAAATTAGGTTTGTATTCAAGATAGAAACATAGGTCTTAAAACTAAGTAGAGCACAACATTAGTTGGTCTTGCTATGAAAAAAGTGGTGGGAACCAAAAATGGCTGCTATGTTGAAGCTCAGGACTTTTCTAAAAGCATTGGACCCAATTGCCTTGGAATCAATTATAGTAGTTTATGAATGTCTCTGTCTTGTGTTTCTGTTTGAATATGTTCCACTTCTTGAATTGAATTAATTACATACCATCATTGTTGTTGTTGTTGTTGTTGTTGTTGTTGTTGTTGTTGTTGTTGTTGTTATTATTTTGCATGGAATTAATCGATTTGCATTTCCTTTACAGGAACATAGTATGACTACTTTGGATGGCTTTGTTAGTATTGTTAAATATAATCATGGAGGGACTTTGGTAAGAGAAGGAGAGGTTAGATATGACAATGGAAAAGTGGTTGAATCTATTGTTGACCCCGACAAGTTATGTTACTGGGACTTAATAGACGATCTCAAGGAGTTAGGGTATGACATTAAAAAGACAGTGGATTTATTTTTTATAGATGGTGAGGGAACATTGAAGCCAATTTGTGATGATAAGGGTGTTATGGGTTTAGTTGAGCAATTAAGGAGGCATTGCACAGTAGACATTTATGTGGAATTTTCAGATGTTAATCATGAAAAAAGTATGCCAGATGCCCTGTTGTTTGATTCTAAAAATGATGTGGAGTTGGATTTGGGGAAGAACAATGAGAGGGATTGTTCTAGGGACTTGGATGAAGATGATGAAGAAAGGTTGGTTGATGCCCAAATTATTAATTACATTTCAGATGATGATGAAGAAAGGGAACATGCTAGGGATAAAGTGAAAGAATATATTCAATTGAGGAAAACAATAGAAGAGAATGTTGATGACAGTGATAATGAAAATGGGGATGAAGGAAGGGCTATTGATGGTAGAGATATTGACACTGGAAATACTAATATAGCTCTTGTGAATGAGACTGGAAAAGTTGTTGGTTATGAATCTGATTATTTTGACTCATCAGACCCTGGGAGTTATGTTGACACTAGTGGTGGTTCTGACGCAGATGATGCAGTGAGACACATGTCAAGTAAGAAGTTTTTTGACCCTAGTATTCCTATGGATGATTTTAGACTGGATCTTAGGTTTAAAGATTTGAAATTGTTTAAGAATCAGCTTGTTGAGTTCTCAACCAGAGAAGGAGAGAACCTTTGGAAGGGAAAATCAGAAGCACTACAAAACTTAATAGGAAGGGCAGAGTCTTCAAGTGTGGACTTTGTCATGCTGAAGGTCACAATAAGAGATGTTGTCCAAAAAAATTTGATGTTGTAAGTTCTCATTAAATTAAGTATAATTAATAGTTCTCTATGATTATTCTATTAACTTGGTGATCATGATAAAAGCTATTCTACCTATGCAGGGCACATGTGTTGACATTTGTTCAAGTGGCCAGAGAACACAAGAGGGAAAGCAAAAAAAGGGAAAAGAAAAGATAGATGTTGCATCAAAAGGAAGAAGGAAGAGAGTTGCTACTAGTTATGGTTCATTCAATATTTTGAGAGTGAGTAAATATTTAGTGAACTTGCTTCCTGTTAGAGTCTCCAAAATCTCATGATTATATTCTGTTAGTGAACTAATTATGTCCTGTTAGAGTATCCAAAAAAAAAATCTCATGATTTTATCCTGTTAGTGAATCAATTATATCCTGTTTTTATTTTTGGCAAACTTGATTAGAATTTGCAATTTGTCATGATTCCATCCTAATAGTGAATCCATTATGTGTGTGGGTTACATAGAAATCAAATATGCTCTTTCAATGGTGTAGGGTGCTCACACTGGAGAATTAATTGTTGGAAGAGAGGGTCCACATGGTGCAACATTTATTACTACTGGAGAATTGACCGTAATATTTGTTCTCATTTTAAATACAGTTTTTAGCATGTATTTAACTTTTGAATGGTGATATATGATAATATATGCTCTTTGACTCTTATAATGTCAGGCTAGAAGGAATAGAAGCCTTGTTGTAACCAAAAACCAGAATATTGAAGAAAGCTGTCAGGGCTCCACAATAGAAGTTGCAGATTTTCCAACACAGCAAAGCAGGGCAAGTGATGTTCTTACAGCCAGGGCTCAACCTTGAAGGAAGGAAACATTCTGTAGTGATGTTTTTGTTTTTGAGAATGATTTTACATTTGCTTCAATGGATAGATACTATGTAAATCAAGTAGCCTTTATCTGTTGTATTGTAATGGACCTTTGGTATTGCAAAAAGTTAGCTTTTGATTGTGTGGGATTCCTTCAAAAACATTTGGCCAAAGAATTGCTTAGGTGTTGCATATGTTTATGATTTTTAATTTTGTTTGCTCACATTTATTATCCTGTTGTGCATGTTCTAGATCTTGACATAGACTCCATGAAGTTGTGTGATGAAACTAATGGTTGGTTTTGAAGTAAATTTCATTTTTAATCTTTATAGTGAATTTTTACCTTTCTAAACAACGAATTGTGTAATGCGGTGCTGCAGAATCTGTCTATAGTGCATTTAGTATTCTATGATATCTGCACATTATCTATTCATGAGATTGTCATATTGCTTGCATACATGGTTCTTTAACCTAAGCAAGAGATTGACATTGAATAAATATCTTCTATTATTCAACTTCGGGTTATAAATATTATTTGAAGTTAATTTAATTGCCTACATGGTTTTGCTACATATATCAATTGTTATTTATGTTGACAAAGATGTTGATTTTGTAGGTTTACACAAATTGGAGAATATCAATCTGTCCTTTACATTAGTAACTTATAGTGGTCTGAAAAAGTTATCTAGCTTGGCATCCCTTAAATAGGTGCATCACATCTTGCCCTAACGGAAGCCTTAGGTTTCTTCACTTGAGATTGCTATGAAACCTCTTCTTGCTTAGCATCTTCAAACATGTTATCACTCGCGTACGGTTAGACCTTCATCTTTTCTATCATCATTCTTGATCATCTTTCTAGTTTGCGCCAAGTCGAAGAGAAAGAAGCTTATGTCCTTCTTCTTCTTCATGATCTTTGCGAGTGATGGCCAGAGTTCTATCACCGTTGTTTTGATCTTGTTCTTGCTGAAAAACATCGAAGAACCTCATCTGTAAAGATTGATAATCCATGGCTATTTTTGCTAAGATCATCTTCAGCCTCTCATTCTCCTTCTGCATTTCCACCATTTCCACTTTTGTTGATTCAAGCTGATCATATCAACCAAGTAAAGAAGAATATAATGAACCATTGTTCAACAAATTTGGCAAAATTTCTTCTTAAAAAAAAATTGCCAAAATTTCTATCTTGTCATTCAGGCTATTGGACATGCTATTTAATGAGTCAACACTAAGATATGAACCACTATCAAGAGATTCAAGGCTATAATAGCATTGCATTATCAAACAATACCTAATCATCAGAGAGAACCATTTCATTCTCCAGATAAAACATCGATTGAGAATCTAAGATGAATCACAGTAAAGGTTTCCCATTAATTAAAAAAAACATCAATCCCAATAAAAGAGAACAAATTAACCAAAATATTAATAATTTCCGCATGAATACGCATGCAAAATCACAAGGATTTTGACAACAGAACAGCTACACATTGAAGATGGGACAAATGAGAAAAGAGTAAGAGAAAGGATGGGTTCGTTGGCTCACAGAGAGGGATAGAGGGGAATCGAGGACGGGGCGGTGGGGACAAACAAGGCATGCATATATACTTGCCATTGGAGAGCTTCTTGAAAGAGGAGGAGGAGGAGGAAGAGGAAGGCACCATGAGGTCGTCGATCCGCTGCTTCCGTTGCTGAGCGTCCGCCCCCAGCTATTGCCGACAAACACGCTTATTGGCGGTGCATCCGACGACGAGCACAACAAGAGTGGCGGAGGAGCTCCGGCTTCGCAAATGGGGCCTTCATGCGGATGGTTGATGGTCGCCGGAGTTGGGAGGATGGTGGTAGCCGGGCGTGAGTTAGCTCGCAGTTAGGGATTTGGATGGGATTGGATTCGGATCCAAAAAGTGGGATCCGAATCCTTTATAGTTAGTTTACTATTATTTTCAAATGTTTTTTTTAAAATAATTTTTAATAATAAATAATCCACATCAGCAAACACCACCAAACGGTGGAAGTAACGACAATCAATGATTGGACTGGGATTTCACAAAAGTGAAAATAAGAGGACTAAAAAGGCCTAAATTATATTACAAGGACTAAAGGGGCCGGATTTGTATAATATAGGGACTATTTTGATATTTTGACCAACTTTATCCGTTAGATTGTAGTTATCTTTTTGCGTCTATAAAAAGAAAAGAGATTCTGTGAACCCTAGTCACCTCGCCCTCGTCCAACACCGCTGCCGCTACAGTGAAGAAAGAGGGAGCGTCCACCGACGGGGACCGATGTCGTGAGGTCGCCGGAGCGATGAGAAGTAACGCCTCCGGTCAGATTGGGTGATCGTATGCGAGCACAACGGCCGAACGATGCGCATCTAATGCCTTACGGTAAGCACTCTTACACCTCCTTTAATGGTTGAAGCCTTCTGTTAGAACCGAAAGAAGGAGAGGTATATTATTATAGATAAAGGTCGTGGCGGTGTTTGTGGCTAGAATAGATGAAGGCTAGCTTAGGTTACTTTAAGGTTACATGGAGGCATAAAGGGGACTAGATGGAGGAAATCATGCATGGAGATGCTTGGGGGCGGGCTGGTAAACCATCATGGTAATCAAGTGAGTAATAATAATGGACTTTGAATTTAAGTTTCATGAACCAGGGCTCTTACATGTTAGTTTTCATACTTGATTTAGAATAACCTGAGCTCTCCTCAAAGACGCATGGTTGGGATCTCTTTCTTGGGGACAATTTGAAGTGGGTCGAGGGAGAAGCTTGAGTCTACCCTTGAGGGGTTCTTGTTATAAGTTAGCAAGATTGGGTTAGTGATTCTTTGTTATATTAACTAGTCCTATTAAACATATATCTTTGGAATGAGTATATTAACAAAGGTCCGAATTATCCAAGGTTACACACATGGGTTTAGGTCGGTATACTTATATACTGAGAGAGGGACGACATGGATGGTAGCATGCATGGGGTTCATTGAACTTCATCCATAGAGGAGTGATTGGGTTTGAATCGCTCGATTCTTTAACCGGGTTCAGTCACTTAAGTTGGGTGAATTGAGTTGGGTTTGATCGAACCAAGTTAGGTGGTTAAGTGAATGGGTTAAGTTAGCTCAAACGATAGACCACGATTCATTATTGGGATAGAAGTTGGGCCCTTGGCCCAAAGAAAAGTGAGTAAGGTTGATGGGCTATTTGATATTTAGTAAGGCACTAAGACACCATCTTTACTATTACGGATACCGACGTGGGCGTAGAGACATGTTAGGAGGGAGTCCGGTTGATTTTGGTCATCTCGAAGATAGAGGTAAGTGACTCTTGCTTAGCTCCCACCCAGAGATGGGTTTCTTTGGCCTTCTTATTATTTGGTTTGGTATGTCCTTTGTTGGTATCGTGATTGTGAAGCCCATAATTTTTAGGAAATTATGTTTTCATTATTAGGTTCTAGTATTATTTTGAATTTTGTTAGAGAATAAGGGAGAGTCTCCCATGGATGATTTATTTGAATTTTATCTAGAATAAAAGTCATTTATTATCTTTTAGAATATTAATGCATTATTCCAAATCTTAGGATTTAAAATGTTAAAATGAATATCTTGTTGGTGAATGATAATAACAATTTAATTTGAGAAATTCAATATGAATTGATAAGAGAATATATCTCAATTGATGAGATAAGCTAGGATCATGATTAAATTCTTATATATGTTAAATAATTTAGATAATAGTTTGATAAGGAGAGAAATTATGAATTGAAAGAGGACTTTAAAATAAATTAATCCCATAGTTTGGATTAATTGGAACCGTCAAGCATTAGAGGGTAATTATGAAAATATGGGAGAGGGATGAAGGACTTAAAGGTAATTTCATAAAGTTCAGGGACTGGAAGAGAATTCCCCTTTCTCTCTTGCAAGGGTCTAGTGTGTAAATAGCTAAAGAAGGAAGGGCTTTGCAGCAAAAAAAAAGGAACTGAATTCCTCTCATGCACGTGGGAAACAAACGGACGGTTGAGATGAGAGGACCTGGATGAGTGCGGATCGTGAGGACGATCTAGTCGTTCACTTCCTAACTAGTAAACCAGAGTGGGAGCGACCCCACTGTGCGGGCAAATCCAAATTACTCATCAGATCTGGTGGTCTCAGCTCGGAGCACTGGAATTAATCTGGGCCGCCCAACCAAATCAGAGAAGAGAATCGATCAGGGCTGTTGGATTACCTGCACACGATCAGGTCCATTCATCAAAGAAGGACGATCGCGAGGCACCCAGCCGCGCTCTTCTCCAGCAAGCAACGCCGCCGCGCAGTCGCGTCTCCGACGATCTCTATTGGGTGACCCTTCTAGAAAACCAAGTTTAAGTGGATGATAAACATTATCCGATCATCAAGTTGAAATCCTTAGAGTTATCTGGTCTTGAATCAAAGGTTATATAAGCGGAGGAGCCTTGAGAGCTCACGAACACCACCGGAGAATAAAGACTACCGCCACCTCTTCCTTGAGAGCTAGAGAGACAGAGAGAGTGACAGAGAGGAAGAGGAGTACGGGTGCACCCTGGACGGTTGAGGACGGACCAGGAGCTTTACAGAGGGGTGGAGAACCACTGTTCTCGGCAGCGATACGCCAAATCACCGTGGAGCACGCCGGAGGATCTCTGCAGGCCGGTGAGACTTCCTCTCCTTAGATTTTTATTTTTATGTTAATATACATGCATGTATGGCATCATATTAGTGAGGGAGAGGGAGAGGATGGGGCTCTGACCGTCGGGAAGGGACGGGGCGGCTGAGGTGAAGCTCTCCGGCGAGAGGAGGCTGTGAGGCGCCTGGTTGCTCAGGGAGAAGTCCCAGTGGACAAACCCCCTCAGACATTGAAGGTTTGACAGAGGGGAGTACTGGCCACCGCCGCTTGCCGGTGTGTGATGCACCGAGCCGGAGCGCCGACCTAGCGCCAAAGAAACTCCGCCGGGGGGGGGGGGGGTGCTCTCGGTCTAGAGGTAGAAGATGGAGTATTAGTTTTAAAAATTAATTAGATCAGTTGGGTTAGCTATTAAACCAGGTTTAATTGATATAAACTGATTTTAATACTATGTAAGGTTAGGCTGAGTCAATTAGGTGGTGGGTTGGGCTAGGACACAGAAGGGTTGGGTTTGGATTGAGTTTCTTGGTTTAGGTTAGATGGTCCAGTCAAGTTGACTTTTGAATTTTGATTTGGGGTTTTGTCCAACCGGTTTGAGAGAGAGTTGTAAGAGGCTTTGGATCAAGGGTCACTTGGGTTTGGATCAATTAATTGGGTTCAATTAAGTCATTTAGGATTGATTTGGGTTGAACCAAGTATAGAAGATTGGGTCTGGCCCAATCTGGTGGGCTTTATTAGCGGGCCATAATAGTAGAACTATTAAAAAGAGAAAAAGAAGAGAGATGCGAGTGTAGAAGGAGAGATTTGAGCCCAAGTCTCCCAAAACCCAACCAAGGCTTCTAACCACCGGGCTACTTTGACAATTTTTAAAAAACAAGAGGTATCCGTCTAGATAAGGGCAGGCTTATGATTAAGGCTAGGTCAACCATGACCAACAAGTTAGATGGGACCCGTTGGTTAGCCTATAGACCGTTAGTGAGAGAGTTGCATATGCATCTAAACATGAATAATGGTACTATTATTAAAAATAGGTTTTGTTATCAAATTTCGGCGTAAAGAGTGGAGACACGCCAAGTGGGATCTCGAATAGATCATTGATAAGGGTAAGTTACTCCTGCCTAGTTCCCTACCCAGTTTTGGGTCTTTCTTTGGCTTTGAATATTGTTTATACTTCTTGTTTGAAAGTGGTTGATATCATTATTGTTGCTTGATTTCATACACAAATTTGTTCTTTACTGATTTGTTGGATCTCTATGTTAGTGTATGCTTGTTGGCATGTTTACGGTAACTGAAAATACCACTCCCGTTGATCAACACGTGGCCGTGGAAACACGTGAGCTTGTGCTCCATCCGGGTTGGTGTTTCGTTACATCTTGTGTTGAAGATTCTCCATTAAGTGCAAATAAGTTTCAGACATTCAGGGGGAGGACACTCTGAACGTCCTGTAGTCCTACCAGGGGGAGGAACCCTGGACGTCCACCCGTCAGTGGGATGATACGCTGACCGTGTACGTGCATGTTAGAGCTCTACTAGACTCAAGGGTCTGGATGTGTTTAAGATAAGCACTGGGAGATGACGTGAAAGAGTTCTTGACTATCGCTTGTTATAGTGATCCTTGTTTTTTGTTTTTGATTTTGTGCTCTGATAAGTATATGTTTGGATCACTTTTTGTTTGATTACTTTCTTTCGGCTTCCTTGTATTTCCCCTGCGAGGGTGCTTACTGAGCTTTCCTTTAGAAAGCTCATTCCATTGGATTTCTTCTTTTCTCAGGTTGGAGAATTGGCTGGAGTAATCCCAAGAGCTGCGCAAGAGATTGGTCTAGTTTACCAAGGTTCGAGAATCTTATATGATTTTGTGAGAGAAAATTTGTAGGACCCATGTAGGGCCATAACTTGTATTTTTAATTTATTAATTTCCGTTGTGTAACTCATTGTTATTAATGGAAATAATGTTATACCGCTTCATGATTACTAGGCCTTGTATCCTAGTGGAGCTCACCTTCACTTGGGTACGGTCGGTCTGTGCACGTGCCCGAGGTCCCAGAATCCGGGTCGGGGCGTGACAGTGATTGTGCTTGTTGTTATGATTTGGATATCTGTTGTTGACTCCCGGCATATATATTGTTGATGTTTCCATATCTGTTGTTTGATTGTTTGAACAAGTTTGTTGTTGGATGCTCGCTGAGCATGCCACCATGGACCGGGACATTACTGTGAGACTCGTGGTGCTTGTGTTTAGGTTGGGTCGGTATGTGTCTGGATTGGGTATGCGTACCTATGGAGCATAGCCACCTGTCGTCTGGCACTTGACCATTGAGGCGTGCGGCACTTGTGCTGACCGTGGAGGTATGATTGGATGAGTGTAGGGGGGCCGTTTGTTTGGTTTCTTGTGCAGATCTGATTGTTTCCTTGATATGATCCATATCTTGACTTTATGGTTGTGCATATCGTGATTTCTCTGCAGGGCACTTACTGAGCTTTCCTTTCGAAAGCTCACTTCTTTTTCTTTTCCTCCCTTTTAGGTTCTGAGGAGTAGGTGACACGATCTCACGTGTCGTGTAGATAGCCGGGAGGGGTTGATTTGCTGAGGTCTGCAGACCTCGATATTTTCTTTTCTGAGTAGGAGTCACCAGTTTAGTACCATTAGAAGACTATTTTGTATAGGGCGTATGAACCCTTGTATTTTTATCTTCTGCATTAGTACTCTGACTTTTAATGGAATTATGAATTTTTGGATTATATTATGTTATCTGCTATTGTTGCTTAGGCCTTGTATTCGAGTGGGGCTAGTCTTCACTTGGAGTACCGACCGGTCATTCTGGCCTTCGAGGTCCCGGGATTCGGGTCGGGGCGTTAAATGAGTCCTCTAGAGAACCACTTGAACTTATCAAGGCCAAACTTTGAACCAGGAATAATCGACTCCGATGCGCTCGGCATCCCCTCACAACCACCTATTCCTTTCAACATTAATTCTCAAAGAAAACAACATGTAATGAGCTTGTGTTTCATGTATCTAACCTCATCTCCATCTTCATAAGCATTGATTAAGGAAACGTGTAGTAAGGTTGTACATGAAACCATTTGATTGATTCTCCATCTCCATAACGTGGCATCACTCCAATTCTTGCATAACTTTATTTCTCATAATTGATCAAGCTGCATGTTCAAAGTGAAATTTTAGTAAAGTTAGGAATCATCACTCCAATAGATAGCACACAAGTACTTACGATCCACATCTGAGAACCCTATTAACATCTGCAGTGAGTGGCATGTCCAAGATTATATTTTACCTGAAAACCAAAATATATACAAAAATCATCCAGGAATTGAATCTATTTATGTGTTTATATTCAGTCTATCATGGTCTTACCTTTCGGTAACTCCAATATCATGGCAGAGAATGCTCCTCTCCAATTTGGTATCAACCTTATGAGTCAATCTCTTCCCATAAGCTGGAAAATTGAAACAAGAGATCAATTATACATATATATAAACTTTGTATTGTATAAATTTCCCAATGATTAATAATCATTTGATGAACCTAAGGTCACTTCCAAAACAAGGAAAGGTTTCACTGCATCAACCTCAGTGATAACAATTATGTGTGATGCGTCTTTAAGCACTGATTCTAATATTTGTGGTATAGGATTCGTTGTGATTAAGGGACGAATGTTGTCATCCTTGCTAGAAGCTCAACTGAGATGGTGGAGGATAGCCTCCAGGCTGAACTTGCTGCCATAAGAACAACCCTGGAATAATGCGGTAGCTTGGATATTATACCTTCTCGGGTAACTATGGATTGCATACCTGCACTGAATTTAGTGCAAAAGGATGATCCTTACAACTGGAGTGGAGCTTCTAACAATTGGAGTAACTACCAACAACATATCAACCACATAAGGGAGCTCTTAAACCAATGGCCAGCCCTGGAGATGAGCTACTGTCCAAGGAACCTGAATACTGTTACTGATAGCGTTGCAGGATATGACAGGAGAAATCCAAGTTTGTCACTGCTCCATCGTAGGAGTGACAGACCTAGATGGTTGGATAAAGTAATCACTGCAGCAGGGCTGCATTTCTAGCTAATATGCTTTAGCTTTTTTTGTGTTTTATTACCCAGCTCCAAGCTCTTTTTGTCCAAAAAAAAAAAACCTCAGTGATAACAAGCACTTCGGTCCCCAGAGCTTTCTGTTAAATTAACAACAAAGCATGGTCAGAGGTTATAATAAATTGGCAAGAGATTAAGAAGAAATTTTATTTTTTTTGTTTTTAAATTAACCTTTGAATGAGTAGTAAAGGTTCTGCTCCATTCTCCATTGACATCCCAATTACCAAGTGTATCAAGGCTAGACATACCAATCTCCTGTGGAATGTGATTCTTTGCAATGGAGAAGCATCTTCTTGAATGTTCAAAGATATTGTTTTGCTAATGTACTTGTTTCACTTTGCCAAACCTCAATTGTCATAGAATAAAAAAATAGAGATTGTGTTAAATTAACCGACATGAAACTATTATCTGGGGCATAAAAAATTTGTACTTGGTTGAGAAGATAGGCGACGAGGATGGCCAAGGAGTTACCCTCGACAGCCGTGCATGAGGAAACAAGGCCTCTTCTTCTCCTTCTCAATCTTGAAAGTCTCAGACTCAACATAGCGATTCTTATAGCAAATAGTGAAGGTATTATTACTAGGATTTTTGGTGAAGTAGATGGCATGAAGCATGCCTTCTCCTCAACCCATATGCTGCTTAACCTCCCCAATGGTGATACAGTTGATGGGAGTGTCCCAAACTTCGGGTTTGGTCCTACAAAAGACATTTTCTACAATAATGATCCTAATATAACTAAAGAAGTTGAAGAACTTGCCCGAGCTCCGATCATCCCACTGTGAAGACCTTCCTCATCAAAGGAAGTAGCTAAAGAAGGACAATGGCTAGAGTTTGGAGAATACTGACGAACCAAGAAAGATCCGCTGACGGCAAGCTCGGAGAGAAGAGACCATGGGAAGAAGAGGAATCCCTGACACATTGGAGAAGCATAGGATAACTACCCTCACCCTCATGAGAGAGAGGAAGTGAGCTATGCAGAAGTTGTGACAGGCTGGAGCAAAGAAATAGAAAGGAGTGGGCAAATGATGGAAACATTAGTAATGGGCAAGATGGGGAGCTTCGACGAGGAACCTTGGACGGAGGTTCACTTTAAGAGAAGAAGACGCACCTCCTCTAAAGAAGGCACAAAGCAGAACACGAGAAGAGGGGAGCGCATCCTCCGGCAAAGATGATAGCTTCCAGTCTGGCGAACTTCCACTAGAGTCATCGAAGTGTGCGGGAATTGCATGTAATCGAGGCATCTTCAGTCCAAGTATCATAAACAAGAGATATTCTGCCAATGTGGAGGTTAGGGACACCGAGAAGCTTGATATCCGGTGATCTCACCAGTTCTTGAGGAGTAGCCGATCCAAAGGAGAGTAGGCTCAGAAAAAGAGGCAAAGTTTCATTCAGTGCTAGAGAAGCTAACCCACCCCTTAATTGTCACCCTATATAACCGAAGGGGAAGAAAATTTCTTGCTAGAGGAGCTCGTCGGAGGAAGAGATACACTATGTCTCTCTAGCATTAGATTCTATAAGAATTGTAGAGAAAGGGAAGCTGAGGGGGTGCTTGATCTTGATCGTGGTGAAGACGAGAGAAGGGATCGCCGATCAGCTGACTATAACGACAATAATGGAGAAGCGATTCACGCCAGCTACCCCCTAGTCAGCTAAGCTATTGAAGGATAGGAGATTGATGGTTTTCTCCCCTCCCCGGCTCTGACAAGGAAGGTGGAGCAAATAAATGACCTCTTGCTAAAGAATTTCACCCTATATTTCACTCCTTGATTAACTAATCTCGATTCACCAAAGAAGGCAGTTAGGGAGCTTTGGTGGACCACAAACCATGGTTTCCCTCTTTTCTGTCATAGGATAGAGACGGTGATGTCTCCTCAAACCGGAGAAGCCAGGAAAACATTTATGCATATCGAGTATTGGTAGTCGTACGAATTCGCTAGGGATAATGGTTTTCGAGCACCATCAGGTATAGCATCGGTAGTCACCAACACACGGTGAGGGTGGTGCTCAGGCATAGATAGAGGTTGCTACCATGCAAATTAGAGCTTGAGAAGGAGAAGAAAATTCTGGTAGAAAGCAACGCCGGGACGACGACGATCGGAAAAGGAAAACAAGAACAAGGAAGAAGCAGCCGTGCGAGGGAAGGCAGAGAGAAAAGTGAATAGGGAGTAGACATGCACCTGGCGACAACAGAAGAACCACACTCAGGGAAAGGTCGTTGCACCATGCTCTGTTGCGTGAGAGATAAGAGCTCTCCCATACGGGTGAACATAGTTTGTCGGGTTGTGCTCACGTGGATGGCCACATTGGTCAAAGAAAGGATTGTAGTGGACACATGGTACCCACTCGGTCAACAAACAACTCGAGGTCACACATCGAATACCCAGGAGAGCACACCCTTAGTAGCAGGCAGATGTGACAATATTGGGGTAGAACACTAGAATTCAACCCTCGGTAGAAGCCCAATCACACACACAACAATGCTCCAACACCCTGTCAAAGATTAGTCTCCAAGCACATGCACAAATAGGGAAGAGAAAGAGAAACAAGCACACACCACAACACAAGATATACATGGAGTTCTGCACCTTGCCTACGTCTCCACGGGGGCGGGGAATAAGGAATCCACTAGATATGAGTACCTTTGATGGCTTGAACAAGTCTCAAGCTCGTCTTAAGAAGAAAACATTCACAAGAGTATAACACCAAAGAAAGAAGATGACAAGAACAACTCAATATGCACTCTAGTCTCCTTAGAGCTTTCAAGTTGATCTCCAAAACTCCCTTTCAATTGTTGCTCAAAGCTCTCTTCAATGTCTCTCCTCTACAAGCCCTTCAAGTCCTCTTCAAAAGCCCTCAAATTTGAGATTAGGTCTTCACAAAAGCAGAAAGGGTATTTAAACCCTTGCACCATATGGGCCCGTATGGGCCTGTAGCCAACTTTAACCAAAAAATTGGACACCCCATACGGGCTGATATACGGGACATATGCAGGCTCGTATGGCTTGTTGGTCACTCTATACGGGCCCGTATACGGCCATATATGGGCCCGTATTGCCCATACGGGCCGTATATAGGCCCGTACACTTTCCTGGCTGCATCATACGGCTTTTGGTAGATCCATACGGCCCATATGGGGCCCCATATTGGCTCATCTCCTTATCTCCTCACAATTCTCCACCTCGTTTCTCATTTGACTCCAAATGTGGAACGAACATGATTACCTTATTCTGAGAGAGACCAACAAGATAGTACATCTCCATTGTACTCATATAGATGATACCCAACCCCAAAATTCCCCTCATTAGCATTTGCTAACGTTGAGCAAGTCCAAGCAATGTTGGAACTTGCTCCTTGGTACTACCTTGGTGAACATGTCTGCAAGATTGTCACTTGAGTGCACCTTCAATAAAGAAATGGAGCCTTCCTCTATGACATCTCATACAAAGTGATGCCGGATATCAATATGCTTGGTGCGAGCATGATGAACTTGATTCTTAGCCAAGTGAATCGCACTCTGACTGTCACATCCCAAGTCCACTACATCTTGCTCAATCCAAAGATCATCCAACAAACCCCATAACCACAAAGCTTCCTTTATTCCTTCTGACATAGCCATATACTCGACCTCAGTAGTAGATAAAGCAACTGTGGCTTGTAGCATCGATCTCCAACTAACTGGTGCACCATATATCTTGAATACATAACCAGTAGTGGATTGCCGCCTGTCGAGATCACTAGAATAATCTGAGTCTACAAACCCACTCAACTGACATGATCCTCCACCAAAGCACAAACCAATGTCAGTGGTACCCTTCGTGTACCTCAATATCTATTTCATTGCTTCCCAGTGAGGTCGTCCTGGATTTGCCATAAATCTGCTGACCACACTAATTGCCTGTGAAATGTCAGGGTGTGCAAACCATAGCATACATCAAACTCCCTATTGCACAAGTATAAGGAAATCGAGCCATTTGCTCCTTTTCCTCAACTGTAGTAGGTGATGACTGACTAGAGAGTCTAAAGTGTGAAGCCAATGGAGTCACTACTGGCTTTGCATCTTGCACTCCAAACCGAGCTATTGCCCTCTCAAGCCTTCTGATTCAAGAATAAAATTCGACTTGACCTCTCTCTCCTGATCTCCATACCAAGGATCTTCTTAGCTGCCCCCATGTCCTTCATCTCAAACTCTTTGTTAAGTTGAGACTTCAACTAATCTATCTCCACCTTACTCTTACAAGCAATGAGTATGTCATCTACATACAATAAGAGATAGATAAATGCACCACCACGAAGTTGTCAAAAATAAACACAACAATCGTACTTGCTTCTGGAGTAGCCATTCTTGAGCATAAAGGAATCAAAGCGCTTGTACCACTATAGAGGTGACTGCTTCAGACCATAAAGTGATTTCCACAAGCGGCAAACATGATTTTCCTTTCTCTCAATTTTGTACCCCTCTGGTTGATGTATATAAATTTCTTCATCCAAGTCACTGTGCAAGAAGGCAGACTTAACATCAAGTTGTTCAAGCTCAAGATCACCATGAGCTACCAAACTCAACAATACACGGATAGAAGTGTGTTTCACCACCGGCGAGAAAATCTCATTGTAGTCCACCCCTTCTTTTTATACAAAACTCTTAGCCACTAGTCTTGCCTTGTACCTTGTATTACTTGACTCAGATAAATCTTCCTTCTTCCTGTACACCCACTTGCAACCTATAGCATGCTTCCCCAAGAACAATGGGACAACTTCCCATATTTGGTTCTTCGAAGAGACTCCATCTCCTCTTCCATTACAACCAACCATCTCTCGCTATTTGAATCTCTAATAGCTTGCTTGAAGGTGACCGGCTCATCATCCTCTATCAAGAGAGCATACTCAACCAAATTCGCTTGCCCATAATGTCTCAGAGGTTCGTCGAATCCAAATTTCTGAACTGGTTTAATTTGTCTCTTTGGCCTAGTGGTAGCCAAAGACTCTGACTGCTGTTGCTGTAGTGCCTGTGTACTGTCTTCTTGAACCTTCTCAAGTTCAAGCTCATCATCATCCTCATCCTGAGTATCTCCCTGAGCTTCCTCTTGAGTATGACTAGGACTTGATTGGTCTTCAGATCCTTCCATCTCCATCACTTGAGTATTGGTGGTCAACTCATCATCAACACCACCACTGGGCATCATAGCCTTTAACAAAGCTAATATGGAATTTTCATCAAAGGTGACATCCCTGCTGATTACAAACTTTGAATCTTCCAAGCACTAAAGGCGATAGCCTTTCACACCCTTTGCATATCCCAAGAAGAGTACCTACTTGGCTTTAGGATCAAGCTTATTTTCCTTGACATGGTAATAAGCTGTGCAACCCAAGATTCTCAACACATCATAATTTGCATGTTCCCTTGACCATTGCCGATAAGGCGTATCACAATCCAAGGTAGAATGTGGAGCCCTGTTCACTATCTAGCAAGCTGTAGCAACTGACTCTACCCACCATTCTCTGCCCATACCCGAATTGGATCTTATACATCTTGATCTCTCAAGCAAAGTGCGGTTCAGTCTCTCTGCAACCTCATTCTGCTGTAGTGTATCTCTGATTGTCCAATATCGAACAATACCCTCCTGATCACAGAACTCCTTGAAGGAATCCTCAGTATACTCAGTACCATTATTTGACCAAACTGTCTTCACCTTCCTCCCAGTTCTGTTTTCAATCATTGCTCTCCACCGCTTGAATGTCTCAAACACTTCATTCTTATACTTAAGAAAATACACCCAAGCATATCTAGAATAATCATCAACAAATGAGACAAAATATCTTGAACCTCCCTTTGAAGCAACCTTAGCCGGTCCCCATACATCCATATGCACATAGTCTAGTACTCCTCTGCTTCTGTGTTTGCTTGTAGCGAACTTGACTCTGTGTGATTTTCCATACACACAATGCTCAAAAAAACTCCATGCAAGGCTTCTTCATGTTCTTCAGCAAACCTTCTTTCGCAAGCAAAGATAGTCCCTTTTCCGACATATGTCCAAGTTGCAAATGCCAAAGCTTAGTGTAATCTGATGGGTTACTGCCTCCTGAGATCCCAACTGAAGCATTATTAGTCACTGTTGTACCCAACAAAGCATACAAGTTCCCATGATGAATGTGGGATCGAAAATACGCGCCTGATATCATGAAGACACCAAACGATATATCGAAGCACAAATATCATATTTTTATTATCGTGGGTTCTTCCATTCCTAATAGAGGCAAGCCTCCATTATTAATTACCCCAGACAATGTCTTGGGAACCTCCGATTAAGGGCAAAAGTACAAGAAGAGGCAATGCATAAAAATAATTTCATTTATTTCTGAATAATAACATTTCATTACATATGAATATCATCATAGGATATTTATATATATTATTTATTTGTTTATTTATTTATTTAAATGACGCCGCCTTCCGCCATGCGCTTCACCACTTTGAAATTTGCATTTTATCGGCCGCCTCAAATGCATGCTTTGTCGCCGCCTTAAGATTTTATATTGATGATCTTGAGATGAGTGTTTCACCGCCGTCCCAAGATTTATGTCGCTTTGAAATTTGTACCATTTCATGCTTCGTATTTTATCTGCTGCATCAGGACGGGCATTTCATTGCCATATCGAGATGTGTGCCATCCAACTATTGTAGTCAATTGAAAGCACATGTTTGATGATTTGAGTCATTGCATTCTAGAGTGTGTTCCCCATATCCTCCTCGTTTCCGTTGAACTTCATGGGAGGTAATTTCATTGACCAGTTCTTGCATACTTTGGGGCATAGTAGCCAAAGTGCCAAGTCCACCATATATCTTTTCAATATCCAATCATCATTTACGTGATCATTAATGCATTTTATCGAATAATCCACCCATATTTCAGAAGCTTCTTATTTACTAGCTCGGTTAGGAATGTGGCTACCACATCCTTCTTATTAATCATTTCTCTTATCCACCACCATAGTTCCACATTTTTTATGACTTTAAAAGACTTGATAGCCTTGACAAAGTTATGATTTGAGTTTCTCAATACTTCATTCTCAGTATCTGCAATGATGTGTGCTTTTGAATGTAACCTGCCAACAACTTTGTATGGTGTGCGAGAATTTCTGGAATTCCACTTGAGGCTTGAAACAACCGAAAAGAGATGAGGAATTTGGAGAAATATTTACTCAGCAATAATAGAAGTGGTTTCTTGATTTGATGATAATTGCTTTCTAAGTTCGATAAGATATATATCTCCTGTTTTAATTCCAAGTTTGGATGTCCAATCTTCATGTTCTTCTCCTCCATCAATTAAGACATTGATCAAATCTGGATCATCTGCAGATGCATCCTCTCTTACTTCCATTACATCCTTTATTTGCAATGACTTTAATATTCTTTTTCCTTTTTTTCCTTTTTATTTTGCAGCATTGATTTTTATGAAAATCATAGTGATGACCTCCTACTTCAACAACATTAAATTCCATCCTTATACTTGGAAGTAGTTCTTTGGTTGGTTGATTGCCTTTTGCCATGAAGAATATCCATGTTGTATGATGAACCATTGATCTGATTGCATGAATCTCATGGATATTTTAGGAAATGGCCCACGAGGATCCTACTCCTTCATTTGCAAGTAATAAGTTTCTTTCATTTGATGCATATATGAAAATGCTGGGCCGACAGAAATAATCACTGCAATTTGTTTTTGTTTTTTTTTTAAAGCATTGATCCTGATGGGATGTTGCTATTGATTCTTTCGAGGAGCTTTCTTGAGTGCTTCCATTTGCTGGCTTTGTTTTGATTCAATTGAGACTAATTTAGGATTTTTTTTATTTTTATTTTTTTTATTATTTTTTTTTTTTGATCGAATTCCTTCAAGTTATGAGAGAGGTTTCTAGCTTATGCTGTGCTAATTTACTGTGTGATCTTGATTTATTATTGGTACTCATTGGTCGGATCCTTGATTCTCTTGACGAGCTCTGCTAAATGCTTTCATTTGTTTGCTTTGATTTGATTTAATTGAGATTGTAAGTTTATGATGGGTTTCTAGTTTATGTTTCTTTGTATGGTGTATGCTTCTTTGTCGGCGATGATGAGGGTGGCGACAATGGCCTCCACAAGAGAGCCAAGAATTTCATCAATGGTGGCGGGTGATGGCCTCCACATGGGAGCCAAGAACTTCAATGGTGAGTGGTAATGGCCTCCCACAAGGGAGCCATAAGCTTCATCAATGGCAGTGACAATGGCCTCCACAAGGGAGCCAAGAACTTTGATGGTGGGTGGTAATGGCCTCCATAAAGGGAGCCATAAGCTTCATCAATGGCGAATGACAATGGCCTCCATAAGGGAACCAAGAACTTTGATGGTGAGTGGTAATGGCCTCCACAAGGGAGCCATAAGCTTCATCAATGGCAGTGACAATGGCCTCCACAAAGGGAGCCATAAGCTTCATCAATGGCGGGTGACAATGGCCTCCACAAGGGAGCCATAAGCTTCATCAATGGCGAGTGACAATGGCCTCCACAAGGGAGCCATAAGCTTCATCATCGACGAGTGGTGATGGCCTCCTCAAGGGAGCCAAGAACTTGAGTGGTGGGCGTGGCCGGCCTCCGCAAGGGAGCCGGGATTGACCAGCGGACTGCTGGCGTGGCGGCCTCCACAAGGGAGCGGAATTGATCGGCCAGGCGTGGCGGTGGCCTCCACAAGGGAGCCGGAGTTGATCGACGGTAATGAAAATATGGGAGAGGAGGGGGGCCTTGATCTCCTTATGCTATATTATAGTTGATCGACGGACCCGAGCCTGTATCCTTCGGCAAAGCCATTAGAGACAGGCCCGTGTCTGACCAACCACACGGCTTCTTGCTTCATGGAGAGGAGAGCATGGAGGAGATCTCTCCTCCCTCTCAAGGTCTTTTTTCAAGAGGTCTCCCCTCCTTTATTTATAGATCTTCACAACCTAGATGATAAGGTTGAAATTTTAATTTGAGTTTTAATTATCATTATCTCATAATCTAGATAAGATCAAAATTTTGAATTTTAATTTTAATGATCATAATCTAGATTTAGGTATAACCTTGAATTTTGAATTTTAATCATCAAGAGATTAGATCAAAAATTTAAATTTAAATTTTAATGATTATAATCTAGATTTATGACCTTGAATTTGAATTTTAATCATCATAATCTAGATAAGATCAAAACTTGAATTTAAATTTAATTCATTTATTTTTTGTCTCGAGATTTGTGTTATCGGACTATCTTGGATTTGAGATTGCCTCGAGATATGTGTTCTCGGGCTATCTTGGGACTTGAGATTGCCTCGAGATATGTTTTCCCAGGCTATCTATTTTAATATATATATTTCATCATATTTATATGAAATATTTCATATTGGCCCTTGAGACATATTGTATTTTAAGGCTCATATATATATTTTATATATTCCCCCTTTTTTTATTTTATTTATTTATTTATTTATTTTTGGTGTAAACAAATGCCCCTTCATACTTCTCTCACGAAATTTATTTGAGAGAGAAGTATGAACATATGAATTTCTCTCATTTTATGGCGAGAGTTGAAGTCATTTTCATTTTCATTTTTCTTTTATCTCAGGAAGCATACCATGCCAGACTCTTTTATTTTTAATATAGCTCTCTTTGGATTTGGATATTGATGGATAATCTCCATGTATTTGGCATACATTGAATCTTTTGGCATATTTGTCGCAATCTCTGACCATGGTTGGCCCATAATATCCCATGCGCTTAGTCTTAAATCGCTCCTTAGGTTTGAATTGATGTGTACCATATATCATAGAGTGTACATCGCGCATGGCTTCGTTCACTTCTTCATATGAAGATATAGCATATATGAGGGTGGGTGAATCTTAGGTAAGCCTCGCTTTACCTGAAGGCCTTCTGATTTGTCCCATGAAAGTTTCCCATATTTTAAATATTCTCTGAAGGTTGTCTCCAATCTTCCTCTGGCATTTCGAGGGTGAAGACTTTCACTTTGCCCCCAGCACTTTCTTCTTCGACATTATCGAGGATCGTACTTATGGGTCTTCTATTGATTTGAATTTCTTGATAGATGCGGATTCGCTAGCTACGAGTCTTCAAATATGTGTTTATCCTTGACTTCATCAACGGAGGACATAAGTTTGAAATTTCATGTTTCCTGGTTATTTCATCATATGAGAATTTGAGAAACCAAGGGAGCACTTTTTCATTTCACCATTTTTAGGAATCTCAAGTCCATTTTTGGAATATGTGAAACTTTCAGTGTTATATTTTCACTTGACCTCATTGATGGAGGGTACAAGTTTTGATATTTCATATTTCCTTGGTAATCTCATCATATGAGTGTATGAGAACCCAAGTGGAGAATTTGTATTTTATCATTTTTAGAAGCGTCATATTTTACCTGACCTTATTGCTAGAGGATACAGGTTTGACACTCCATATTTTCTTGGTAATCTCATTATATGAGTGTGAGAATCCAAGTTTGACATTTCATATATCTGGTGATCCCATTATATGTTTGAGAACCCAAATGACTCAAATGACATTTCATATATCTGGTGATCTCATTATATGTTTGAGAACCCCAGATGAAGATTTTATCATTTTTTAAAAGAGTCATATTTTACCTGACCTCATTAATGGAGGATACAAGTTTGACGTTCCATATATCTTGGTATCTCACTATATGAGTGGGTGAGAATCCAAGTTTGACATTTCATATATCTTGGTGATCTCATCATATGAGCGTATGAGAACCCAAGTGAGACATTTCATATATCTAGTGATCTCATTATATGTTTGAGAACCCAAATGAAGATTTCATATATCTGGTGATCTCATTATATGTTTGAGAACCCAAATAAAGATTTCATATATCTAGTGATCTCATTATATGTTTGAGAACCCAAATGTAGATTTCATCATTTTGTAGAAGCGTCATATTTTACCTGACCTCATTAATGGAGGATACAAGTTTGACGTTCCATATATCTTGGTATCTCACTATATGAGTGGGTGAGAATCCAAGTTTGACATTTCATATATCTTGGTAATCTCACCATATGGTGTATGAGAACCCAAGTGAATTTTCCTTAGAAGTCTTGGCTCCATGGTCGGAATATGCTAAGCTTCAAGAGTCGTATTATTCCTGACCTCATTCATGAAGGATACAGGTTTGAGAGACATATATGTTGAGGAGAGCAATCTCAAGATTTGTATTCTTCAGTCGCCGCAGGTTTCGTATTCTTGGGCAACATCGGGATTTGTGTTATTTTAAGATGTATGCTGCTATAAGACGTGTGCTTTGTTGTCTCGAGACGCATACTTCATCATTTAGATTTCATCATTTCCCTCGAGATATGTGCTATAGCAACATTTCAAGATTTGTGTTGATTCAAGATGTGCTTTACCGCTTCGGGATACACACTTCACCGCTTCAAGATTTCTAGGATTTGTCGCTACCTCGAAGTATATGCTAGATTGCCTCCTCGAGATTTGAAACCATTTGGATTTGTATTTCCGGTTACCTCAAGATACATATCCTATCGCTACTTTGAGGTTCGTGCTGCTTTGGGATCTATCATCGGCCATCTTGTGCTTTCACCGCCTGGAGATTTGCATCATCAACCATCTCGAGACCTGTGCTCTATTGCTACCTCAAAATTCAAAGTTGATTCGATATTTGTATTTCATCATTTATCCCGAGATGCGAGCTCTCCATTGCCCCCTCGAGATTTGTGATGCTTCAAGATTTGTGCTTCACTGCCTTAGGATACACACTTCAATGCTCCTAGGATTTGTCGCCACCTCGAAGTGCATGCTAGATCGCCTCTTCGAGATTTGTAGCTGTTTTGGATTTGTATTTCCACTAGCCATCCTGAGGTCCGTGCTCCATCGCTGTCTCGGATTATTCATGGCTGCTTTAATATTTGTATTTCATCATCTACCTCGAGATGCGTGCTCCATGCCCCCTCGGGATTTATGATGCTTTGAGATGCGTGCTTCACTACATCGGGATGCACACTTCATCAATTTGGGATTTGTATTTCATCAGTTGTCTCGGGATATGTGCTCTACTACCCCTCGAGATTGGTGCTGCTCCAAGGTGTGCTTTGCTATTGCGGGGTCGCACACTTTATTGATTTGGGATTTGTATTTCATCAACTGTCTTGGGACGTGTGTTCAATCATCGCCTCAAGATCTATGATGCTTTGAGATGTGTGCTTCACTGCATCGGGATGCACACTTCATCATTGGATTTGTAATTGGTTTTGGGGAAATATATTTTACTTTGGGAATTATAACCACCTCAAGATGCGTGCTACATCGGTGCCTCAAGATTTGTGGTTGCTTCAAGATTTGTATTTTCATTGACCGTCTTGAGATGCATGCTTCATTGTTGCTTCAAGACTTGCGTCATTTAAGGATTTATATTTTCATCGGCCATCTTGAGATGTGTGTTTCACCATGCCTCAAGATTCGTGCCATTTTGGAATTTATGAATTTATATTTTTATCAGCCATTTTGAGATTTGTGCTTCATCATCGCCTCGAAATCCATGGCTGTTTCGATATTTACATTTCATCAGCTACCCCGAGATGTGTGCTCTATTGCCCCCTCGAGATTTGTGATGCTTCATGATTTATATTTCATTAGTCACCCCTCGAGATGTGAGTTCCATCACCGCCTCGAGATTTGTGGCCGCTTTGAAATTTATATTTTCATCGATTGTCTTGAGAGGTGTGTTCCATCCCTGCCTCAAGACCTGTCGTTTTGAGATTTATATTTTCAACGGCTATCTTGAGATGTATGTTTCGCCATGCCTCAAGATTTGTGCCATTTTGGGATATATTGGCTATTCTGAGATGTGTATGCCTCAAGATTTGCGCCATTTTGGGATTTATATTTTCATCAGCTATCTTGAGATACGTGCTCCATCGCTACCTCAAGATTTATAGCTGCTTTGATACTTGTATTCCATCATTTATCTCGAGATACGTGCTTTATTGCCCCCTCGAGATTTGTGATGCTTCGAGATGTGTGCTTTACTACATCGGGATGCACACTTCATCATTTTGAGATTTGTAATTGTTTTGGAGGACGCATATTTTTTGCTTTGGGATTTATCACCACCTCAAGTTGCGTACTATATCGGTGCCTTGAGATTTGTGGCTGCTTTGAGATTTATATTTTCATTGACCGTCTTGAGAGGTGTGTTCCATCCCTGCCCCAAGACTTGTGTCGTTTCAGGATTTATACTTTCATCGGCCATCTTGAGATGTGTGTTTCACTATGCCTCAAGATTTGCGCCAATTTGGGATTTATATATTTTTTATCAGCCATTTTGAGAATCGTGCTCCATAGTCGCCTCGAAATCCATGGCTGTTTTGATATTTGGTGTTTCATCATCTACCTCGAGATGCGTGTTTGATTGCCCCCTCGAGATGTTTTGAGATTTATATTTTCATCGACTGTCTTGAGAGGTGTGTTCCATCCCTGCCTCAAGACTTGCGTCGTTTCGGGATTTATATTTTTTATCGGCCATCTTGAGATGTGTATTTCACTATGCCTCAAGATTTGTGCCATTTTGGAATTTATATTTTTATCAGCCGTTTTGAGATGCGTGTTTGATCGTCATCTCAAGATTTATCTTTGCCGAGATGTCGCGCTTCATCGCTGCGTGGGATGCACACATCATCGTTTAAGATTTTATTTTTATCAGCTATCTCGAGATGAGCGTTTTATGATCACCTTGAGATCTGTGCTGCTTTGAGATGTGTGCTTCACTGCATCGGGATGCACACTTTCTCATTTTGGATTTGTATTTTTATCAGCTATCTCGAGATGAGCGTTTTATGATCACCTTGAGATATGTGCTGCTTCGAGATGTGTGCTTCACTGCATCAGGATGCACACTTTCTCGTTTGGGATTTGGATTTTTATCAGCTATCTCGAGATGAGCGTTTTATGATCACCTTGAGATATGTGCTGCTTCGAGATGTGTGCTTCACTGCATCGGGATGCACACTTTCTCATTTTGGATTTGTATTTTTATCAGCTATCTCGAGATGAGCGTTTTATGATCACCTTGAGATATGTGCTGCTTTGAGATGTGTGCTTCACCGCATCGGGGTACACACTTCATCGCTTGGGATTTGTATTTTCATCAGCTGTCTCGAGATGAGTATTTTATGATCACCTTGAGATCTATGCTGCTTCGAGACGTGTGCTTCACTGCATCGGGATGCACACTTCATCACTTGGGATTTGTATTTTTATCAGCTTCCTCGAGATGAGCATTTTATGATCACCTTGAGATCTGTGCTGCTTCAAGACGTGTGCTTCACTGCATCGGGATGCACACTTCATCGCTTTGAAATTTGAGGATATTGTTGCTTCAAGGTCCACACTCTCCCTTATCGCTTTCCACATCCCCGCAGCTGATGTCGGATGAGATGCCTTATCTCCTATAGAGGCTAATGGGGGATTTTATTGTTCTTGCGCTGGATAGCGGGCTTCTTGCTCCTGCGTTGGATGGCGGGCTTTTTGCCCCCGGCTTGCACAAATTTCTTTATTTCATTTTCATGTATATATATTGTGACTATGATGCCAACTATTAGGATTTTCGTATTCATGCCCCCAAATTGTATTAGTAATGCATCCTTTATTTGTGACCATATCTGAAATGACTTGAGTGCAGATTTATGGTATTCTTGCATGGTTTGCAGTGAGCTACCAAAGGAGTGAGGTTTTATACTTGTACACCCACAAGTTGTTATAAAGTGAGCCAAGTACCGATCCGCATTATACTCCTCAAGATAAGTATGGACCATCTGTTGTGTCACTTGTCATGTCATTGTTGTGGACTGTTCGAGGACAAGGGCCCGAGTTTCCTCTTTATTCCTCTTTGTTCCACCAGTTTGAACTTTTCTTTATGTTGAGGGATTGGGTTATTCAACTTTTATATGTCTTCAAGTTGATATGCCAACAGACCCACCAACGATATATTGCATGTTTTCATTTGTTGAAATTTCCTTAAGGAGGATTTTGGGTTGGAGGGAAGATTTTGTTGTTGAGGTTCAACTCACGTTCGTTGCCCCCTATGTGGTACGTGGCTTGATCCTTCTTCTCGTATGCCCCCAGGATCTTGCGAATGGTGTGTGTGATGGCTCTCTTTGGGCCTCAATGGCCATCCAGATGATATGAACTTATATATCCATGAAAATGTTTTAAGGAGGATTTTGGGTTGGAATGAAAATGGATTCATCCTCATTATCCTTCCTTTTAGGGAAATTTTGTTGTTGAAGGCCAAATCCCGTTCCTTGCTCCCTGTGTGGCGCGTGACTTGATCCTTCTTCTCGTAGAAGTGGTGGGCCTCCTTGAGCATCAATGATCATCCAGATGATAGAATTGACCTAGCGTCATCTTATCGATTGGAGCTTCCTCGATATCACGTAAGGTCTTTTTATGAAGAAACCCTTGGAGGTCGACCACCCTTATATGCATCGGGTTGAGGTTATGACTCCGAAATAGTTGAGTTCTTCTCCACCAACAAAAGGATGTTAAAGAACACATTTGAAAATCCAACTCCTGATAAGGGACCTGCATCTCTCAATAAGTGAACTTCAGATAATATTTCTTTCTTTCGTTCTTTCTTTTGATTTTTTTTTGATTTTTTTTTTTGATTTTTTGATTTTTTTGATTTTTTGATTTTTTGATTTTTTTTTGATTTTTTTTTTGATTGATTTTTTTTTTTTTGATTTTTTGATTTTTTGATTTTTTTTTTTTGCAAGCCTTTAGCAAGTGTGAAGGTTCCCTCCTCCCAAACTTTTTGAAGGTGCGCTTATTGTCTTCTCTTGTAGGAACTGCCATCTCAAGCTGGGCTGGGGTAACCCCTACAAAATGAAAGTCCTTGATTCTTTACCATTGGATCTTCATATTATAAGGTCGACATCCAATGTGTGGAAGGTATAGGACTATTAGGACCTCTATGGATGGTGAACTTCCAACTACAACCAAGATCTCTTTATAAAATTCATATGCCTCTACTTGTACTTTTTGCCTCAAAGATGGGAGGAAGAATAAGTCCCACCGGGCGTGCCAGAATTTGTGGGATCGAAAATACGCGCCTGGTATCATGAAGACACCAAACGATATATCGAAGCACAAATGTCATATTTTATTATCGTGGGTTCTTCAATTCCTAATAGAGGCAAGCCCCTATTATTAATTACCCCAGACAGTGTCTTGGGAACCTCCGATTAAGGGCAAAAGCACAAGTACAAGAAGAGGCAATGCATAAAAATAATTTCATTTTATTTACGAATAATAACATTTCATTACATATGAATATCATCATAGGATATTTATATATATTATTTATTTGTTTATTTATTTATTTAAATGGCCTTCGCCTTAGCCATGCGCTTCACCACTTTGAAATTTGCATTTTATCGGCCGCCTCAAATGCATGCTTTGTCGCCGCCTTAAGATTTTATATTGATGATCTTGAGATGAGTGTTTCACCGCCGTCCCAAGATTTATGTCGCTTTGAAATTTGTACCATTTCATGCTTCGTATTTTATCTGCTGCATCAGGACGGGCATTTCATTGCCATATCGAGATGTGTGCCATCCAACTATTGTAGTCAATTGAAAGCACATGTTTGATGATTTGAGTCATTGCATTCTAGAGTGTGTTCCCCATATCCTCCTCGTTTCCGTTGAACTTCATGGGAGGTAATTTCATTGACCAGTTCTTGCATACTTTGGGGCATAGTAGCCAAAGTGCCAAGTCCACCATATATCTTTTCAATATCCAATCATCATTTACGTGATCATTAATGCATTTTATCGAATAATCCACCCATATTTCAGAAGCTTCTTATTTACTAGCTCGGTTAGGAATGTGGCTACCACATCCTTCTTATTAATCATTTCTCTTATCCACCACCATAGTTCCACATTTTTTATGACTTTAAAAGACTTGATAGCCTTGACAAAGTTATGATTTGAGTTTCTCAATACTTCATTCTCAGTATCTGCAATGATGTGTGCTTTTGAATGTAACCTGCCAACAACTTTGTATGGTGTGCGAGAATTTACGGAATTCCACTTGAGGCTTGAAACAACTGAAAGAGATGAGGAATTTGGAGAAATATTTACTCAGCAATAATAGAAGTGGTTTCTTGATTTGATGATAATTGCTTTCTAAGTTCGATAAGATATATATCTACATTTAATTCCAAGTTTGGATGTCCAATCTTCATGTTCTTCTCCTCCATCAATTAAGACATTGATCAAATCTGGATCATCTGCAGATGCATCCTCTCTTACTTCCATTACATCCTTTATTTGCAATGACTTTAATATTCTTTTTCCTTTTTTTCCTTTTTATTTTGCAGCATTGATTTTTATGAAAATCATAGTGATGACCTCCTACTTCAACAACATTAAATTCCATCCTTATACTTGGAAGTAGTTCTTTGGTTGGTTGATTGCCTTTTGCCATGAAGAATATCCATGTTGTATGATGAACCATTGATCTGATGCATGAATCTCATCGGATATTTTCGGAAATGGCTCAAGAGGATTCTATTTCTTAATTTGCAAGTAATAAGTTTCTTTCATTTGATGCATATATGAAAATGCTGGGCCGACAGAAATAATCACTGCAATTTGTTTTTGTTTTTTTTTTAAAGCATTGATCCTGATGGGATGTTGCTATTGATTCTTTCGAGGAGCTTTCTTGAGTGCTTCCATTTGCTGGCTTTGTTTTGATTCAATTGAGACTAATTTAGGATTTTTTTTATTTTTTATTTTTTTATTATTTTTTTTTTTTGGTAGACTTCCTGCAAGTTATGAGAGAGGCTTCTAGCTTATCTTTGTGCTAATTTCTTGTGATCTTGATTTATTGTTGGTACTCATTGGTGGATCCTTGATTCTCTTGTGAGCTACGCTAAATGTTTTCATTTGTTTGCTTTGATTTGATTTAATTGAGATTGTAAGTTTATGGGTTTCTAGTTTATGTTTCTTTGTATGGTGTATGCTTCTTTGTCGGCGATGATGAGGGTGGCGACGATGGCCTCCACAAGGGGGCCAAGGACTTGAGTATTGATGGCCTCCACAAGGGAGCCAAGAACTTCAATGGTGAGTGGTAATGGCCTCCACAAAGGAGCCATAAGCTTCATCAATGGCGAGTGACAATGGCCTCCACAAGGGAGCCAAGAACTTTAATGGTGAGTGGTAATGGCCTCCACAAGGGAGCCATAAGCTTCATCAATGGCGAGTGACAAGGACCTCCACAAGGGAGCCAAGAACTCTAATGGTGAGTGGTAATGGCCTCCACAAGGGAGCCATAAGCTTCATCAATGGCGAGTGACAATGGCCTCCACAAGGGAGCCTTAATGTTCATCAATGGGGGGTGACAATGGCCTCCACAAGGGAGCCTTAAGCTTCATCAATGGCGGGTGACAATGGCCTCCACAAGGGAGCCATAAGCTTCATCATCGACGAGTGGTGATGGCCTCCTCAAGGGAGCCAAGAACTTGAGTGGTGGGCGTGGCCGGCCTCCTCCAAAGAGGCCGGGATTGACCAGCGGACGGCGGCGGCGGCCTCCACAAGGGAGCAGGAATTGATCGGCCAGGCGGCGGTGGCCTCCACAAGGGAGCCGGAGTTGATCAGCCGGTAATGAAAATATGGGAGAGGAGGGGGCCTTGATCTCCTTATGCTATATTATAGTTGATCAGCCGGACCCGAGCACTGTATCCTTCGGCAAAGCCATTAGAGACGGGCAGTGTCCCACCAACCACACGGCTTCTTGCTTCATGGAGAGGAGAGCATGGAGGAGATCTCTCCTCCCTCTCAAGGTCTTTTCAAGAAGTCTCCCCTCCTTTATTTATAGATCTTCACAACCTAGATGATAAGGTTGAAATTTTTAATTTGAGTTTTAATTATCATTATCTCATAATCTAGATAAGATCAAAATTTTTGAATTTTAATTTTAATGATCATAATCTAGATTTAGGTATAACCTTGAATTTTGAATTTTAATCATCAAGAGATTAGATCAAAAATTTAAATTTAAATTTTAATGATTATAATCTAGATTTATGACCTTGAATTTGAATTTTAATCATCATAATCTAGATAAGATCAAAACTTGAATTTAAATTTAATTCATTTATTTTTGTCTCGAGATTTGTGTTATCGGACTATCTTGGATTTGAGATTGCTTATCCGAGATATGTGTTCTCGGGCTATCTTGGGACTTGAGATTGCCCTTACTCGAGATATGTTTTCCCAGGGCTATCTATTTTTAATATATATATTTCATCATATTTATATGAAATATTTCATATTGGCCCTTGAGACATATTGTATTTTAAGGCTCATATATATATTTTATATATTCCCCCTTTTTTTATTTTATTTATTTATTTATTTATTTTTCAGTGTAAACAATGAATACCCTTTATCACCACCATAGAGCCACAAACAACCTTTAGAACTCCCTTCTCGAGTACTATCTTGCAACCACCGGAATCCAAAACACCAAAAGAAATCAAATTCTTCCTCAAGTCAGGGACATGCCGTACATCTGTCAAGGTTCTGATCATCCCATCATGCATCTTGATATTGATTGAACCTAGGCCAACTGTCTTGCAAGAATGATCATTGTCAATCAATACAGTACCACCATCAATGCTCTCATAGGTAGCAAACCACTTCCTATTTGGACACATGTGATGTGAGCAACCCGAATCAAGTATCCACTTCCCGGAGATCTCTCCACCTTGACTCACATTATAGCATTCATATATTTCTATTTCCCCTTCTGAAGCAAAACTTGCTTCTTCTTGCTTGGTTGTCTTCCTCTTGTTGTTGTTCTTCTTCCTCCAATTGACTTTCTTGTTGGTATAATCGGCCTTGAAATGCCCTTGTTCTCCACAATTGTAACATATTACCTTTGCAATAGGTCTTGATTTTGATCTTGACTTGCCTCTATGCCCCATTCCCTTTCATTTTGATCTTCCTCTTACAATCAACCCTTGTTCTTGCTCCTTGTAGTCAACTTCGAAGGTTAAATTTGGGATAACAAACATGTCGGACTTCATCCATGGAAAGTGTGTCACCCACAAGCATCAATGTTTGTACCAAATTCTCAAATAAATGTGACAAAGAAAGTAGCAATAGTATGGCTTGATCCTCGTCATCTACTTTGATATCCACATCCTTGAAGCTCGAAATTATCCTCTCAAACTTGTTTATGTGGTCTCGAATTGAGATACCTTCCTCCATCTTGCAAGTATCCAACTTGGTCTTCAAGTAGATGCGATTTGTCAAAGTCTTGGTCATGAAATTGGACTCCAATTTCAACCACACGCTGGCCGCCGTCTCCTTGTCACTCACCAAGAAGGCGACATCCCTATCCAAGCATAGCATGATAGCCGCACGTGCCTCCATGTCAAGATCCTCCCAATCCTCATCGCTCATATCCTTCATCTTCTTCTCCTTCCCCAAAAGCGCCTTGTGTAGCCTTTGTGATATCAACGAATTCTTCATTTGCATCTTCCAATAAGAGAAATCATTCTTCCCATTGAACTTCTCAATCTCATACTTCCCAACCTTGGCATTACGGGTTGAATACATCTCTTAGGAATTTCGTCGAACACCTTGTGTGTAAGAATTGCCCAACCTGTGACCAACAGCTCTGATACCAGTTGTTGGGGTAGAACACTACAATTCAACCCTCGACGGAAGCCCAATCACACACATAACAATGCTCCAACACCCTGTCAAAGATTAGTCTCCAAACACACGCACAAATGGGGCAAGAGAAAGAGAAACAAGCACACACCACTACACAAGATATACGTGGAGTTCGGCACCTTACCTCACGTCTCCCGCAGTGGGAACAAGGAATCCACTAAATATGAGTACCTTTGATGGCTTGAACAAGTCTCAAGCTCGTCTCAAGAAGAAGAAAACATTCACAAGAGTATAACACCAAAGAAAGAAGATGACAAAGCACAACTCACTATGCATTCTAGTCACCTTAGAGCTTTCAAGTTGATCTCCAAAACTCCATTTCAATTGTTGCTCAAAGCTCTCTTAAATGTCTCTCCTCCACAAGCCCTTCAAGTCCTCTTCAAAGCCCTCAAATTTGAGATTAGGTCTTCACAAAGAAGCAGAAAGGATATTTAAACCCTTGCCATCTGGGCCCAGATATCACGCCCATAATGGCCTCGTAGCCAACTTCAGCTAAAAGCTGGACACCCCATATGGGGTGACATACGGGTCATTATAGCTTGCATGTAGCTCCGTATGGGCCCGATATATATGGCCGTATATGGGCCCGTATTGCCCATACATGTTGTATATAGGCCCGTACACTTTCCTGGCTGCATCATAAGGCTTTTGGTGGATCCATACGGCCTGTATGGGGCCCCGTATCGGCTCATCTCCTCATCTCCCCACAGACAATGCGACAAAATCAACGGAGGCCAGTAACTTTCGAGTAGCTATCACTTCGGATGACACGTACGTGCTTCCTATTATAAGGACATGGACACATGTCATGTAGGGTGAAGTAGCTCTCCTCGGACAACAGAACTCTTCCCCCTATTCCCCGAGACATCAATATCATAGGAGCTATAGGGGACCAACCACGTGCAAGGCAGAGATAGCTCAAGCAAGGGCAACGTCAATGAGGACCAATTTAAATCAACACACTTCGCAAAGAGAAGTGGAGTAATTGATGCGAAGCTAGCAGCTGACTCAGGGAAGTCCATAGGTGCATCTGTGGCAGGTGATATGGAGGAGATGGTTACAATGTGGCATCACACATATACAATGACGTGGATGAAGAAATACAAGTTATGTGGCCTTGCTGACATGGAATAAGGAGGGTTCATATGGAGGACACATTGCTTAATATGGAAGACATGGGCTGAGGTGGATTCCAGCGTGGAAGTTGATGTGGCGGATGACATTGTAGGCTGAGGTGGACAATGATGTGGTAGCAGGATGTTGCATACGATGAGGTGGATGCCAATATGGCGGACTTGATGACATGGCATAGCAAGTTGAGGTGTCGAGTGTGCTAAGTAACAAAGTACGCTAACTTGATAAGGCTTGATGACGAGGCAGAAATTGATGACATGGTAGGGCCTGTTGACATGGAAACGATGAGGACGCTAACTTGGATGACAAGGATGTCGTGGTTGATGAGATAGGTTTGAGGATGACGTGGTGGTTGTGTTGTCTATGGATATGACCACTAAGAAGTATGTTGACACGCCATAACTAGGGATGGTAATTATACCCAAACCCGACCCGACCCGACCCGACCTGACCCGAGTTTGATGGGGAAAACCCGGTTTGACAGGGTTTCGGGTCGGGTTCGGGTAAAACCCGAATAATATAAAGCGGGTGCGGGGCGGGTATGGGAAACTTGATACCCGACCCGAAATATAAAATTACAAAAATACCCCCATTATATTTATATATATATATATATATATATATATATATATATATTAGGGTTTGTTTGAGAGTCTGAGTCTCCTCCACTGTCGCCCTCCTGCCTCCTGCCTCCCCTTCCCCTCCTGCCGCCCTCCTTTATGCGCTCCATGCTTTGTGCTGCTCGGTAGCCTCACCATTGGAAACCAAGTAACCATTGTTTTTGTTGGCATTGATTATAGTATTTTTTTCATGAAATTTCAGGAATTTCCTTGTTGGGGTTAGAATATAATAGAACTGAGTTTCTTCTTGTTTTATGCCTACTAGATTTGTTTAGGAACTTCCTTTACACGGTGTCCCTTTTTATGTGCCTATTGTTCTTTATGCGGTCTAAAATAAAATCCACAGGCATGCTTAACCAAAAGAGGAAGTGTGAATTCATTCCAATGTACATTCTATGGTGTGATGCGTTTGTGAAGGAGTATGGGCATCATTTTTAGTTTTGTAAAAAAATCTCATAACAATAGATGGTAATGTTCTTGAGTCCCGATTAAATGTCATCCTATTTCCCCACAATTGGTGGTATTTGTCTTCCCTTGACAACGAGGGCTTCAAGATATTTTTCAACTTCCTTGTTCCTTATTCAGGTTGAACATTAGAAATTAGCAATAAATTTCACGATGACACGATGTGGTTCCCATGTGGACTGAGCGACAATGAGGAACACCACACCTTCGATTAGGTTGTCATGCATCAACATTCATTATTCATCATAGAAAACCAACCACTTCACGAAACAAAATTAATAATTCTACTATCTGTTACAAAACTTTTAAAAAATTACCAAATTAACATCCTTTGAAAACTACTGTATTCCTTAATAATTAATAATACTGTTGATAGATGATTACCATTAATTAACAACAGTAGCAAAAGAAAATTGTTGAACATTAACATTAAATCAACAATTACTTGCTAGCAAAGACACTGTAAAACTAGAATGCATGAGATTTCTTTCTTGTTCAAAGCTTTCCCCTAAAAAAACTTGGCAAAACTATAAGAATTAGCAAAATTCTATTTGTTAGAATTTCAACATAGAATCTGAAACTTATGATCAACAGATAGGTTTATGCAAATAATTTGTTTTATTTATTCTATCTGTAATTTACTGATCCATAACTTAGTCTCCAATATGCCATTTATGTTTTGATACTCTGAATTGGTGTTCTTTGCCTTGATTGGTTTCTTTATAATATGCTCATTATATGAATAATTGGTTTTTTTAGATGGGTGACGATATTGCTTCTCATCAATCAATATCTAACCCGGTTGGAAGTTCAGCTCAATCAACTGAAATTGGAAGTTTTAATCCGGAAGACTCTACTCCAAATGAAATTGCCATTGAAGGAAATGCAGGAGATCAAACAGATTCTACTACACAAACTGGGAGGCTCAAAAGTGTTGTGTGGAGTCATTTTAAAAAGACTCAAGTTAATGGAGAGGACAAAGCTCAATGCAATTATTGTAAGAAATTGCTTGGTGCGAAATCGAAAAATGGAGCAAGCACTTGCATCAACATATGGAGTCATGCATACAACTCAAGATTAGCTTAACGGGCAAAACTTATCACATCCAAGATTAGTAAAGGCAAACAAGAAATGACTTACGTAATTTATGATCCGAATTAGCAAAGAAAGAGCTAGGTCAAGCAATTATCATGCACTTGAATATCCACATTTGTCGATAGTGGATCATATCGATTCGAGGAAGATATTCAAGCGCACTGGCCATTATTTAAAGTCCCATCTCGAAACACCATGAAGAAAGAAATTTTAAAATTTATGATATTGAGAAATCCTTGGCATTGAAGTTGATGGACACTAATGAAGGGAGAGTGCAATTCTGGTAGGATATGTGGACATCGAGGCAACCAAAGAAGGGATACATGGCTATCATTTGCCCACTACATTGATTAGTCTTGGAATTTACAAAGTCACATTTTGAGGTACATATAAATTTATTTTATGATTACATGTTACTTTTCAATAGTAGTGATAATTGTTCTTTACTTATATATATATATATTGGAATGATTAAATGTATTTTTTTATATTAGGTTCATTTATGTCCCTGCTCCTCACACAAGTGATAGACTTGGCACTGTCTTGGTTGGATGTTTACTGGATTGGAATATTGATGGTAAATTATCCACAATAACTTTGGATAATTGTAGCAGAAATGATTCCATGATTCAGAAAATCAAAGATAAATTGCATCTTGGGGCTTTGCTAAAAGATTGTTCTTTACTTCATATGCGTTTATTCTACATATATTGAATTTAATTGTGAAAGATGGATGAGAGGTGGTGAAAGATGGTGTAGAAAAAATTAGAGTGGCGGTGTGTAGCTTATTGGAATGCAACTCCTAAAAGAGTGGAAAAATTTAAGGAAAGCGGCTAGACAATTGCGCATGATCTCTGATAAAAGCTTATGTTTGGATTGTCCAACTAGATGGAATTCGACTTATAAAAGGATTGATGTTTGCCATATCATATAAAGAAGTATTTTACTTGAGGCTAAAAGCAATTTGGATGACAAATATACTTGTTTGCCAACGACAACACAATGGGAATTTGCAAGTGAAGTTTAGCTTGATAAATTGAAGATTTTTAATAATGTTACTGAAATTATTTTACGGCACTTTCAGTATCCCACTGCTAATCTTTACTTTCCCAATGTTTGTGAAATTAAATTGACAATACAAGTTGGCTTACTTCTCCTAATGAGGTGATTCGAAGAATGGCAACAAAAATGATGGATAAGTTTAATTGTTATTGTAGTGTGATTCATGATATCATGGGAGTTACTTTCTGATTATTTGGATCCAAGAAACAAGATGAGCTTGCTTGAATATTATTATCAAAAATTGTATTCCATCGATGCTAAAGTTGAAGTTAATAGAATTCGAAAGCTTTGCTATGATTTGGTTTTTGAATATGAGTTGAAGAATAAAGAATCCACTAGCTCTCCATGTGAAGATAATAATTCTACACTTGATGATACATTGAATGACTTTGATGCATTTGTGAAGAGCCAAAAAAGGGCAAAAACATCACATGTTAAGTCAGAGCTTGATCTTATTTGGAGGAAGATATTCTACCAAGAACTACAACCTTTGATATTTTAATGTGGTGGAAGGTGAATGGAGTTAAATATCCAACGCTACAAGCAATTGCAAAGGATGTGTTAGCCATTCCAATATCTACTGTTGCTTCTGAATCTACATTCAATACTAGTGGTCGAATACTAAGCCCGCATCGTAGCCGACTTCATTGGTATACTTTAGAGGCTTTGATGTGTGCTAGAAGTTGGTTATGGAATGAGGAATATAAAGGTAAAGTTATTTATTTACATGTTTTATATGTTTTAATATGTTATGGTTTTATTATCACTAACTCATTAAATTTCATGTGGTTTATATAGGAATGAGTTCTAAAGCAATGGAAGACTACACCAATTTACTTGATGAGATAGATTCTGAAGATGAAGGTAAAAAAAAAAAAATTACAAATTTAATGATATTCGTAACAAAAAATATATAATTTTTATATTTTCAATTCTAAACTTCTTTTGTTTAATGTAGATGAATTATTAGCAAGTGGAGCTACTCATGGGTTAGAAGATGATTGATCATTTGATGATGAATGGTGATGAATGGGGGTTCTAAAGGGCTATGTTCCTTGGATTAAACTTTTCAATTTTTACTTTAGTATCATTTTGTATAAGTTTGAATGTGCACTTTATTATTTTGGTTTGATCTCTTTGAAGATGATGATGAATGGTGGTCATTTTATCTAAAAAACATTAAGATTTTGGATTGAAGTTTTCAATTTATACTTTATTATTGTTTTATGAGATTTTAAATGTGCATTTTTTTTACTTAGGATTGAAATTTTAAAATTTTATTGTTAATGTTATGTGGGTCGGGCCTAGAGCGGACGGGCTGAGGATACCCTGGTACCGATTCCGTCGGGTTCAGGTATGGGGCGGGTTTTTAAAAACCCGGCGGGTATCGGGGGCGGGTCGGGGGTGGGGGCGGGGGAGTCGGGTCGGGGGCGGGGTAGGCAAAACCCGCCCTGACCCGACCCGTTGCCATCCCTAGCCATAACCAATGCAAGGGGAGATAGCAGGCCAACCCAATTATGATTTAACTTATGGTTCAAGTCCAGTCATACCCAGCCCAGCCCAACATACCGGTAGAATAACAAGGCAAATGGGTTATGATATTCCAACAAAATGGACCCAACCCGACCCAAATATAGATTCATGGATTTTTTTCAATAAAGACAGGATGAACCTAGATCTATCTTCTTTGCGCCCAAGGTTCATACATGGGTCCTAGAGTCTCATTTCAGCTGAAGCATAGGAAAGAATTAGCATAGGGGAGCCCACAACTAAACAAGGTGCCAACAAGGAAAAGAAGGAAGGTGGAGGAAAAATGAAAAGCCCAATCACTACTCGGGAATTACAAGAGAATTCACCCAAGAGAACAACAAGGAGAAATGAAAGAGCCAAATCATCATGTGCCTCGAGAATGGAGAAAGAAGTCTTCATCACTTTACAAACTTCAACAAAGAAAAGTGTGTCAGAATAAGACCCCACCCACACCCTAAGATAAAAATCTAAACCTAATTACTATTACACTAAGGCTTTCAATTACTAGACATAGAACTTTTAACTCTTGCTCTTTTGGTGGCGGTTGACCTCATTACTGAAGAGCTTAAACCAGCTTACCTCAAACACATGAGAGAGACAAAAGTTAAGAGACTAAATTAATGGGAAGGGAGCAACAAGGCCCCCTGACAAAGAATGATACATAGCAAGGTTGGTACATGGTGATCAATGAAATTGATTTCCTGGAACATTAGGGGACTGGGTAATCAAAAGAAATTAACTTGGTCAGAGACTTTCTTCAGCTGTACAAGGTGGATATATATGTATGTTTTTACACGAAACAAAACTCCAAAATATCAACAATTATATATGGCGTACTATAGGCGGAAACATTGCCAATGGGCCATTGAAACAAGAGGAGGTTGTAGTATTGGTTGGAAGAGTATGCTATTTAACCTCAAAGAGTCCTAAATAGATCAATACACAACCACAGTGATACTAGAAGATAAGGCAAACAAAAATACGTCAAGGATGCTGACCACTGTATATGCGACCCACAATATGCGCGCCTCAAAGAACTGTTTGTTAGGAAGCAATCAAAAGCATCAAAGAAAGATGGGATGGGTCGTGGTTGTTGTGCAGAGATTTTAATACAACCAAACACCCCGAGGACTCAAACTCCAACTCACATAATATTAGAGAAAGGGATTAGTTTGAGCGGTGATACAAGATCTTGGATTGATCAACCCCCCTCTTCTAGGACGACAGTTTATATGGACTAATGGGAGAGCATCCCTAGCATTTGCACGGTTGGACAGGTTCTTATTATCCATCTGTAACGGCCCGACCCGATTAATCAAAGAAATATTTTATTTATTTCCTTTTGAATAATCCAAACAAATTCTTGAATCAACACATTACTCAACTCGTCATTTCAAATCAAACCATTTTACTTAAGTTGATTAGCCCAAATCAACTAATCTTTTGATTAGCTAACCAAAGTATTCGATTTTAACTAATTATTCAATTAGTTCACTTTCAAGTAATCATTCGATTAATTCACATAATTAGTTAATTAATTATCCCTTTTTTGTCAAATTTCTGGTTAGTTAGCTAACTAATAAATAAATTTTCATTAAACTAATTATTTAGGGAGACAAATCTACTTAGTTAATAATCAAATAACCAAACTAATCATCATTAGTCACTAATTAATTAAATTAACTAATTACTAACCCCTCTCTCTCTCTTTTATTTCTCTCTCTCTTCTTAGGGTCGGCTGACTCCAACCCAGGTGACCGTGGCTCCACGGTGGGCTGGGGATCCCGTCGCTTCTGTGGCCCTCTCCGTGACCCAGGCAGGCGGAGAAAGCCTCCGCCGCCTGGGTCCAGGTGGTCGAGGAGGGTCTCCTTTTAAGCCTGCAAGTGGCCGCTTGAGGGCAAGACCAGCGGCTCCTTCCTTCCTCACTGTAGGTTGAAGGTGCGACAGTGGGCGCCTGTGTCTGCATGTTGGTCGCCGGTGATGCACAAGGACCGGAACCTTCTCCGTCTGACCCAGGCCCCCTAGCACGGAGGAGGAGGTTGGCTCCCTAGCCCGTGAGCATCGGCCGCCGTCGGACTGAAGTTGACCAAGTTTCCCGGCTCCCGGGACCTCGGCGGTCGGAGGTTTGGCGTCGTCTCCCCCTCCTCACATGTCCTAGCAGTACACATGCATGCAGGTGCTCGGGCAAGGTGTAAAAAAAAAACAGAGAAGGAAGGGCCTTACAGGTGTGATCTTGGCAGCCGTAAATGCGGCCGTTTGGCGTTGAGGTGCTCTCCCTCCTGTGGTATTTGTTCCCCGACCTCTGCTGATAGCGAAGCTTCAGGGGAATGCTTATGCTCTTCTTCCTTCTCCGTTCACCAACGAAGCTCGGTGACCTTGGTGCTCCTCCCGGCCTCCTCCCTTTATAGGTCTCACGGGGAGATCGAACAAGATCCTTTCTCGTTGATTTGAGGAATGCGTCTTGAATCCCTTTCCAATTCAAGTAAACTCTCATAGATTGAAGGTAAAACCTACCATATTTACTCCTTCCTTATGTGCAGATTCGCTCGCAAGTCTTCAGCGAGGTTTGGCGCGCGTTGATAGCTGGAGAAGAAGAAAGAGTCTGATCGCCTCGCGATCAGCTCACCGATGCCTTGATCCCGCGCCATCATTCCAGATGAACGAATCGGGACCCGTCGCACCGTGCGGCCTTATCCCATGCTACATAGCCCCAATGCCTCTAGATGGGTTTTCATCAGCCGATCTCCTAATCTGGACCGTTCGTCCATTCTATAGAGGCTGTTCTCTGGTCTTTTGCACTAAGGCCCCTCTGCTTCTCAAATTCACCATTTGGTCCCTGGAGTGTGAGAGAGACACTATTTCATTAAGGTCCCTTATCTCTTCTAGTTTACATTTAGGTCCTTCACCAGAGACATTATCTTTTACCTTGTGGTCCTCAACTTTTTATGAAATTCTTGTTAAGTCCTTGGCAGCCAATTAATTTAAATTCACTATTTAAATTAATTTTCCCCTCCTTCCTTAATTAAACCCAGTCATACTAACTTAGAATATTTCCCAATTTAATTAAATCACCCTTGATTTAAATTAAATTTCTCATTTCCATTTTTTGTCCACCCATGATCAATTTAGCAAATTTCCTTAATTATTCTAAATTGATCATTTCCAAATTCAACTAATCAATCACCAATCAACTTAGACAAATTATGGAATTTATTTATTCTTCTTTAAACTCTCTCATGCCCATTTTCTAAAATGCCCTTGGAGTTTATACTAATCCCCAAAATACCCTTTTTGCAAAATTAAATAGAGAAAAATTTTAAATCCCTTTTTATTCAATAAAAATCTTGGATTTTACAATCCACCGAGTGGATCTTGGGGTTTCCTAGAATTTGGCAAACATGCCTCCCTAGGGTGCGATCGGACCATGTACCAATTTATGCAGAGTATGGCATCCATAACCCCCAGGCTACCTAGTTTCGCTACAAAAGGGACTGAGGAAACACAAATGGGTTTTGGGGAATAATAGAAGCAAACTAGCAGCAACAACAGTTGCAAGTAGATAGGGCGTACATTCTAGCAAACCGCTTAAGTGCTACTAGAAATAAAGTGTGAAGTTGGAAGAAGGAAACTCTCAATCAGAAAATGGAGAAGAAGAAGGAAATCCTCTCAGAAATAAATTGGTAGATGTGACCAAGGAATCCATAATGTTTACAAGGGAGGAAGAGAAAAAATACTTATCCTACAGAAAAAAAAATGAAAAAAATAATCCTAGAAGAAGAATCCTATTGGCAGTAAAGGTCAAGGATAAATTGGTTATAACAAGGGAACCAAAATACCAAATTTTTCATGCAGTCGCAAACGAGAGAAGAAACATAAACAGAATAAAACAAATTCAACATGAGGTGTAACACTTATGACGCTAGACACGATCACATAAGCCATCGAACTACATTTCAACAAACTACCAGGAAAAGAACAGGACAAACGGTACAAAGCCCGGCTTTCGAGCAATTTGTTACAAAAAGGAGATGCCTGACCTCTCACACCTAGAGACCCCATTCAGGGAGGAGGAAATTAATTGAGCAGCTGAAGAATTAAGACAAATAAAGCCCCAAGACCAAACGGTTTTCCAGTGGCCAACTATAAAGAAGGTTGGAGTATCACGAAGAATGATATCCTCAAACTTTTGATAACTTCTTTCACGGAATGACAAATATGGAAAGGCTCAACTGGGCACATATCCTTCTCCAAAAGTAATGCCCCTGAAATGATAAAAGAATATAGACTGATAAGTTTGATTAACTGCTTTGCAAAGATAATCTCAAAAGTACTGGCGAATCGCCTTAGGCAGGTTATCTGAGTTCTCGTAGATGAATCACAGGCAGTCTTTATCAAAGGAAGAATGATCGATAACAATAAAGTGGCATCGGAATTTGATAATCTTCAATTATATACAAATTGGACTCAATTTATAGAGAAATGTGATAATCCACATTGCTTCCACTCAAGCTTATTACTGCAGTTATGATTTTTTACCAAAAATCTTCAGAAGATCAGATTGGTGTTTTGATGAAGGTCCCATGAAAACCATAAGGCACTCTTTGTGGCAATGTTATTTTGGCCACTGCTTTGCTCTCAAATCTTTTAGTAGCAATTATATGAACACAGGGAAAAACATAAAAGATAGATACATGAAATCGAAGAAAGCGCAAAACAATTTCTAAAATCAAGTGAAAGAAATATGTATATTAATCCTACTTGAGATATGTTAGTTTCTTCATTGTGGACATAAGAAATTATCCATCCATCATCTTCTTCGAACCGCTGAGGTCTTGGTACAAATCGCGATCCGATGGAAGCTGGTTCTCCCGAGTTGATGATGCTCCACTTTGATCAATTGTTGACGCTACAAATTTGGAAATTAAAGTTCAGCATGTTCATATATAGATATATGAACATAAATAATCAATTGATGAAGAACATAGCATACCCCAGAGATCTTATCAACTTCTCAGAAGAGAACTTCACTAGGCTTCCATACATTGGCAATCTTTGTGAACAGAGAAGTGATATTCATATGTTTGCAAAGCAACAAAGAAATTAAAATCATGAGAAGGAAAACACATTACCACAAATAGAGCTTGCCGCAGAGTCTGCAACTTGAACATATGCAAACTTGTTTCTTAAACCAATAAAATTCTCATTGATCATGGGGAATTCCATTGAAAACTCTCGTCCTGTTAGATATCTCTCTCTAACACCACCATTCTTAATGTTTAATCTCCATTCATACAAGCGAGAGAACAAAAGCCTTCTTCAAGGTTATCTTTATCATCATCCGCGATTATTCTTCTTCGATTTCCTGAAACGTGAGTCCTCTAGAGAACCACTTGAACTTATCAAGGCCAAACTCCGGACCGGGAATAATCGACTCCGATGCTCGGCATCCCCTCACAACCACCTAGACATTTCAACATTAATTCTCAAAGAAAACGGCATGTAATGAGATGGTGTTTCATGTATCTAACCTCATCTCCATCTTCATAAGCATTGATTAAGTGAAAAGTGCAGTAAGGTTGTACATGAAACCATTTGATTGATTCTGCATCTCCATAACGTGGCATCACTCCAATTCTTGCATAACTTTCTTTCTCATACTTCATCAATCTGCATGTGGAAAGTGAAAAATTAGTAAATCAGGCATCATCACTCCAATAGACAGTGTACAAGTACTTACGATCCACCTCTGAGAAGCCTATTAACATCTATAGTTAGTGGCATGTCCAAGATTATATTGTACGAAAAACAAAACATATACAAAAATCATCCGGGGAATTGTATTTGTTTATGTGTTTATATTCAACCTATCATGGTCTTACCTTTCGGTAACTCCAATATCATGGCAGAGAATGCTCCTCTCCAATTTGATATCAACCGTATGAGCCAATCTCTCCCCATCGGCTAGAAAGTTGAAACAAGAGATTAATTATATATATATAAACTTTATATTGTAACAATTATATTTACAATATTGGTGCAAGACTTTTGGTCTTCTATGACCATTCATATGGTGCAATAAGTTTTACAATCAATGACCAATTAAGGGTGGTAAACCAAGAGCCATTGTTGATGGCGCAATGGCTATATATGTGACATTTTCTTTTGCTTGGTCCTAACACTATTCTCCATAAGGATACACCATCAACTTTGGAGAGCAAAGTGTGAGAAATCGAGCAAAAATCACATAAAGAAACCATAGCTGAACAACGAACCTACAATGGCTGGAGGTACTGCGGAAATCCAATTCTTGGGTTTTGTTTTAATTCTCGTTCCTTTCCACTTGTTTTATTCCGCATTAGGATCTATATTTTCTTACATATATTGTATAAATTTCTCAATGATTAATGATCATTTGATGAACCTGAGATCACTCCCAAAACAAGGAATGGTTTCACTACATCAGCTCCAGTGATAACAAGCTCTCCGGTCCCCGGAGCTTTCTGTTAAATTAACAACAAAGCATTGTCAGAGGTCATAATAAATTGGCAAGAGATTAAGAAGAATTTTTGTTTTTTTAATTAACCTTTGGATGGCGGTAAAAGTCACATGTTCCATTCTCCATTGACATCCCAATTACCAAGTGTATCAAGGCTAGACATATCAATCTCACGTGGAATGTGATTCTCTGTAATGGAGAAGCATCTCCCGAGAATGTTCAAAGACATTGGGTATTTGCCTCTTGTACTTGTTCACTTTGCCAAACCTCAAGCTGTCATAGAATCAAAAGCAGAGGTTGTATTAAATTAGCGATGAGAATTTATTATCTACGACATAAACAATTTGTACACGGTTGAGAGAATATAGGCGTGAGGATGGCCAAGGAGTCACCCTCCAGTAGGGAGGAAAGCAGGGGCCTCTTCTTCTCCTTCTCAATCTTGAAAGTCTCGGACTCAACATAGCAGTTCTTATAGCAAATGGTGAAGGTATTATTGCTAGGATTTTTTGGTGAAATAGATGGCATGAAGCATGCCTTCTCCTTCAACCCATATCTTTGCTTGACCTCCCCAATGGTGATATGGTTGATTGGAGTGTCCCAAACAATGGGTTTGGTCCTACAAAAGATATTTTCTACCACAATATTAGAGATACCAATCCAAATAGTTATGGGAGGTTAGGGGATCAAAGGATACTTGAAACATAGCATGTCTCTACCAAATAGAAAGAAAAAGTGATTTGTCCATATTTATAAAAAAAAAAACAATCCTAACGGACTACTTGATCCACGGTGACATACATGGATTATTTAATTAAATTTTTTGATTGTCGGAGGAGAAGAAGAAGAAGAAGTTGGTTTGCAAAGCTGATTTATAAATTTTGAAAGCAAACTGCACTTTGTCTCTTCGGTGTATAAAAATACAAACTTAAGAATATGCTTGAGACATGTATCCTAGCTTGGAAACCAAGACTAACTCATCGAGAAAAGAATGGCAGCTTGTTCATGGTGTTTTCTAAACTATCTACATATATATTTACACAGGTGTCTTTATCATACCATTTCTTATGTAAATGCCTTCGGGAAGTCGGTAGGGATCTCGCCTTCGATGTTGGTCATCGTCTTCTCCTCTCGATCCTAGTCCTACAGGTGCAAAGTTTCTCTGAAGATGGTGATGCATATGGTTTAGTTTCTTGTCAAGCTTTTATCGAGAAACTATACTAATATACTTACATGCAGATATTGTAATGAGATCAATTCCTCAAAATAAGTGATCTATTAACCAATTCAACAGATCCATTCGAAAGCATTGGTGAATCATCAACATATAAGCCTAGAATTACGATGAATTGATCTACAAATCCATCAACTACTACTGAGCTGAGCAACAAACAACAGCAACAATCAAACAAGGAAAAGATAACTAGGATTTTCAAAGAAAACCCCCTAAAGAACGACGGTGTTCATGTTGGGGTTTAAAAGAATAGGACCCATCTTCATTAGTGTGAGGCCTTTTGAACTAGGATTTTCATTGGCTATGATATTGTCCACTTGAGCCCAATTCAAGGCCCAAGTGGTTTTGTTCTTGGGACAAGCCCAAAAAGCCTCACACTAATGAAGATGGGTCCTACTCTTTTAAACCCCTTACACTTCTCTTCCACAAGCAATGTGGGACTATTGTTTGAACCCAACAGTTCACCCCTGCAACCTGGCCGCTCCCATCTCCAGTCTCTCCTAGAAGAGCTCGGGACCAAACAACACATTCAACTTGGATGCCTCTCTACTCTATCCCACGTTCCTTTTGTAACCTCTCCCTTAAAGCCCTTACCGGGATCGATTCACTTAATCCACTTATAAAATGCCCATCCCGAGGATCCGTCCACGGATATCTACATTCTCATGATCTTATTATTGTAAATTAATTAATTACGAGAAGGCAGAGTTGGCTGGTTAACAAACTGGAAAGTGGAATCCACCAATGCCTCCAGCATCCTCAAGGATCCATTCTTGATGAATTCTGGAACACCTAGTACTCCCAACTTAAGTTGCTGAAACTCCTTCAAGAATGGCTGCAGGCAGAAAGAGAAATTCATTTTAACCATCAATATCATGCATATAAGTATATAACTGAACACGTCTTCATATATACATAGATATATATATGCATACCTTGAAGGTGGAGGAAAGGGAGTTTGAGATATGATGAACGGAAGGTAACAGAAGATCAGGCCTTCTGATGGAGCCATGAGCATGGGATGACAAACAAAAGGAGTTCATACTTCCCTTTGATTCCTATAGACACTAGCTCTTCTTAGTCTTGTTTTGTAATTAGTTATAATAGAGTTGCCAAAATAAAAGGCTCAATGTATCTGTCATGGAGGAAGAGATATCCATATATAGTGGAAGAATCAACCCTATTACCCTGTTATATATACTTATATTCCATATATCTTAGGTGGAAAATTTTGTATTAATTTTATACTGAATGTTCATTCATTTAGGCAGAGAAGACAAGAAGCAACTGAATGGACTTGGTCTGGCATGATATTGATCTATCTATATATATTTGTCCAAATACAAGGATAAAACAAATCCTTGTTAAGTTTTGTTTGTAGAGAAAAGAACAAGATTAGAACCATATGGTTTCTTGATATTTGGTCAAGAAGAATATACTGTTCTTTGGCGTAGTTGTGGACTTTTTAGGGTTTTAAAGGCATTGGCGGTAGTTGTTTGCATAAATTGAAGGGTTGAATGTGGAGAAGGTTTGTGTTCATTTTATCAGAATTCAACTGAAACGTCTTATCAAGTCTGATGATTTGATCAATTTTTTTTTTTAAAGATAGATCAATTATATTTTTATTAATTAAGTGCATGTGCATTACATGAGAACCCTTATTATATAAGATTTATAAATGGGTAATAACAACAAAGCCCTATTAGTGTTGCAAGGGTCACGGTGCACTATCATCGGAGTGGCGGTCTCTATCAACTGCATTGCAGGCTCTTCTTTACTAATGATCGGGTTGGTTTTAACTTAGATTTCTTTATTGGATGTGTTACATCACATCAGAATAGTATGAAAAAGTTAGTTGCGTAAATGATATAAGAAAATGTGATGTTTTTTTGAAAGCATCATCTGTTACACTCTAGCCAGATGCTCCATATTATCGCCATTGTCGTTAATTCCCACACTTTTTTTAAAATATTGTGCACTTTGTTTATTAAGGATGTAGGGTCACAAATATCATGGAAAGGGGTTAGAAGAAATCAAAATCATACAAACCCTGATAGTGTTCCCAAATGCTTCGAGCATACCGGCAACTAAGTAGGAGTTGTAATGTTGTCTCTTCAGTGTCAGTGCACTTGAAAAAATATTATTCAAAATATTTCATATTAATTGATTAGTTGATGTGCTTTAGATGACGCACAAGAACTAATAATAAATTTATGAATGGACATATGTTCATTTGCTGAATAAGTTCCAATATTTCAATTACTTGTTAACAGTATTATGACACAATTGATATGAATTGATTAATATTTTTAATAAGGTTTCAAACATCAGGTCTAGTTAACCATACCCACATATTTTTGTGGTTTTTTTTTTGTTTTTTTTTTTTGTTTCAAACATCCGTTTCTGGCCATGAGGTTAAATGACTAACATTTTTCATTTACTTCAACGGCCATGTGTTTAACTGACCTAATAAATTCTCTAATTTTAATTAAAATTTGAATCCTAGTTATAAAAACCCTAACCCTATTTTAAAAATTATAATTTTCAAAGGCCACGTGGCATTCATCCTCTGCCCTCCTAGCCTCAAGATTCCCATCCTCTACCTCGCTTTCCTCTTCATCGGTGGCGCTGTCGTCACAACTCGCCAGTGCACATCCCTTCCTTCTCCTTCTCCCGCACTCACCTCTCCAACCTCAACTTCGGCAACTCCGTCCTACTCCTCCTCGCCATTGCTCTCCCGCCTCTCATGCCCATACAATGCCATGCCTTGAGGATTTCCAGCATCGTCAGTGCCGTCCATCGCTTCCTCTGGCCCCAACTTCACTTCTCTAGTGACGCTAGGGTTCTTGTTCATGCCCCACAAAAAAAAAAAAACCCGAAAATCTAGCAATTTATGGAGAAAACTGATTAAAGATTGGATTGCCTTAGATAATGAAATTGAGAAAAAAGGCAACTGAAATCCCATTCAAATTGGGAGAATTGGGAATTTGGGGATGAAGCTCTTTGATATTGGGGGATAAGATCGAGGGACAAGAAGGAATCTTAGAATTTATTTTCAAGTTTTTTCTTATATATTGTTTAAGGGGTCGAGGAGGTTGGACCAGTCGCCAGAGCCGTGGTAAAGTGGCCAGTTGGAGGAGATGTTTTCTTTTTTGGGGAAGGGTGGGTGGAGTGGGAGATGTGGTGGAGAGGTGGAGTCTTTGGAGGAGGAGAAAGGGATGAGTGGCTGAGAAGCAATGGTGCGGCACCGCTGGAGGAGCTCCTCTGAGCATGAGAGTTGTGATGACGGCGCCGCCAATGGAAAGGAGAGATAGGTAGAGGATGGGGATCTTAAGGGAGGGCAGAGGATGAATGCCATGTGGCCTTTGAAAATTAGAATTTTGAAAATTTTGGGTTTTTATAATTAGGATTCAAATTTTAATTAAAATTAGAGAAACATAGAAATGGTGTGGGTATTATTATGGAACAAAAAATGAAGGACAAAGTGATTGAAGTGAAAAGGGTAGGAGATAGGATTATACATTTGAAGCTAGTGTTGGGAAAAGAAACAATCAACATAGTAAGTGCGTATGCCCCTCAAGTAGGCTTAGGGGAAGAAGATAAGGTCAAATTCTTGGAAGATTTAGATGAGGTAGTTCTAGGGAATCCAAGTGAGCAAGAGCTTTTTATTGGGGGAGATCTTAATGGGCATGTATGCAGACTTAGTAATGGCTACGAGCGAGTGTATGGAGGATATGGATATGGTAACAGGAATGAGGAAGGAAAATCTATATTAGATTTTGTTTTTGCTCATGATTTGGTATTGACCAACACTTGCTTTAGGAAAAGGGAACCACACTTGATTACCTTTAAGAAGGGAGGTAATTATAGCCAAATTGATTTTCTTGTTACAAGAAAAATGGATAAATCTATTTGTAAGGATTGTAAGGTTATACCTGGAGAAGCATTAACCACCCAACATAGGTTGGTGGTGTTGGATGTAAAGAAAAAGAGTATAGTGAAAATAGAAAAGAGGGTTAATCAAAATAGGATTAGATGGTGGGCTTTAAAAGGAACCAATCAATTAGCATTTAAGAATAAAATAGCAGAAGAGGGAGGCATAAACATGAAAGTTGATACAAACACCTTATGGAAGGAGATGATAAATAGTATTGAGAAGATAGGGTGTGAACTTTTAGGGATCTCTAAGGGACTAGGACCTCGACCATAGGAATCATGGTGGTGGAATGAAGAGGTTCAAAATGCTATTAAAGAGAAAAGATTTTGGTATAAGAAATTTCCCACAGCTGAGGATGGGGAAGCCTCTGAAAAGTATAATAGGACAAAAAAAGAGGCCAAGATAGCGGTTAGCAAGACTCGAGGTAAATCTTTAGCCGATTTGTACCAAAAGTTAGGGACACAGGAAGGGGAAAAAGAAATATACAAGATAGCATGGCTTAGAGATAAAAAAGGGAAAGACTTGAACCGAATTAACTACATTAAGGATGAGTCTCAACATGTTTTGACAGGAGATAAGGAAATCAAAGAGAGATGGAGAAGCTACTTTGATCACTTGTTTAATGAAAGTTATGAGGATAACTTTACAGATTTTTATGCATTAGCGATAGAAAGAAACTTTAGCTACACACGTAGAATAAGGCCTAGTGAAGTCAAGGAGGCGTTGAAGAAAAATAAAAGAAATTTTGGAAAAGCTTGTTGGTAGGATAGTATCCCAATTGAAGTTTGGAAGTGCCTTAGAAAGATGGGGGTAGAGTGATTAACCAAACTCTTCAACTCTATCTTAAAAAGGGGAAAAATGCCAGACGATTGGAGAAAGAGCACTTTGGTTCCTATTTATAAGAATAAGGGGGGTAAAAATCTTAAGAGAACACTAAACTATGCCCATATTGCACTTTGGATACCAACTTCAATTTGTATCTTTTTGGTAACCATACCTATTTGATTTGGTAATAGAATTTTAGGGAAACGACGAGAATTATTTAACGTGGTTACCGGATTAGTCAGATGAAGGGTAGTGAAATCCTAATTTACAAAAATCCAAACTGATTGAACAATATTTAGAGGAAAAAAAATAACATTTGAACCTTGATTTCGACAAGGTCAAAACGAACAACATTCGAAATCAAGGTTCAAATCTTATTCAATTAGTTAGGATTTTTGTAAATTAGGATTTCAATACCCTCCATGTGGCTAATCCGGCGGCCACATTGAATAATTCTCATGGCTCCTACCCTTTGTAACACCCATTTCGCTAATGAAATAGATGTCACACCAATTTGGGCGGAGTGCACTCCAACCCATAAGGCATGCTTGGTAAAACTTAAAATCCATAATCATGTACTTTAATTGAGATGCATATGACATATTATAGCAGGTTACACAGGACATCGATTCAAACAAAAGGCATAAAAGGTACAACACACAGAGTCATGGGCACGTCGGCCCCAAATACAACGCAAGATAACATAAGTAAGGTTCAATACAACTCCATACTACTAGCTAAAAGACAGGTACGCCAGAGCCAGTTAAATCCTCATTCCCTGCTCGAAGCATGAATCACTAACTCGCTCCGGGTCTAGATCACGTAATGTAAAAAGCAGTGTAGAAGGGTCGAGCTATACGAGCTCAGTGAGTATGGACTACCCCGCTAGGTCTTATACCGACCTAAGATATGTATTCAACATTTAAATATAAGTGGTGCATGTAAAATTCATGAAAGTCAGAATCATTATCTTCAATTTTGATAAGTATGCCATGCAATCGTAAACCCAAAGAAAACTCATGGACAATCCCCAATCATATCACACTTAAGTTGATTATATGATCATGCCATGGCCACATATCTTAATGGTGCGCACCCCTAGTTAAAAATGTCTCCGGAAGGTCTCCAACAAACATCAGGAACAGCGGTATGCCTCTACATGATCCTGATGACCGGCGCTACATAAGTCCGGTAAATTTCCGTATCAAAGACAGAAAGGGGGTTTTTATAAAGAAAACACGACTTTCGCAAACATTTTTCTTTTGTTATTAGTTTTCTTTTTTAAAAGGAAAACACGGCTGAAAACAAAACCCCTTTCTCACTGGTCTCTTCTACTAAACAATGCCCGGGCTCCATTTTGAGCCCCTGCTGAATCCCCCATACATTAACTAACTAGGGTGCAGCTTACAGTACATGCAATAGTCTTTAATTACCTCTTCGGGTTTTCCTAAATCATATATCTACCCTGTAGGGTTTTTCTTAATCATATCTCATGCATTGGAAGTTTAATTACATCGTACAAACATGAAAACGTAGCACAAGTATAACGATAAACTCTTCGGCATACACAAACCGAATCAAAACTCGTAGAATACGATATAACAAAAAGAATCCCGATGAATGCACAATTTAAATTCATGTTTACGGTAAGGTCCCCTCACCTCAGGTCCTTGCAAATTTCTAGGAATCATTTGGGTCCTTGACTGACTTAAATTGAACCCTTTCCTTTTCCTAGAGCCAATAATAACACTACGTAAACAGGAAAGTCATATTTTACCTAACTTAGCTCTATTCCATCATAATACGGAGATTTAATAATACGGAATTCAAATATTTAAAGTATACTCTAATCTAAACTCTTTTAGGGTACAATGAATTCCTTAAAATAACTACAGCATAACCTTTATTAGCGAGTACTGTCATGCTTTCCAGAGAGTACAGAAGATACTATATTTCTCAAATAGAGGAAAATAGTCTAATTAGACTATTGCTATTAAGAAGGTCCTGACATGCTCGTTACTAGTAATTAACAACCATACCTAATCATGGAGTATTACTTAAAGTTAATTCAGTTTAGCAAGGAAAAATTCGGCAGAGTCCCCTTTGTATTTTGGGCTCCGAAATCTCATACAAACATTCACACAACCATGGATTTCATCTCTATATACCATGTTTCATCTACAACTAATTCTACAAGCATACAACCATCTCATCTTCAGTTAATTAGCTCCAAATCCCTGCAAGTTAACACACTTTATACCATTCAAAGATCCCTTTTCCAAGCTCCTTCACAGCCCTTTCTCTAAGTTTATCCCCCCCCAATTTCCACAATTTCATCAATTTAACAAGTTATTCAATAATTGAACCCTTAATTAGTATAGAGCCTTTACCCAAGGTTGGGCTGCTGACTCTGTCGGGTCGGCCTTACGAAGGGCTGCCGGCTGGAGCTGCGGCGTCAGCGGTGGTGGGCGGCACAAGGGCGGCTGGAAAGGGGCTCATGGGCGTTAGGCGACTCGGTGCCGCGCTTCGAGGCGGACGCTTGGCGTGAGGGTGCGATTGTCCTGGCGGCGGCCTCGCATGGCAGTGCGGCTTCAAGGGCGGCCGGACCGCGGCCAAGGCCTTGAACAAGGCCCGTCGGTTGGTGGTCGGCGTGAGCAAGGGAAAGAGATGAGATGTAGGTCTAGAGCATCATCTTCAAATGAGAGAATGAGTCCTCTCTTCCTATTAATAAATCAATTATTCTCCATATGATATTTGCCTATTATTGTCACATGAGTTCTAGTCACCCTAAATCCTCCATTATCTCACCCTTTTATTATTTTAACTTATCAATTCAATTATTTCCCCCACTAAAATCCAATGGTTATTTAATATTATATTCTTACTTTATGTCCCATCGCCCTATATCAATTATTATCCTTTTAATGATTCACCGACCCAGATCCGAGATTCCCGGGTCAATAATCCCAGTGTCACGGGCGCACTGTAGCCTCACGTGGTCTGTCTCTCGTCAGACCAGATCCGCGAATATCGGATCTTTTACTCGCCCGATCTACTTTATCGGGATTCTAACATTTGTCCGATTCTCCTACTTAATTAATCTTGATTAATTATCACTTACGATCTTCCCAGTCGATTAATCAAGGTTATCCTTACCGTCCACCTCCAACTATTGTAAATGTACGCGGCCTGGCCCATTAGGGTCTATTGTAACACCCACTAGTTAAAAATATTAGTTTAGATTAAATTATATTTATTCTCCGTGTTAATTAATCTCATTAATTACTAGATAATTTCTGATTTATTCACTTTAAAATCCGGGGCGTTACAGTTCTCCCACCCTTAAGAAATTTCGTCCCCGAAATTTCATACATGTCCATCTAGAATAGATGAGGGTACTGTTCCTTCATCTGGTCCTCTCTTTCCCAAGTAGCCTCCTCCACTTGATGATGATTCCACAATACCTTTACCAACGGTATTGTCTTGTTCCGCAGAGCTTGCTCTCTCCTGTCAAGTATACGCACTGGACCTTCTACGTATGTCAAATCTGGTGCCAGCTCCACGGTCGGCCCTGACAAAATCTGATGTTGATCTCCGAGGCATTTCCGTAGAACCGATACGTGAAACACGTTATGTATCCTCGACAGTTCTTCGGGCAACTCGAGTCGGTAAGCCACCGGGCCTACTCGGTCCACTATCTCATAAGGCCCGATATACCGTGGATTTAATTTTCCACGCTTGCGGAATCTAAACACGCCCTTCCAAGGAGATACCTTCAAAAATACTCTGTCTCCTACTTCAAATTCAAGAAATCGACGACGGTTATTAGCATAACCTCTTTGCCTGTCTTGGGCCTTTTTCAATCTCTCTCTAATGAGCTTTATCTTCTCTGCGGTTTGTTGCACCAGCTCTGGGCCGAGTATCTTCCGCTCGCCCTCTTCATCCCAACACAAGGGGGTTCGACACCTTCGACCGTATAACGCTTCATACGGTGGCATACCGATACTGCTCTGGTAGCTGTTGTTGTAGGCAAACTCCAGAAGCCCCAAATTTTCATCCCAGCTACCGGGCAATTCCATAATGCTAGCCCGAAGTAGGTCTTCGAGTATCTGGATTGTCCTTTCGGACTGTCCGTCGGACTCTGGATGGAATGCCGAGGTAAGGTCCAGTCCTGTCCCCAGAGCCTTGTGCAAACTCTTCCAGAAATAAGAAGTAAATCTCGGGTCCCTGTCGGATAAAATCGACACTGGTACTCCATGCAACCGTACTATTTGGTCTACGTACAGTCGCGCCAATTTGCCCAAAGAATACGTCATCTTGATTGGAATGAAGTGGGCTGACTTGGTCAATCTGTCGATGATCACCCAGATAGCATCTTTACCCTGACTGGTTCGTGGTAAACCGCTCACGAAATCCATCGCTATCCTTTCCCACTTCCATTCCGGAATTTCCAGGGGTACCAATAACCCTGGTGGTTTCTTGTGTTCCGCTTTGATTTGTTGACAAATCATACACCGAGCCACGTACTCCGCTATGTCCTTCTTCATTCTTCTCCAGACATAATTCTCTTTGATGTTCCGGTACATCTTGGTGCTCCCCGGATGCATAGTATAAGCGGAACTATGCGCTTCCTCCATAATCTTCAGCTTAAGGGCCGTCTCGTTGCGTGGTACATAGATACGAGCACCTACCATTATTGTTCCATCTGGAGATAGAGAGTAATTACATTGACCATTCCTTCGCCCCCAAAGTCTTCCTTTTTGTAGTTCGCTCGCTAGCTTCATTAACTTTAAGTCCCGGAGTTGAGCTTCTTTGATCTGCGAAATCAGTAGCGGTCGAAGATGGAAACTTGCCAATAACACCCCCAATTCATCCACAGAAAGCTGCGCTCCCGTGGATCTCAGATCGTGAAGTTGAGCAAGGTGGGTGGTCCCCAGTCGCGCCATCGTCTTCCGACTCAAAGCATCAGCCACCACGTTCGCCTTCCCAGGGTGGTACTCAAATGAGCAATCGTAATCCTTCAATAACTCCATCCATCTTCGCTGACGCATGTTGAGCTCCCTCTGAGTCATCAAGTACTTCAAACTTTTGTGATCGGTGAAGATTTTACAGGCTTCACCATACAGATAGTGTCGCCATATCTTCAATGCAAAGACCACCGCAGCCAGCTCCAAATCATGCACTGGATAGTTTACTTCATGGGTTTTGAGTTGTCTGGAAGCATAGGCAATAACTCTGCCCTGTTGCATCAAGACACACCCCAAACCTTGATATGAAGCGTCACTATATATATCAAATCCTACTCCGGGCGCAGGTAAGGTTAGAACAGGAGCAGACACCAACCGATTTTTCAGCTCCTGGAAGCTTTGTTCACAATCCTCGGTCCATTCAAACTTTATGTTCTTCCTCAGAAGCTTTGTCATCGGTAACGCAATCGCCGAAAAGCCCTCCACAAATCTTCGGTAATAACCAGCTAATCCCAGAAAACTCCTAATCTCTTTAACATTAGTAGGAGCTTGCCAGTTCACCACTGCTTCAATCTTCTGGGGGTCCACATATATTCCCGCCGCTGAGACGACATGTCCCAAGAAGTTGACTTGCTCCAACCAAAACTCACATTTACTGAGTTTGGCATACAGCTGTTGCTCCCGTAGAGTTTGTAAAACTATTCTCAAGTGATTGATGTGCTCTTCCACGTTCCGTGAGTACACCAAGATGTCGTCAATGAAGACTACAACGAACCGGTCTAAGTAGGGTGCGAACACCCTGTTCATCATCCCCATGAACGCTGCTGGTCCATTCATCAACCCGAACGGCATTACTAGAAACTCGTAATGTCCGTATCGAGTTCGGAACGCCGTCTTTGGCACGTCCTCCTCCCGTACTCGCAGTTGATGATAGCCTGACCTCAGATCGATCTTGGAGAACACACAAGCTCCCCTCAGTTGATCAAACAGGTCATCAATGCGTGGTAGCGGGTACTGGTTCCGGATGGTCACCTCATTTAATTCTCTATAGTCGACACACATCCGCATGGAGCCATCTTTCTTCTTCACGAATAGTACAGGCGCACCCCAGGGGGAGACACTAGGTCTAATAAACCCCTTCTCTAGAAGTTCATCTATCTGAGTCTTCAATTCATTTAACTCCACCGGAGCCATCCTGTAGGGCGCCTTGGAAATCGGAGTTGTTCCGGGAACCAACTCGATGGAAAACTCCACGCCTCGGTGCGGTGGTAACCCGGGTAAGTCTTGGAACACATCTGAATATTCACACGCCACAGCTATATCCTGAACCTCCGTCTTCGCGGCTTCCACTTCTGCCACATTCGCCAAATAAGATTCTTCCATCTCAGGTCGCCGCCCATAGAATAGTATCTCCGCCTCTCCCGGACGTTGGAAACGTACCATCTTCCAGTAGCAATCCACGTGAGCATGGTGGAACGCTAACCAATCCATCCCTAGGATCGCATCAAATTCTAAGATCCTCATCGGGATTAGATTAGCTATCAGTTCCTGTTCTCCTATCTTTACATCACATCCCTCATAGACTAATTTAACAATCATTGAACTACCTATAGGAGATGCTACAGTCATGGGTTCTGCTAATCTAGTTGCATACACATTTTCGGGTACAGGAAAAGTAACAGCAATGTATGAATGTGTAGAACCAGGATCAATCAATACGCAGGCCTCGGTATTAAAGATTAGTACCGTACCTGCAATCACATCAGGAGTATTCACCGCTTGTGTCATTGTAATGCACGAGCTTGTAGCTGAGATGGTGCCCCGCGGCCTCCCCCACGAGACCGTCCACCTGTAGACCCTCCTCGGCTGCCTCCTGCGCCACCCGTGACCGAAAATCCCTGCGTCTGATGTGCAGTGTGGTCACCCGTAATAGCCTGTGGAGCAGCTCCACTCTCTTGGGTCAGTAGCGGGCATTCTCTCTTGAAGTGTCCTGGTTGTTTGCAGTAAAAGCATCCATCAGTAATGCAAACTCCAAAATGATATTTGCCGCAAGTGGAGCACTGTGGCTTCCCCCTCTGATTCCCACTTGTTGAGGAGCCACCGCTGCTGCTACTATTGCTCTTCTTACTGGGCCTCGTATCGCCACTTCCTTGGGAGCTTGGGTTACTCCTTTTGTTCAACCTTTCAAGTCTTTGCTTTTGCTTGTTAAGACCCCTCTCAACTCGGAGTGCAGCCTCAACCACTCCTCGGAATTCTTCATAACCAGAAGCCATAACTGGAATCTTGATCTCATCTCTAAGTCCATCTTCAAATTTCCTGCATCGGTTATAGGGGTCTTCCACCATCTCTGGTGCATAACGGCTCAGGGCTGTGAATTTTGCCTGATACTCAGCCACAGTGGAACTTCCTTGAGTCAGATAGATAAACTCAGCTCTCTTGGCGTCCCGGTACACTCGGGGTGAGTACTCTGCCTCAAATGCCTTCTTGAACTCTGGCCATGTCCAAACACCCGACCTGGGGAGACACACCCGAGCCGATTCCCACCACATTAATGCGTCTTGTCCCAGCAACAGCTGTACCGTTATGACCTTTTCACCTTCAGGAATCCTCATAGCCTCGAATACCATCTCCAGCTGTCGGATCCAAGCCTCCGCCTCGGTCGGATCCTGTGTTCCGAGGAAGTGATTAAGCCCCATCTGTCGGGCCCGAGTCACATAGTCCTGACCCCTAGGTTGTTGTTGGTACTGTTGTGGTTGTTGTTGAAAGTTTGGGAAAGCAGCAAACGTCTGGGCCATCTGTTCAAAGAATTGTCGCATCCCTGAAAACTGTTGCGCACCCGGGTTGTATTCTGGGGCAGGATGTGCATGTGACGCATCGCCATACCCTTCAGGTGTAGGGGCATCCACATGCGGCTCCTCCTGAGCCTCCTCACGTGGCACCCTTGGTGGTCTTCCACGTCCTCTCTTTGGCGGCATCCTGTAACATCCAACATATGTCAATCAAGTAAATAACCCTACTTAGCAATTAATAGCTAACACTTTATGTTAATTGACTCTGACTCCCACCCTAAGGCTCTGACTACCTCTACAACTCTAAGGTCAAGGAGCAAACCCGTTCTGATACCACTAAATGTAACACCCATTTCGCTAATGAAATAGATGTCACACCAGCTGGGCCGGGGGTGCACCCAACCCATAAGCTGTGCCGTAAAACTTAAAATCCATAATCATGTACTTTAATTGAGATGCATATGACATATTATAACCGGTTACACACCGGACATCAGATTCAAACAAAAGGCATAAAAGGTACAACACACAGAGTCATGGGCACGTCGGCCCCAAATACAACGCAAGATAACATAAGTAAGGTTCAATACAACTCCATACTACTAGCTAAAAGACAGGTACGCCAGAGCCAGTTAAATCCTCAATCCCTGCTCGAAGCATGAATCACTAACTCGCTCCGGGTCTAGATCACGAGAAACTGAGAAGTGTAGAGAAGGGTCGAGCTATACGAGCTTCGGTGAGTATGGACTACCCCGCTAGGTCTTATACCGACCTAAGATATGTATTCAACATTTAAATATAAGTGGTGCATGTAAAATTCATGAAAGTCAGAATCATTATCTTCAATTTTGATAAGTATGCCATGCAATCGTAAACCCAAAGAAAACTCATGGACAATCCCCAATCATATCACACTTAAGTTGATTATATGATCATGCCATGGCCACATATCTTAATGGTGCGCACCCCTAGTTAAAAATGTCTCCGGAAGGTCTCCAACAAACATCAGGAACAGCGGTATGCCTCTACATGATCCTGATGACCGGCGCTACATAAGTCCGGTAAATTTCCGTATCAAAGACAGAAAGGGGGTTTTTATAAAGAAAACACGACTTTCGCAAACATTTTTCTTTTGTTATTAGTTTTCTTTTTTAAAAGGAAAACACGGCTGAAAACAAAACCCCTTTCTCACTGGTCTCTTCTACTAAACAATGCCCGGGCTCCATTTTGAGCCCCTGCTGAATCCCCCATACATTAACTAACTAGGGTGCAGCTTACAGTACATGCAATAGTCTTTAATTACCTCTTCGGGTTTTCCTAAATCATATATCTACCCTGTAGGGTTTTTCTTAATCATATCTCATGCATTGGAAGTTTAATTACATCGTACAAACATGAAAACGTAGCACAAGTATAACGATAAACTCTTCGGCATACACAAACCGAATCAAAACTCGTAGAATACGATATAACAAAAAGAATCCCGATGAATGCACAATTTAAATTCATGTTTACGGTAAGGTCCCCTCACCTCAGGTCCTTGCAAATTTCTAGGAATCGCTGGGTCCTTCAGCAGCTTCCGCTGAACCCTTTCCTTTTCCTAGAGCCAATAATAACACTACGTAAACAGGAAAGTCATATTTTACCTAACTTAGCTCTATTCCATCATAATACGGAGATTTAATAATACGGAATTCAAATATTTAAAGTATACTCTAATCTAAACTCTTTTAGGGTACAATGAATTCCTTAAAATAACTACAGCATAACCTTTATTAGCGAGTACTGTCATGCTTTCCAGAGAGTACAGAAGATACTATATTTCTCAAATAGAGGAAAATAGTCTAATTAGACTATTGCTATTAAGAAGAGTCGACATGCTGCGTTACTAGTAATTAACAACCATACCTAATCATGGAGTATTACTTAAAGTTAATTCAGTTTAGCAAGGAAAAATTCGGCAGAGTCCCCTTTGTATTTTGGGCTCCGAAATCTCATACAAACATTCACACAACCATGGATTTCATCTCTATATACCATGTTTCATCTACAACTAATTCTACAAGCATACAACCATCTCATCTTCAGTTAATTAGCTCCAAATCCCTGCAAGTTAACACACTTTATACCATTCAAAGATCCCTTTTCCAAGCTCCTTCACAGCCCTTTCTCTAAGTTTATCCCCCCCCAATTTCCACAATTTCATCAATTTAACAAGTTATTCAATAATTGAACCCTTAATTAGTATAGAGCCTTTACCCAAGGTTAGGGCTGCAGCTCTGTCGGGTCGACGCACAGAAAGGGGCTGCCGGAGCTGGACTGCGACGTCAACGGTGGTGGGCCAGCACAAGGGCGGCGCGGCGGAAAGGGGCTCCGGTCGGCGTTGGGCAGCTCCCGGTCGGAGCTGCGCTCGAGGCGGACGCGCGCGTCGCTGAGGGTGGCAGTTGTCCCTGGCGGCGCGGCCTCGCAGCAGGGTGCGGCTTCAAGGGCAGGGGCGGACCGCCGACGAGCGCGAACAAGGCCGTCGGTTGGTGGTCGGCGTGAGCAAGGGGAAAGAGATGAGATGTAGGTCTAGAGCATCATCTTCAAATGAGAGAATGAGTCCTCTCTTCCTATTAATAAATCAATTATTCTCCATATGATATTTGCCTATTATTGTCACATGAGTTCTAGTCACCCTAAATCCTCCATTATCTCACCCTTTTATTATTTTAACTTATCAATTCAATTATTTCCCCCACTAAAATCCAATGGTTATTTAATATTATATTCTTACTTTATGTCCCATCGCCCTATATCAATTATTATCCTTTTAATGATTCACCGACCCAGATCCGAGATTCCCGGGTCAATAATCCCAGTGTCACGGGCGCACTGTAGCCTCACGTGGTCTGTCTCTCGTCAGACCAGATCCGCGAATATCGGATCTTTTACTCGCCCGATCTACTTTATCGGGATTCTAACATTTGTCCGATTCTCCTACTTAATTAATCTTGATTAATTATCACTTACGATCTTCCCAGTCGATTAATCAAGGTTATCCTTACCGTCCACCTCCAACTATTGTAAATGTACGCGGCCTGGCCCATTAGGGTCTATTGTAACACCCACTAGTTAAAAATATTAGTTTAGATTAAATTATATTTATTCTCCGTGTTAATTAATCTCATTAATTACTAGATAAATTTCTGATTTATTCACTTTAAAATCCGGGGCGTTACAACCCTCCTACTGAAATTAAAATAGAAGTAGGGTGACCAAAAGTATACAAATTGAAGTTTGATACCCAAAGTGAAATATGAGCATAGTTTGGTAACCTCTCAAGATTTTACCCGAATAAGGGAGATATTCAAAATTGAACCAACTACCATGGTATTAAGTTAATGAGTCATACAATGAAACTATGGGAAAGGGTAATAGAGCATCGACTCAGGGATATCACAAAGGTGTCAGAGAACCAATTTGGCTTTATGTCAGGTAGATCCACAACAAAAGCCATTTTCCTATTAAGGAACTTAATGGAGATCTACAGAGAGAAGAAGAAGGATCTCCATATGGTTTTCATTGACTTAGAGAAAGAATATGATAGGGTACCGATGCAAGTCCTGCGGTCATTATTGGAGAAGAAAGACATTCATGTAAAATATATAAATATTATTAAGGATATGTATGAAGGAGCGGTTATAAGTGTGAGAACAGTGGGAGGCAATACGGAGGAGTTCCCTATAACAGTGGGTTTACATCAAGGATCGGCTTGAGTCCATGCTTGTTTACTCTAGTGATGGATGAGTTAACTAGTTATATCCAAGATGATATCCCATGGTGTATGTTGTTCGTAGATGATATTGTCCTTGTGGATGAGACTAGAGATGAAGTAAATCAAAAGTTAGAACTATGGAGAAACACTCTAAAAAGTAGAGGCTTTAGGCTAAGTAGAAGTAAGACAGAATATATGCATTATAATTTTCATCTAAGTAGGAGAGATGAAGGGAAAGTGAAACTAGCTAGGTGGGGTGGTATATAGTGCCTAAGGTTAACCATTTTAAGTATTTAGGTTCCTTTTTTTAGGATGATGAGATAATAGATGAAGATGTAACCCATAGAATCAAAGCTGGATGGTTGAAATGGAGAAGTGCCACGGGTGTGTTATGTGATAAGAAGATGTCTAACAAAGTGAAGGAAAAATTCTATAGGATGACAGTTAGACCAACCATGTTATACAGGAGCGAGTGTTGGGCAACTAATGTTCAACATATTCATAAGATAAACGTGGCATACATGAGAATGTTAAGGTGGATGAGTGGTCATACAAGATTAAACAAGATTAGAAATGAACACATTTGACAAAAAGTGCATGTTGCACCAATTGAAGATAAATAAGAGAAGGGCGTATTATTTTTTTATTTTTATTTTTATGTATTTATTCATTTATTATTATTATTATTATTATTATTATTATTATTATTATTATTATTATTATTATTATTATTATTATTATTATTTATCTATTTACTTTTTTGGAGAGCAACATGGAGATAGAGAATCCATATAGCTGACCCCATCCAGTATGGGATTAAGGCTTAGTTGTTGTTGTTGTTGTATTTATTTATTTATTTTTATTTATTTTTATTTTATTCCATTTATTATATTATATTATATTATATTTTTTTCAAATTTGAGAGCAATATGGAGACAGAGAATCCATATAGTCGACTTCACATCTAGTATGGGATTAAGGCTTAGTTATTGTTGTTAGAGAATTGATTAGGTCACTAAACACACAGTCATTAAAGTTAACGAAAAAGTTAGCCATTTAACCTCACGACCGTTGACGGAGGTGCCTTTTTGCGACTTAGAAAATGTTACGGATCTCTCAGATTCTTAAAAAAGTCTAGGTGCCGAGTGCAAAAGTGGTATTGTTCATGTGGGTAAAAAAAATGGTTAAAGCTATTTTTTGTCTCTAGAAACAGGTCCAATATTCATTTCCATCCTTAATCTCAAAATTGTTCAATACAGTCCCTATATATTATGTATTCCGTCACATTTGGTCCCTAACGCTGATATGACGCTGACGTGGCATACGATTGAAATGCAGAGTATTTATTTTGTTTTTTTAATTTTACATGTTGTCGTATTTTGATGACATGGTAGGCCAACTGGAATGCTGACATGGCATGCCACGTGGCATTTGTTTTTTAATTTTTCATTATTTATTTATTTATTTATTTATTATTATTATTACTTTGTTTTTGTCTATAAATAACATTACAATGTATAATGAGAATAGAAGTTTTTTTTTTCCTAAAATTTAAATAAAGTAAGCTATAGCGTTAACATAATTTTTCTATATCGCGTAGAGGTAGCCCACAAGGTAGGGTATTTTTTTGGGCTGCCTCCATGTGACACTCTGAGAAAATTTAACGCTATAACTTACTTTGCTTAAATTTTAGAATAAAACTTTTTCTCATTATACATTGTAACGTTATTTACAGAGAGAAACAAAGAAAAAAATTAAAAATTAAAAATTAAAAAAATTAAAAAAAATTAAAAAATTAAAATTAAAATTAAAAATAATAAAAATAAAATAATAAAATATAAATATAAAAATTTGCCACGTGTCATTCCATGTCAGCAGTCCAATTGGCCTGCCACATCATCAAAATATGACCACGTATAAAATTAAAATAAATAAATTTCTTGTATTTCATTCATATGCCACATCAGCGCCGCATCAGCGTTAGGGACCAAATGTGACGGAATACATAATACATAGGGACCGTATTGAACAAATTTTGAAATTAAGTATCGAAATGAAAATTGGACCTATTTCCAGGGACCAAAAATGACTTTAACGCTAAAAAAAAAATTAACCTCACTTTTGTTGTTGTGTGCATCGAACTCTTATTTAGCTAAGAGGCCCAGTTTTTCGGTGTTCTCATCTGTTGTCTCCTAAAATTTTCCATATCGGTGGACCTTGTTGGGAATTTTTTAATTTTTTTTATGAGCGTTGTTTGTGCCTAAAAAAAAATGCATTGAAAATAACATGTGCCAATGTTTAATTGAAAGGGACCAATAATGAAATATTATGATTATAAATTCAAATAAAATATTTTGAAATTAAAAGAAAAAAAAATATATTTATCCGGTCATATCCCAAGGCAGGCCAATGCTACAAATCCTGAGATAGCCGAGGACAAATCTCAAGGCAAATCTCAAGCCTAAACAATAACCCGCAAACATATCTCGAGGCAAGTCTTAAAGCTTAAGATGGCCCGAGAACCAATCTCAAGACAATATGAAAAAAAAAATATAAATATATATTTTTTTAAAAAAATGATAATAATAATAAAAAAAAATCAATCAAATCAAATTGGACAAAAAAAGGAAATAAATCAGTCAATTCAAATTAAAATTAAAAGATTGATCATATTGGCCAAATCAAGAAAGAAAAATCAATCAAATCAAAATTTGAATGTTGGCCAAATCAAAAAAGGAAAAAAAATCAATCAAATCAAATCAAGACTTAAATCATGATATTATCAAAATTCAAATTAAATCAAAATTTGAGTGATGATTTATCATTTTATCTAATCCTCTCTGATTCTATAAATAAAGGGGGGAAGGAGAATAAAAGAGGGGTGGCCAAAAAGAAGGAGAGGAAGCTCCCCCTACTCCGATAAAAAAGAGAGAGAGAGAGGTATTCACGGTCGCACGCAAACACAAGCCTATTTTCTTTGATAGCTTTGCCGAAGGAGAAAGGTTTGGGTCCGTCATAGACCGTAATGCCGTATAAGAAGCCATTGGAGGAGGATACCGCCGGTGCTGTGATGGAGAGCCGCCGCTGCCTAAAGATCCGACTGTTGTTCGCCGTAAGAAGCCAGAAGCCATAAACAAGAAGCCAGGAGCCATAGAAAAAAGAGATGAAATTCCCCCCTCCAAATCTGTCTCTAATGGCTTTAGAAGGAGCATGATTTGGATCTGTAGACAAACTTCAATACCGCAGAAGCCCCTCCTTTCATTTTGATGCCGCCACCTCTGTTGTCCGTTCACAAGCTCTCCAAGATGCTCCTCCCAGGCTCCCGTAAAGAAGAGCAGCGTCTCGTCTGGATGTGCAACCTCGCCGGCGCCGTCTTTCTTCTCCGTCGTCCTTTGGATGCAAGGCACCGATCATACCATGAAACCATCACCAGCATGAAGACGACCAAGTGAAAGCCCTGGTTTTCAATAGAGATGATCCCGGATCCGATTCGCCAAACGCAGCCACCGGAGAGGAAGGTGAAATCCGCAAGCAACTTCGATCGCTGATTACAAGCTTGATGACCGTTGTCGCTCTTCCTCCAGACGCCGTAAATGGATCTCTAATCTCACCCTCTATCACTGCCTGACTGTAAAGGAAACTCTCAAGTAATTCTGACTCCTGTTCTTACGGTTGGTGAGAGGCTGCGTGGTAGCCTTGAAGCAAGCCGATGCATCGGTCTCGTGTTCTCCAAGCCTTGATGGAGGAGGTCCCAGTATTGATTCTGGAGGATGTCCCCTTTGAAGCTGATATCTTTGTATGTACCAAGTGAAGTAAAGGACATACCGATGTATATGATGAAGACGAAGAACAATGGCGTAGAAGGAGATGTGTGTTGTCCAAGCATCTGAATAAGAAGGTGGTCGCCTCTTTACCTCAACAAGATCAGAGCCAAACTCACTAAGCTGAGCGTTAGATTGGGAGGAAAGATGATCTTGTGTGGATTATCTCAATTACTTGGTTATATGAAATGCCCTTCTTATGTTTGATGAAATTCCTCAATGGACGACAACTTCCCTCCACTCCCTTTGCACTTGAAAGTCCTATGATTTTTTTTAGAAATCTTCAATATGGACGAGCTGTTGACAGATGCCATGCATTGCTTGAGAAAGAAACCAGCAAGGTACATGAGCTTATGTAAAAGTATGAAATAGTATCTCAAGATATTCTGTTATGGAGAACAAGTTATCAGCCGATTCAGCCCACAAATCTACACCTGTGAATTTTTATCAAAGTCTCATTATTGGGAGGAAAGGAAAGTCTATGCCAAGTCAATTTTAGGAACATGCAAGCTGAACCCAATAAATGGATGCAGAGAATTCCCTAGTTTGGAATCAAGGAAACACAATTTGCTCTCCATTTTGGGAAAATTTGCAGAAAGATGTGACTAATGCCAAGAAGATCTTCAAGTAGCTTTCAGACAACCAAGTTTATGCATGTATTCCATAGCCACTTGTGCAATCTCATGTTATAGGGGAATGATTGTAACTTTGAAAAGAAAGTATTTCAAAGGCTATGTCAAATACTTTCTTGTATAATGTGCACACAACCCGTTGGATCAAATGTCCTAAAGAAATTTTGAGAGAGAACTATTCTTGTAGAGAAGAAGTTACTACATGTGGGATTAGTTCACCATGTTGATAAGAAGAGAGAAGAAAGTCTCTGATTTCACTACAAAAGTTATGTTATATGTATCACCGCTTCAAAGAACAACAAAAGGAAGGAGGCAATGCTATGTCTTTGTAACTTTGTAATTCCTAAATGCTTGGCCAGTGTTCAGCTATGTAGAATGCACATGCTTGTTTGCCAAAATGATGAGAGGCCAATGATGCTTTGAAAGTCAAAGGGGGTAATTGATGAAGTTCAAATGAGGAAAAAATAACAATAATAATAATAGAAAGAAGGAAATGAGAAAATAAATAAGCTTGAAGTGAAGATGTTGTCAATACCTTTTTTCTTATTTCTGGATGACAATAGTTAACTGCATAGAATAAAATATACACATATATAGTTTTTTTTTCCTTCTCTCCAAGTATTGTGATGTGAAAATACATGCAAGGCATGATAACTATATTACTCCATATATGATCTGAGATGAAAAGCACTTTGAAGTCTCCCGATAGAATTATCTTGCCCGTTGTCTAATACCTATAAAATACCATCAATGTGAATTGGACTCCATCACCACCATCGCATGTCGAGTTATTGAGCTTGGGTTCCTGAAATTGTAAACATAAATTCAAAACATCATGCATCTCGAGGTAGCAAAGAAAAGCACATCTCGGGGCGACTGATAAAACACCTTGAGGTGATGATGAAGTACCCATCTCGGGACCGTCAATAAAATAAAAAATATAATAATAATGGTGTGGATCTCGAGGCCATATGGGTATATATATCCAAATGTCTAAATTTCAAATTACCATGTATCTCGAGGTTACAGTGAAACACTTACCTTGAGATGGTTAATGAAACCCAAATCTCAAAGTGGCACGCGTTTCGAGGCGACAATGAAACACTCACCTCGAAGCGGCTGATGAAACCCAAATCTCAAAGTGGCACGCATTTCGAGGTGACAATGGAACACTCACCTCGAAGCGGCCGATGAAACCCAAATCTCAAAGTGGCACGTGTTTCGTGGCGACAGTGGAACACTCACCTCGAAGCGGCCGATGAAACCCAAATCTCAAAGTGGCACGCATTTTGAGGTGACATTGGAACACTCACCTCGAAGCGGCCGATGAAACCCAAATCTCAAAGTGGCACGTGTTTCGAGGCGACAGTGGAACACTCACCTCGAAGCGGCCGATGAAACCCAAATCTCAAAGTGGTACGTGTTTCGAGGCGACAGTGGAACATTCACCTCGAAGCGGCCGATGAAATCCAAAGTGGCACGCATTTCGAGATGACAATGGAACACTCACCTCGAAGCGGCTGATGAAACCCAAATCTCAAAGTGGCACTTGTTTCAAGGCGACAGTGGAACACTCACCTCGAGGCGGCTGATGAAATCCAAAGTGGCACACATTTCGAGGCAATGGTGGAACACTCACCTCGAAGCGGCCAATGAAACCAAATCTCAAAGTAGCACGTAGCGACAGTAGAACACTCACCTCGAAGCGGCCGATGAAATCCAAATCTCAAAGTGGTGGAGAGCATATATTCCACGACGGAAGGCGGCACCATATGATGATATTTATATGTAATAAATTATTATTTTCCATAATGAATGAATTATTTTTCATTGCCTCTACTTGTACTTTATGCCCTTAATCGGAGGTTCCCAAGACATTGTCCGGGGTAATTAATAATAGAGGCTTGCCTCTATTAGGAATAAAAGAACCTACAAACAAACAAAATATGACATTTGTGTTTCGATATATCGTTTGGTGTCTTCACGATACCAGGCGGGTATTTTCGATCCCACAAGCGTCATTTTGCAAAAGCCTCTTATTAAATCTTAAACTTGATGAGAATTCAAATTATACATAGTTCGAAACTAGGTTTTAGGGTATGACTTTTCTATCGATTTGTATTTTGTTTTCAGTTTTAGTTGTTGGAGTTTTATTCTTTGGATCTAAAATTATGTTTCCCCAACTAACCTTTATGAGGAAAATTGGTAACTTACTCATTTCACAAAAAAAAGGTGATGGGTTCGAATCACCCTTAGGCATAGTTCTAGTGGCTTGTGCTCTTTTGGTCTATCAATCTGTTACCTCACTCCACAAAGTAAATCTTCCCATAAAAAAGCCAAGAGATTTGTGCTATTGGTGAGTTGTAATTGATTAACAGGGTGTTCATTTCACTGAAAGTGACTAGAAAATCACAAAAATCGGTTGAGTTCTCCTATTTCAATTGTGCATTTGCGATGAAATAAGAGAAGTATCACTTTCTCTATTTCAACACTTTCTCCATTTTAACTTAGGTTTATTTTAGCTTTTTTATCATCAAAATTGATAAAATGTTTTTGACATATAAAAACTTACTTCCACATACTTCGATAGTCTCAGTGGAAATAAATACACAAATTTTCTTACACTTTTTAGTGGATTGTTAATCAGTTTGTTTTGTGTTTGAATTGAACTCTTCCTGAGAATCATCTTATAAAAAATTTGATTATCTTCAATTATTTCAAATCAATTATGGGATTGTTTGGTTTTCAGCATTTCAAATCATAGTGTAAGTGGACTTACATATAAATTAAATTACTGTATTTTGACTTACTACAAAGTTGTTTGGTTTAAGTAAGTGGTGGGATATCCCCATTATCCAGTTTTTCTATTTTTATTTTATTATTTAAAATTTTATATTTTCATTGGAAACTGTTTAATGTACCCAATGTTGATGATCAAACTTTTTTTGATCCTGGCACAAACGCTTAACTATATATACTACTACATCATTCCCGATAAAATACTTGGGTGTCCCCATCTCAAAAGGCTGCCCAAGGAAAAAAGAGTGGCTTGCACTAGTGAAAAAGATCAGAGGAAGGCTGGCATCTAATATAGGGAAACTCCTATCTCCATGGGAAAGACTCACCTTGTTAAAATCAGTCATCTCCACCATACCTATCCACTAGATGTCTATTTTTCGCCTCCAAGAATAGGTCATCCACAAAATAGACTCTATTCGAAAGGACTTCCTCTGAAAATAGGTGGATAAAGAAGCACGAAGTTATCATTTAGTCAACTGGGGCAGGATATGTCAACCCTAAAAGAATGGAGGATGGGGTATCTTAAATTTCGGGAATTTACTGGGGCCTTGCTAGGGAAATGGTGGTGGAGGATACTAACTAGGAGGGCCACAATATGCCTCAAAATCTTTAAAGAAGTGTATACCCGACGCACTTTATAGATACCCACAAACCAGCTCAAGGGCGCGCATCCCCCTTTTGGTGAGGCATATACCGAGAAGGGTCGCTGATACTTGAAAACATATTGGTGAAGTTGGGGTCCGACTTCTTGGCAAACCTCTTTAAAGACAACTAGTGCGAAGGGAATTCCTGGAGTAATTCCCACCAAGAACTCCAGACGCACACTATTAAGGTGTCACTAAACATCAAAGATGCTAAAAATAGGCTCTAGAGAGGCAAGCCATTCCTTAAGCCAAGACCCCTAATAGAAAAGGATATAGAGGGACTAAATACACCGAGACAACTCCTCATGGATATCACCACAAATGCCAACTCCCTAGATCTAAGAGAGTGGAAGCTCACGGCATCCAGGGTATTTACCATCAAGTTGTTGTATATCTTTCGAATCGATGGGGCGGGGGATTAGAAGCGATCTGATAAAGGGGTTCTGGAAGCAACCATACTCACTTAAAGTCAAATTATTTGCCTAGTTAGAAAGAGAGGACAAGATTATCACACTAGACAATCTACATAAAATAAGGTAGGGGGGTTGGAATGCACAAAATACTACATATGTGATCTCGAGGATAAATAGGTGAACCATCTACTATTATATGTCCCTACGTAGCAAACATCTAGAGCCACTTCTAACAAATCTTTAGATTACAAGTAGGCGTCGAAGACCTAAGAGATATCTGGGGAATCAACGCCTCCCCCCTCCCTCCCTCCCTGGGTGGACAAAACCTTGTGAGGGGTTTGGGAACTCATTGCAATGGCAATCACCTAGACAGTATGGGGTGAACAGAATAGGCGGTGTTTTCAAGATAAACAACACGTTTTTTTAACAATTATTCATGATATTTCTTTCCTCATTCTTTCTTGGTTCGATGCAATCCCGATAAACAAGCGTCCGAGATTGGAGGCAGTGCAAGGGCTTGTAAAGCGATGCCTTGAATTCACCCAGGATGGGCCGCGAAGGGTGGATGACGACGACGAGGCCTTTGAGGATGACGTGGCACCGGATCATGAAGGGGACTAAGGCCTCACCAACCCAACCAGAGGAGCAACACTTAATAGACTTGATCTTTGTTTCACATATTTCACCCTTATTGGGTACTCTGTAACGAATTTCAAGTAATATCAATAAAATACATGGTTTATCCACCTTATATATATATATATATATATATATATATATATATATATATATATATATATATACAGTCCGTATAAGATCAGGCCGGCTTGATCACTGTGCTGATTCGACCTCCTCGCATTTTGGCCCCTGGAGCATGTTTGAAGGATTTCCAACTGTACGGATGGAAAGATCATCGAAAAATAAGCTAGTCTGTCAATTTTCATATAATTTGGTGACCGTTTGGTCCTCCCACTTAACGGTTCTTATTTTAAGAAAATTTTAACGGTTCAGAATTTCAACCATTAAGTGGGAGGACCAAACGGTCACCAAATTGTATGAAAATTGACAGACTAGCTTATTTTTCGATGATCTTCCCATCCGTACGGTTGGAAATCCTTCAAACATGCTCTAGGGGCTAATAGGAGACGCACTGACAAGATAAATGGATCCTACCATCTAATCTTAGACGGACTATATATATATATATATATATATATATATATATATATATATATATATATATACATACATATAGGGGTAAAGCCATTTTTGGCCCCTGAAAACGGGACCAATGTTCATTTCCATCCCAAAATTCAAAATTTGTTCAATATGGTCCCTATGTATTGCATATTTTGAAATTTTGGGTCCCTATATATTCCGTATTTTGGCATTTTTGGTCCCTATTGTTGACGTGGCGGTCATGTGGAATACCAATGAAATGCATACAATCTTTTTATTATTATGTTTAGGTCGTTATTTTGCTGATGTGGAGTGATAAGTGGCAGTGTATGCTGATGTGGACCGTATTGAACAAATTTTAAATTTTTGAGATGGAAATAAACATTGGCCATGTTTTCAGGGACCAAAAATGGCTTTAACCCATATATATATATATATATATATATATATATATATATATATATATATAATGAGCTTAATTCAGGGTACTCCTTTTTTCCAGAACTTGATGTTTTCATGGTGTTTATTTAAGGTTTAAGGAAAGATAAATTTTATACTCAGAAAAAACAATCTGAACCAAACTGTTATTGTAAAATCCAAGATTTTATTTAAATAAAAGGATTTAGAATTTCCTCTAATTTAATTTTTAATTAAATTGCCAAAGGTTATTTTGGGGATTTGAATAATTTACAAGGACATCTTAGTAAATTGATAGTTTATAAAGAATAAATAAATTTAGTTTATAAATTTATCTAAATGGAAATTGATAATTGATTTGATGATTGATTTTGATAAGTTTGGAAATTCCCTAGATGGATGATGATTTGAACTTAGATGGAAATGGGGAATTGATTGATTAAATCAGTAATTTAATTAATATAGAAAATATTCTAAGTTCGAAACAATTTGAAAGGGATTGATTGAAATTCTTTAATTGGGCTGCCAAGGACGCAGTTGTTAAATTATTAAAGTAGAGGACTAAAGAGAAAAGGTACTTGTCTCTGGAAGAAGGACCTCGAGGAGAAAACAAAAAATACGGGGACTTGTTTGAAATTGCCATTATCTCTCAAAGGAAGGACCTGAGAGTAATTTGGAAAATAAACGGGGTTTTAATTGCAAAATGCCACGAGAACACAGGTTGAGGCCGTATTGAAAGCAACCAACGGCCAAGATTATGTTATCGTGAGATGGGGAATAAGCTCGAGGCACCAGCTTCTAATCCGACCGTCCGTTTACAAACAATCGTGGGCGCTCATCTGATTACAGCGCGATCACGAGGGATCTGCTTCCTTCTCTCCCAGCTCCAGCGGGTCACCGCGATCAAGCCCCACTATCAACGGAGCTGCAAACATGGAAGAAGAATTTTGCATGGACGAATCCCCCAATCCTAGGGATTGAATCCCGCTAGGCTTTTCCCATGAGCCTCTATAAAAACCGAGGCATCTTTGAGCTCCAGCACCACACAACACCGGCGATCTCCACCGTGAGGAATAGAGAAATAGGAAGAGGGAAGTCTGATCTTTGGCGCAGGTCGTGAGAGGAGATTGGGGGAGGCTGGTGGCGGCCACCTATTCGAGGAAGTTGGTGGCGGTCGCGAGAACCGGGGCTCGGCGGCGAAGACTTCTTCCCGAGGGATAGTGACGAACTAAGCTCACCGGTGAGCTCTCTTTTCCTTCTTGATTTTATGTTAATCATTGGGCATGCATGCGGTAGGGTCTCGTCGGTTAGGGAGAGGAAGGAGGAGTTCTGATCCCGGTCATTGGCACGCCGGCGAGGAGCACACAGAAGCATGGGATCGTGGACGTCGTGAAAGGGAGGGGAAACGAGCCTTCTATACTGTGAGGCGACCACCGAGGGTGTGCCGCTCCCGACCGACGAGCATAGGGTGGAGAGGACTTCTGCCACCAAGCATCGTACGCCTATAGTGGAGAAGAAGAAGATAAGAGAGTGAGAGAGAAAGAGAGGAGGCGGGTGCGAAGAGAGAAACAAAGGTTAATTAGTTATTAATTAACTAAATTAAAAGATAAAATTTAGTTAATAGATTTGGATTAAAATAAATTAATGGATAAGGTATGGATTTAAATTTTGATTAAATAAATTAATTGATTAAACCATAGTTTAATTAATTGGTTGGGATTAATTAGAACCGGTTTAATTAAATGGATATTGAATTGAGTTAGATTAGTTAACTGATTTGGGATTAACTAATTGATCAATTCATTAACTGGTAACTAGTTAATTGGTGAGACGACTAATTAGAAGTTAATTAATGTGGTTAGTTAATTAATTGAATAATTAGTTTGTTGATTAGTTGAATAAATAATTGGGGATTAACTAATTGGGTAATTAGTTAATTGAAGAATTTAATAATCAATTAGTGACTAATTTAGTAGTTGATTAATTGGGTTTGGGCTAACCGGTTAACACGGTTGGGTTCGACCGATTTGGATAGGGTCAGCCAAGTAAGTTGGGTCTGGATCATTTTAGACCAAGATGGTAGAATCAAATCATTTAAGTGTGGACTTAATCAATAATGATGGGCTGGGCTTGGTCATCATATAGTTAACATTTAATTTGATCTATTAAATAGAACTAGGAGGTTAAGTGGTTGAACCTAGCTACAAAAGAATAAATAAATAAAATAGTGGGAGATGTGGATTGAACCCAAGACATCCCACAACCTACTATTGGGCCTTAACAACCAGGCCACTTGGGGCCTTTATGTAAAAATAGATAAGCATACCAAGTTAAGGACTGGGACTTGGAATTCAGGGAAGGCCCGTTAATCTGGGCTGGGCCCAATTAGAATGTCATGCATACTTCATCTAGGGGATACGATGTTGATGTTACTGACATAAGGTTTACTATCAGGTTGACATAGATGTGAAGGGAGTTGGTAGAGTGGGACTCCTGGCTACGTGACTTCATGTAAGTTACTTATGCCTAGTTACCACCCATCGTTGGGTTTCTTGTTTTGATGTATGCTATCTATTTAGCATGTTTCCCCTTGATATGTTCTGTTTGTGCACATACATGCTTTTTATTTGCTTTTATTTCTAGTATGTGCATGGTTGATATGCTAGAGGTAGGGTGTAGCTCTACCTGTCTTTGATATGTGAGTTGGCCATACCCACCCGTGGGCCGACACTTGATCATGGGCACATGGTCTTGTGTGCTCGCCAGGAGGTATGTGCTAACTGAGATGGTTTATCCGCCCGGCACAGTGGAGCGTAGAAGCTCCGGTTTGAGAGAACGTTTGGGGACGGGACACCCTAACGTTCCGACATTCATGCCAGGGGGATGGTACTTTGGTTGTCCTGCCTGTCAGTGGGATTGATACGCTGGCCATATCGACATGTACGAGAGGTGGCGCTACCGAGATGCGACAGCGTGGTCGCGCATAATAGATTGTTGTGCTTGAAACTGTCCGGGGATAGCTTGATCAGTTTTTTGATCTTTCTGTTAAGCCCGAGGGCTATCTTGGATAGGAGTTGTTCCTTGATGTTTGTGGTAGACTCCTAGGTCTCTTTGACGATACTTGACAATGTTTCTGTTGTACTTTTTATATTGTTGCAAGGTACTTACTAAGCTTTCCATTCGAAAGCTCATGCATTTGTTTCCTTATTCTCTTTCAGGTTCTGAGCAGTAGGAGTCTCAGAGATCGTGCGAGAGACGAGGGGTGGGGATCTTTGCCGAGGTCGGAGGATCTCAGTTATCATGTTCCTCTTGAGTGAGATTTATGTTATTACGACCCATGTAGGGCCTTGTTGTTTAGGGTCCCTGAACCCTGGATTTGATTTTATTTATGTTGTTAAACTCTGATGTTTGATTACGACTTTTGAGTTATATCTGGATTTTATATGTTATCTGCTATACTTATTTAGGCCTGTATCTGAGAGGGGCTCGCCTCCACTTGGAATGCGACGGCCTATTCAATATCGTGCTTAGGTCGGGATGGGATCGAGTGTAGCGATTATACAAACCGTAGACGTGCAAAAATGCAATTTAAGTTCAAAGGTTTTTCATCCCTTCAAATGACTGAGTAGGAGGAACCTACTGTAGAGTATATATCACCTAAAAATAAAAAATGTAATAAAAGGTAAAAATATTAATTTTGTGTACAATTTCAAGACAAGCATAGCTAAATCTTATCAAGAAACTAGTTGAGAATTTACCAAAATAACAATAATTCATATAATACTAGAAAAAAAGGTCATCCAAATATCAAAAAAGGAGATATCAGGCCAAATTCTAAACCAAGAACACTTGATTCATATCTAAATATCCTACAAGTAAATTCCTCAATAGAAAAAAAAAAATAGAAAAGAAAACCTAACATCTCTCACATTCATACCGAATCCACCAACAAAACAATTTGTGAACAAAATAACAAAAAAGAAACTCGGAACAACACTCACAAGGCCTTGCAAACCGATCGATAGGTCGACCCAATCATCAAAAACCCCACAAATCTGAACACAAACCTGATATGTGCTACATTGGATACATACCCAAAGGAAGTGTTGATATGGAGAAGATCTAGTCAAGTTTGTTAAGTTTGTCTTAATCTTTGGTCAAGATTGTTAAGCTTGAAATAAGCTTACGTTGTGTAGGTCTTTAGCCTGAGTGATAGTTGTCCTATTTTTCCGTTTAGTAGTTGTATTTTGTTTTAGGAGTTGAGGCTATAAAAGTAGTCAATAGTATTGAATAAAAAGAGAGAATTATTACTAAACCCGTACTCCTCACGCAATTCCGCTTCTCTTTCTTCTCTACTAACTTCATTCCTATTAGTGGTATCAGAGACAAGTTATAATCATGGACACCAAATCAAATGCAGAATTTCACAATGATGTCACCAAAATTTTGGCACATGATGAATCCAGTTTCGAGGTTAATGCTGCCTTACAAACAGTGTTGGCTAAACTACAAGCTTTACGAGCCACCCGAGGCTCTCAAACCTGCGTTAACCTGTTCGCTTCAGGTGAAACCACACACTCAGCAATGTTTGGTCGTTCCAACACCAGCAATGGTCATCTTAATCATGGACTCAAGTTGTCCTTTCCAAAGTTCAATGGCAAAGACAAGATGGTTGGAAGAGAATGTCATAGCAGTTGAGCTGCACTTTTGAAGTTTCTTGCTATGTACTAGTTAGTTGTAATTTTTCACATTTTTAATTAGCTATCAAGCTCTTATTATGTCAAAAAGTTCATTGGCAAAGACCCGAATGATTGGATCTACAAAGAGGAACAAGATTTTGATTTCCATAATATTATGCCTCCCCAACAAGTTCAACTGGGCATTGCCTCTCAGTGGCACAGGTGGTTGACAAAATTTCATGGACAACTCATATGGACTGAGTTCACCAAAGCTCTATTGCTCCGTTTTGGCCCAACAAATTACAAGGATCCATCAGAAGCCTTGACTCGCCTTAAACACACCTCCAATGTGGCAGCATATCAAGAAGCCTTCAAAACACTATCCCATCAAGTTGATGATCTACCAAAAATTTTCTCATTGGTTGTTTTATTACAGGACTTCGAGATGACATTCGGCTTGATGTCAAAACTAAACAACCTCGAACCTTGGCAGATACCATAGGAGTGGCTCGGCTGATCGAGGAATTTCAATCTCAATCTGCTTTAGCAATACAGAAGGCGCCATCCAACCCAACTGCTGGAGTGCTCAGACCTTCCCCAACTCCACACATGAACAAAAGCTTAACTCATTCCTATGAAAATCGTATAAAACCCCAAGAAACATCCGATTCAACCCCAAAACCCCAAGAAATCTAGATGTGAAACCTTCACACCTCTCGCTAGTCAGGAAGCATTGGATCAATCCACGGATCTCAAGGTTGGGCTCTAGAGTAGCTTGTCGACAATGGAGGGATTGACGGAGAGCTTGGAGGGGGAAGGCAGCGGAGGGACACACCAAGGTGGAGGAAGGCAGAGAGCTTGGCGGTGGTGATGAGACGATGGAAGATGTAGGGACTGGGGCGGATCCTGACAGGGTGGGATTGGCGGTAGAAGAAGGAAAGGATAGAGAATAGTAAGAGAGGTGGATGAGGGAAGAAAGGTGATTGAAGGTGATTTTAATCCTTTAGTTTTAGGTGTAATACCCAATTTAGTCGCTCTATTATATAGATTTGTGACTTTAGGTCCCTCTCTTATAATTTGAGCCTTTTTGGTCTCTATACTTTCACGATTTAGAAATGTCAGTCCAAAGGCATATTTAAAGGCATGTTTAGCCCCTAAAGTTAACGAAGGAAGAGACTGATATTTCTCCATCGTGAATATAGGCCCTAGGTCTCAAATTATAATAGAGGGACTAAATTGAGTATTACACCTTAGTTTTACTACATACCTTGCTACAGTGCCAAGGTAGCGTACATAGCACACAATTTACATACACTTGCACACAATTTCTACAGTGCTGCACACAAATCGCTATCGAGTCCGTTACACACCATCCGAGCCCGTTGCACACAATTCCTATAGTACTGCACACAATTTGTATAACCTTGCACACATAAGTATGCTACCTTGGGAAATAATACCCAAGGTATCTTAGAATTCACTTTCAACTTACAGTAAATTTGGCTGTGAGCTAAAATGCAACAAAAGTGGGGTTAGATCTAACTTGACTTACATGTAACTTACCCGTTTAAAGTAAGCAAACACCCAAAAGTTACACTTACCTGCAAAACAACTTAGTTCATAGCTACTCACAGATAACCAAACAATCCCTATATACAAATTGGACTCAATTGATAGAGAAATGCAACAATCCCAATTGCTTCCACTCGTCAAGCTTATTAATACAGTTATGATTTACCACCGATCTTCAGAAGATCAGGTTGGTGTTTTGATGAAGGTCCCATGAAAACCATAAGGCACTCTTTGTGGCAATGTTATTTTAGCTACTTCTTTGCTCTCAAATCATCTAGTATCGATTATATGAACCTGGAAAAAAGAATATAAAGATAAATACAAGAAGTCAGGAAACTGCAAAACGATTTCTGAAACCAAGTGAAAGAAATATGTATATAATCCTACTTGAGATATGTTAGTTTCTTCATTGTGGACATAGGAAATTATCTATGCATCATCTTCTTCAGAACCGCCAGGTCTTGGTGCAAGTACTGATCCAGTACATAATATGTTCTTCCCGAGTTGATGATGCTCCACTGTGATCAATTGTTGATGCTACAAATTTGGAAATTAAAATTCAGCGTGTTCATATATAGATATATGAATATAAATAATCAATTCATGAAGAACATAGCATACCCCAGAGATCTTATCAACTTCATCGAAAGAGAACTTCACTAAGCATCCAAACATTGGCAATGCTGTGAACAGAGAGGTGATATTCATATGTTTGTAAACCAACAAAGAAATTAAAATCATGAGAAGGAAAACTCATTACCACAAATAGAGCTTGCCGCAGAGTCTACAACTTGAACCGATTAGTGAGTCGGGGAAGTTTATAATATGGGGTCAATATTTTACAATTATGTACAGTTTGAAAACCAAAAATTCCTACAATAAGTCTCTTAACATATTATCATCATCTATAATACAAGCAAATCATGTATATATTTAGAAATATAGTTAAAACATTATAAAAAGTTAAAAATACAAATAGATCCGCCATACCTTGGGAGAGAGTAAAGTTAATAAAATGTTACTTTTCAGCTTTTTAAAATCATATTTATATTATATTATTATAATGTTAATATTATATTATATTATATATATATATATATTAAAAAACTTGGGATTTGAGAAAAGTAAAGAGGTTACTTTTTCCAAAATCAGATTTTATATTATATTATTATATATATTATGTTGGACGGATGATGAAATTTATTGACCCAAGATTTCAAAATAATGAGGGTCATTTACTATTTTAAATAACATGTGTATATATATATATATATATATATATATATATATATATATATATATATATATATATATATATATATATCAGATTTTATATTATATTATTATATATATTATGTTGGACGGATGATGAAATTTATTGACCCAAGATTTCAAAATAATGAGGGTCATTTACTATTTTAAATAACATGTGTATATATATATATATATATATATATATATATATATATATATATATATATATATATAGAGTCTTGATTACATGGTAGGAAATTGTAAAATTTCCGGCCTGCTGATTCTAAGACCCTGGCGCATGTTTGAACACTTTTCAACCGTATGGATGGAAACCTCATCGAAAAATCAGTTAGCCTGTAGATTTTCATACAATTTGGGAACTTATATGGTCTTCATCTTATGATCAAAACTTATAGGGATTTGAACGATCCATAATTTCAACCGTTAAGTGGGAGGACCAAACGGTTACCAAATTGTATGAAAATTTACAGGGTAGCTTATTTTTAGCAGATCTTCTCATCCATAAAAAAAGAATACTCCAAGGGGCCAAATGGGCCACGGAAATGAATAAGATTCACGTACCGCATGTAATCACTCCTCTATATATATATATAAACGTTTTGGAAATTTTTGTGGGGTCATCTGACCCCACAAAAATATATATAGATCTGCCACTGGCTTGAACATATGCAAACTTGTTTCTTAAACCGACAAAATTCTCATTGATCATGGGGAAGTCCATTGAGAACTCTCGACTTGTTAGATATCTCTCTCTAACACCACCATTCTTAATGTTTAACCTGCATTCATACAAATGAGAGAACAAGAAGCCTTCTTCAAGGTTATCTTTATCATCATCACAGTACTTTTCTTCGATTTCCTGAAACGTGAGTTGTGAAACCCGAAGATTTTAGGTTATTAATTTTTATAAAAATCTGTGATTAATAAAAGAAAGTCCCGAGGTTGGATTGAATCGAGTTTAGTGGAATAGAAGTTATAATTATTTAAACAATAAGATAATTAGAAAGGTCCTTTGAATTTGAAATGAGAAATGAAATTGGATAATGCCTTAATTAGGATTAAGAAGAGTCATCAAGGATATTTTTGTAATTTCAGGAAAGTTTGGGACTTAAACAAAATTTGTATCCTCTCTCAAGTTTAACACAAGCAGGGATGTATTTGCGATTTTAGAAAAGAATATTGGTTATAATATAAATATATGTTGATAATATAAAAAGTATGCATGATGGATAAAGTGATTGATTTGATAAATATATATATATCAATATATTTGAAAGATGGGATGTTAGTTTAGAATTCAAAAGATGCCATGTGAATTCAAAAGTGGAGTAATTTTGATTGATAAGATATAGGTCAAATACCCAATTTAGTCCCTCTATTATTATGATTTGTCCATTTGGGTCCCTCTAATATAAAACGTGCCTTTTTGGTCCCTTTAATTTTACGTTTGTGCCTTTTAAATCCCTCCCTTCGAAGTTTATAGGGACCAAAAAGGCCTGAAAAACATAAATAAAGGGACCAAAAAGGCTTGTGGAAGGATTTAAAAGACACAAACATAAAATTAAAGGGACCAAAAAGGCATGTTTTATATTAGAGGGACCCAAAGGGACAAATCGTAATAATAGAGGGACTAAACAGGGTATTTGACCTAAGATATACTTTAATGGTTGAAGCCTTCTGTTAGAACCGAAAGAAGGAGAGGTATATTATTATAGATAAAGGTCGTGGCGGTGTTTGTGGCTAGAATAGATGAAGGCTTAGGTTACTTTAAGGTTACATGGAGGCATAAAGGGGACTAGATGGAGGAAATCATGCATGGAGATGCTTGGGGGCGGGCTGGTAAACCATCATGGTAATCATGTGAGTAATAATAATGGACTTTGAATTTAAGTTTCATGAACCAGGGCTCTTACATGTTAGTTTTCATACTTGATTTAGAATAACCTGAGCTCTCTGAAAGACGATGGTTGGGATCTCTTCTTGAGGGACAATTTGAAGTGGGTCAGGGAGAAGCTTGAGTCTACCCTTGAGGTTCTTTGTTATATGTTAGCAAGATTGGGTTAGTGATTCTTTGTTATATTAACTAGTCCTATTAAACATATATCTTTGGAATGAGTATATTAACAAAGGTCCGAATTATCCAAGGTTACACACATGGGTTTTAGGTCGGTATACTTATATACTCAGAGAGGGACGACATGGATGGTAGCATGCATGGGGTTCATTGAACTTCATGCATAGAGGAGTGATTGGGTTTGAATCGTTCTGATTCTTTAACCCGGTTTAGTCACTTAAGTTGGGTGAATTGAGTTGGGTTTGATCGAACCAAGTTAGGTGGTTAAGTGAATGGGTTAAGTTAGCTCAAACGATAGACCCTGATTCATTATTGGGATAGAAGTTGGCGGGCCCTTGGCCCAGTAAAAGTGAGTAAGGTTGATGGGCTATTTGATATTTAGTAAGGCACTAAGACACCATCTTTACTATTACAAGATACCACGGCGTGGGCGTAGAGCATGTTAGGAGGAGTCAGGTTGATTTTGGTCATCTCAAGATAGAGGTAAGTGACTCTTGCTTAGCTCCCACCCAGAGAGATGGGTTTCTTTGGCCTTCTTATTATTTGGTTTGGTATGTCCTTTGTTGGTATCGTGATTGTGAAGCCCATAATTTTTAGGAAATTATGTTTTCATTATTAGGTTCTAGTATTATTTTGAATTTTGTTAGAGAATAAGGGAGAGTCTCCCATGGATGATTTATTTGAATTTTATCTAGAATAAAAAGTCATTTATTATCTTTAGAATATTAATCGTATTCCAAATCTTAGGATTTAAAATGTTAAATGAATATCTTGTTGGTGAATGATAATAACAATTTAATTTGAGAAATTCAATATGAATTGATAAGAGAATATATCTCAATTGATGAGATAAGCTAGGATCATGATTAAATTCTTATATATGTTAAATAATTTAGATAATAGTTTGATAAGGAGAGAAATTATGAATTGAAAGAGGACTTTAAAATAAATTAATCCCATAGTTTGGATTAATTGGAACTGTCAAGCATTAGAGGGTAATTATGAAAATATGGGAGAGGGATGAAGGACTTAAAAGTAATTTCATAAAGTTCAGGGACTGGAAGAGAATTCCCCTTTCTCTCTTGCAAGGGTCTAGTGTGTAAATAGCTAAAGAAGGAAGGGCTTTGCAGCAAAAAAAAAGGAACTGAATTACTCTCATGCACGTGGGAAACAAACGGACGGTTGAGATGAGAGGATCTGGATGAGTGCGGATCGTGAGGACGATCTAGTCGTTCACTTCCTAACTAGTAAACCAGAGTGGGAGCGACCCCACTGTGCGGGAAAATCAAAATTACTCATCAGATCTGGTGGTCTCAGCTCGGAGCACTGGAATTAATCTGGGCCGCCCAACCAAATCAGAGAAGAGAATCGATCAGGGCTGTTGGACTGCCTGCACACGATTAGGTCCGTTCATCAAAGAAGGACGATCGCGAGGCACCCAGCCGCGCTCTTCTCCAGCAAGCAACGCCGCCGCGCAGTCGCGTCTCTGGCGATCTCTATTGGGTGACCCTTCTAGAAAACCAAGTTTAAGTGGATGATAAACATTATCCGATCATCAAGTTGAAATCCTTAGAGTTATCTGGTCTTGAATCAAAGGTTATATAAGCCAGAGGAGCCTTGAGAGCTCTGAACACCACCGGAGAACAGCACTACCGCCACCTCTTCCTTGAGAGCTAGAGAGACAGAGAGAGAGACAGAGAGGAAGAGGAGTGCTGGTGCACCCTGGACGGTTGAGGATGGACCAGGAGCTTCACAGAGGGGTGGAGAACCAATCGTTTCTCGGCGGTGATACGCCAAATCACGTGGAGCACGCCGGAGGATCTCTGCAGGCCGGTGAGACTTCCTCTCCTTAGATTTTTATTTTTATGTTAATATACATGCATGTATGGCATCGTATTAGTGAGGGAGAGGGAGAGGATGGGGCTCTGACCGTCGGGAAGGGACGAGGCGGCTGAGGTGAAGCTCTCCGGCGAGAAGAGGTCGTGGAGGCACAGTTGCTCAGGGAGAACTCCCAGTGGACAAACCCCCTCAGACATTGAAGGTTTGACAGAGGGGAGTACTGGCCACCGCCGCTTCCCGGTGTGTGATGTGTCGAGCCGGAGCGCCGCCCTCGCGCCAGAGAAACTCCGCCAGGGGGGGGTGCTCTCGGTGTAGAGGTAGAAGATGGAGTATTAGTTTTAAAAATTAATTAGATCAGTTGGGTTAGCTATTAAACCAGGTTTAATTGATATAAACTGATTTTAATACTATGTAAGGTTAGGCTGAGTCAATTAGGTGGTGGGTTGGGCTCGGACATAGAAGGGTTGGGTTTGGATTGAGTTTCTTGGTTTAGGTTAGATGGTCCAGTCAAGTTGACTTTTGAATTTTGATTTGGGGTTTTGTCCAACCGGTTTGAGAGAGAGTTGTAAGAGGCTTTGGATCAAGGGTCACTTGGGTTTGGATCAATTAATTGGGTTCAATTAAGTCATGTTAGGATTGATTTGGGTTGAACCAAGTATAGAAGATTGGGTCTGGCCCAATCTGGTGGGCTTTATTAGCGGGCCAGAATAGTAGAACTATTAAAAAGAGAAAAAGAAGAGAGATGAGAGTGTAGAAGGAGAGATTTGAACCCAAGTCTCCCAAAACCCAACCAAGGCTTCTAACCACCGAGCTACTTTGACAATTTTTAAAAAACAAGAGGTGTCCGTTTAGATAAGGGCAGGCTTATGATTAAGGCTACGTCAACCATGACCAACAAGTTAGATGGGACCCGTTGGTTAGCCTATAGACCGTTAGTGAGAGAGTTGCATATGCATCTAAACATGAATAAAGGTACTATTATTAAAAATAGGTTTTGTTATCAGATTTCGGCGTAGAGAGTGGAGACACGCCAAGTGGGATCTCGAATAGATCATTGATAAGGGTAAGTTACTCCTGCCTAGTTCCCTACCCAGTTTTGGGTCTTTCTTTGGCTTTGAATATTGTTTATACTTCTTGTTTGAAAGTGGTTGATATCATTATTGTTGCTTGATTGCATACACAAATTTGTTCTTTACTGATTTGTTGGATCTCTATGTTAGTGTATGCTTGTTGGCATGTTTACGGTAACTGAAAATACCACTCCCGTTGATCGACACGTGGCCATGGAAACACGTGAGCTTGTGCTCCATCCGGGTTGGTGTTTCGTTACATCTTGTGTTGAAGATTCTCCATTAAGTGCAAATAAGTTTCAGACGTTCAGGGGGAGGACACTCTGAACGTCCTGTAGTCCTACCAGAGGGAGGAAACCCTAGATGTCCACCCGTCAGTGGGATGATCTGGTGGCCCAGGTATGCGTGCATGTTAGAGCGCTACTAGACTCAAGGGTCTGGATGTGTTTAAGATAAGCACTGGGAGATGACGTGAAAGAGTTCTTGACTATCGCTTGTTATAGTGATCCTTGTTTTTTGTTTTTGATTTTGTGCTCTGATAAGTATATGTTTGGATCACTTTTTGTTTGATTACTTTCTTTCGGCTTCCTTGTATTTCCCCTGCGGGGGTGCTTACTGAGCTTTCCTTTCGAAAGCTCATTTTATTGGATTTCTTCTTTTCTCAGGTTGGAGAATTGGCTGGAGTAATCCCAAGAGCTGCGCAAGAGATTGGTCTAGTTTACCAAGGTTCGAGAATCTTATATGATTTTGTGAGAGAAAATTTGTAGGACCCATGTAGGGCCATGACTTGTATTTTTAAGTTATTAATTTCCGTTGTGTAACTCATTGTTATTAATGGAAATAATGTTATCTGCTCATGATTACTAGGCCTTGTATCCTAGTGGAGCTCACCTTCACTTGGGTACGGTCGGTCTGTGCACGTGCCCGAGGTCCCAGAATCCGGGTCGGGGCGTGACAGTGATTGTGCTTGTTGTTATGATTTGGATATCTGTTGTTGACTCCCGGCATATATATTGTTGATGTTTCCATATCTGTTGTTTGATTATTTGGACAAGTTTGTTGTTGGATGCTCGCTGAGCATGCCACCATGGGCCAAGGGACATTCTTTGTGAGACTCGTGGTACTTGTGTTTAGGTTGGGTCGGTATGTATGCGGATTGGGTATGCGTACCCATGGAGCATAGCCACACAATGCGTCAGGCACTTAACCATTGGTAGCTGACACTTGTGTTGACCGTGGAGGTATGATTGGATGAGTGTAGGGGGGCTCGTTTATTTGGTTTCTTTTGCCGATTTGATTGTTTCCTTGATATGATCCATGTCTTGACTTTATGGTTGTGCATATCGTGATTTCTCTGCAGGGCACTTACTGAGCTTTCCTTTCGAAAGCTCACTTCTTTTTCTTTTCCTCCCTTTTAGGTTCTGAGGAGTAGGTGACACGATCTCACGTGTCGTGTAGATAGCCGAGAGGGGTTGATTTGCTGAGGTCTGCAGACCTCGATATTTTCTTTTCCGAGTAGGAGTCACCAGTTTAGTACCATTAGAAGACTATTTTGTATAGGGCGTATGAACCCTTGTATTTTTATCTTCTGCATTAGTACTCTGACTTTTAATGGAATTATGAACTTTTGGATTATATTATGTTATATACGCTATTGTTTGCTTAGGCCTTGTATTCGAGTGGGGCTAGTCTTCACTTGGGTACGGCCGATCTGTTTACGTGCTCGAGGTCCCGGGATTCGGGTCGGGGCGTTAAATGAGTCCTCTAGAGAACCACTTGAACTTATCAAGGCCAAACTTTGAACCAGAAATAATCGACTCCGATGCGCTCGGCATCCCCTCACAACCACCTATTCCTTTCAACATTAATTCTCAAAGAAAACAACATGTAATGAGCTTGTGTTTCATGTATCTAACCTTATCTCCATCTTCATAAGCATTGATTAAGGAAACGTGTAGTAAGGTTGTACATGAAACCATTTGATGATCTGCATCTCCATAGCATTGGCATCACTCCAATTCTTGCATAACTTTCTTTTCATAATTGATCAAAATTTGCATGTTCAAAGTGAAATTTTAGTAAATTTAGGAATCATCACTCCAATAGATAGCACACAAGTACTTACGATCCACATCTGAGAACCCTATTAACATCTGCAGTGAGTGGCATGTCCAAGATTATATTTTACCTGAAAACCAAAACATATACAAAAATCATCCAGGAATTGAATCTATTTATGTGTTTATATTCAGTCTATCATGGTCTTACCTTTCGGTAACTCCAATATCATGGCAGAGAATACTCCTCTCCAATTTGGTATCAACCTAATCTCTTCCCATAAGCTGGAAAATTGAAACAAGAGATCAATTATACATATATATAAACTTTGTATTGTATAAATTTCCCAATGATTAATAATCATTTGATGAACCTAAGGTCACTTCCAAAACAAGGAAAGGTTTCACTGCATCAACCTCAGTGATAACAATTATGTGTGATGCGTCTTTAAGCACTGATTCTAATATTTGTGGTATAGGATTCGTTGTGATTAAGGGGACGAATGTTGTCATCCTTGCTAGAAGCTCAACTGAGATGGTGGAGGATAGCCTCGAGGTTTGAACTTCTTTGCCATAAGAGCGACCACGGAATAATGCGGTAGCTTGGATATTATACCTTCTCGGGTAACTATGGATTGCATACCTGCACTGAATTTAGTGCAAAAGGATGATCCTTACAACTGGAGTGGAGCTTCTAACAATTGGAGTAACTACCAACAATATATCAACCACATAAGAGAGCTCTTAAACCAATGGCCAGCCCTGGAGATGAGCTACTGTCCAAGGAACCTGAATACTGTTGCTGATAGCGTTGCAGGATATGACAGGAGAAATCCAAGTTTGTCACTGCTCCATCGTGGGAGTGACAGACCTAGATGGTTGGATAAAGTAATCACTGCAGCAGGGCTGCATTTCTAGCTAATATGCTTTAGCTTTTCTTGTGTTTTATTACCCAGCTCCAAGCTCTTTTTGTCCAAAAAAAAAACCTCAGTGATAACAAGCACTTCGGTCCCCAGAGCTTTCTGTTAAATTAACAACAAAGCATGGTCAGAGGTTATAATAAATTGGCAAGAGATAAAGAAGAAATTTTATTTTTTTTGTTTTTAAATTAACCTTTGAATGAGTAGTAAAAGGCATGTTCCATTCTCCATTGACATCCCAATTACCAAGTGTATCAAGGCTAGACATACCAATCTCCTGTGGAATGTGATTCTTTGCAATGGAGAAGCATCTTCCTGAATGTTCAAAGATATTGTTTTGCTAATGTACTTGTTTCACTTTGCCAAACCTCAATTGTCATAGAATAAAAAAATAGAGATTGTGTTAAATTAACCGACATGAAACTATTATCTGGGGCATAAAAAATTTGTACTTGGTTTGAGAAGATAGGCGTGAGGATGGCGGGGAGTTACCCTCGGCAGTAGTGCATGAGGAAGCAGGGCCTCTTCTTCTCCTTCTCAATCTTGAAAGTCTCGGACTCAACATAGCGATTCTTATAGCAAATAGTGAAGGTATTATTATTACTAGGATTTTTGGTGAAGTAGATGGCATGAAGCATGCCTTCTCCTCAACCCATATCTTGCTTAACCTCCCCAATGGTGATAGAGTTGATGGGAGTGTCCCAAACTTGGGGTTTGGTCCTACAAAGACATTTTCTACAATAATGATCCTAATATAACTAAAGAAGTTGAAGAACTTGCCCGAGCTCCGATCATCCAGCTGTGAAGACCTTCCTCATCAAAGGAAGTAGCTAAAGAAGGACAATGGCTAGAGTTTGGAGAATACTGACGAACCAAGCAAGATCCGCTGACGGCAAGCTCGGAGAGAAGAGACCATGGGAAGAAGAGGAATCCCTGACACATTGGAGAAGCATAGGATAACTACCCTCAGTCCTCATGAGAGAAGGAAGTGAGCTATCTGAGAAGTTGTGGCAATTTGGAGCAAAGAAATAGAAAGGAGTGGGCAAATGATGGAAACATTAGTAATGGGCAAGATGGGGAGCTTGACGAGGAACCTTGGGCCGGAGGTTCACTTTAAGAGAAGAAGAGCGCACCTCCTCTAAAGAAGGCACAAAGCGAACACGAGAAGAGAGGGCGCATCCTCAAAGCAAAGATGATAGCTTCGATGCGGCTGAACTTCCACTAGAGTCGCCGAAGTGTCTGCGGGAATTGCATGTAATGGGGCATCTTGGTCCAAGTATCATAAACAAGAGATATTACGCCAATGTGGAGGTTAGGGACACCGAGAAGCTTGATATCCGGTGATCTCACGGTTCTTGAGGAGTAAGCCGATCCAAAGGAAGTAGGCTTTCGAGAAAAAGAGGCAAAGTTTCATTCAGTGCTAGAGAAGCTAACCCACCCCTTAATTGTCACCCTATATAACCGAAGGGGAAGAAAATTTCTTGCTAGAGGAGCTCATCGGAGGAAGAGATACACTATGTCTCTCTAGCATTAGATTCTATAAGAATTGTAGAGAAAGGGAAGCTGACGGGGTGCTTGATCTTGATCATGGTGAAGACGAGAGAAGGGATCACTGATCAGCTGACTATAACGACAATAATGGAGAAGCGATTCACGCCAGCCACCCCCTAGTCAGCTAAGCTATTGAAGGATAGGAGATTGATGGTTTTCTCCCTTCCCCGGCTCTGACGAGGAAGGTGGAGCAAATAAATGACCTCTAGCTAAAGAATTTCACCCTATATTTCACTCCTTGATTAACTAATCTCGATTCACCAAAGAAGGCAGTTAGGGAGCTTTGGTGGACCACAAACCATGGTTTCCCTCTTTTCTGTCATAGGATAGAGACGGTGATGTCTCCTCAAACCGGAGAAGCCAGGAAAACATTTATGCATATCGAGTATTGGTAGTAAATGCAATTCGCTAGGGATAATGGTTTTCGAGCACCATCGGTATAGCATCGGTGAGTCACCAACACACGGTGAGGTGGTGCTTTCGGGCATAGATAGAGGTTGCTACCATGCAAATTAGAGCTTGAGAAGGAGAAGAAAATTCTGGTAGAAAGCAACGTCGGGACGATGACGATCGGAAAAGGAAAACAAGAACAAGGAAGAAGCGTAGATGCGAGGAAGAGGCAGAGAGAAAAGTGAATAGGGAGTAGACTATGCACCTGGCGACAACGGAAGAACCACACTCAGGGAAAGGTCGTTGCACCATACTCTGTTGCGTGAGAGAGAAGAGCTCTCCCATACGGGTGAACGTAGTTTGTCGGGTTGTGCTCACGTGGATGGCCACATTGGTCAAAGAAAGGATTGTAGTGGACACATGGTACACACTCGGTCAACAAACAACTCGAGGTCACACGTCGAATACCCAGGAGAGCACACCCTTAGTAGCAGGCAGATGTGACAATATTGGGGTAGAACACTAGAATTCAACCCTCGGTAGAAGCCCAATCACACACACAACAATGCTCCAACACCCTGTCAAAGATTAGTCTCCAAGCACATGCACAAATAGGGAAGAGAAAGAGAAACAAGCACACACCACAACACAAGATATACGTGGAGTTCGGCACCTTGCCTACGTCTCCACGGGGGCGGGGAATAAGGAATCCACTAGATATGAGTACCTTTGATGGCGTGAACAAGTCTCAAGCTCGTCTTAAGAAGAAAACATTCACAAGAGTATAACACCAAAGAAAGAAGATGACAAGAACAACTCAATATGCACTCTAGTCTCCTTAGAGCTTTCAAGTTGATCTCCAAAACTCCCTTTCAATTGTTGCTCAAAGCTCTCTTCAATGTCTCTCCTCTACAAGCCCTTCAAGTCCTCTTCAAAAGCCCTCAAATTTGAGATTAGGTCTTCACAAAAGCAGAAAGGGTATTTAAACTCTTGCACCATATGGGCCCGTATATGGCCCGTATGGGCCTGTAGCCAACTTTAACCAAAAAATTGGACACCCCATACGGGCTGATATACGGGACATATGCAGGCTCGTATGGCTTGTTGGTTACTCTATACGGGCCCGTATACGGCTATATATGGGCCCGTATTGCCCATACGGGTCGTATATAGGCCCGTACACTTTCCTGGCTGCATCATACGGCTTTTGGTAGGTCCATACGGCCCATATGGGGCCCCGTATGGGCTCATCTCCTTATCTCCTCACAATTCTCCATCTCGTTTCTCATTTGACTCCAAATGTGGAACGAACATGATTACCTTATTCTGAGAGAGACCAACAAGATAGTACATCTCCATCGTACTCATATAGATGATACCCAACCCCAAAATTCCCTCATTAGCATTTTGCTAGCGTTGAGCAAGTCCAAGCAATGTTGGAACTTGCTCCTTGAGTACTACCTTGGTGAACATATGCGCAAGATTGTCACTTGAGTGCACCTTCAATAAAGAAATGGAGCCTTCCTTTATGACATCTCGCACAAAGTGATACCGGATATACATATGCTTGGTGCGAGCATGATGAACTTGATTCTTAGCCAAGTGAATCGCACTCTGACTGTCACATCCCAAGTCCACTACATCTTGCTCAATCCCAAGATCATCCAACAAACCCCATAACCACAAAGCTTCCTTTATTCCTTCTGACATAGCCATATACTCGACCTCAGTAGTAGATAAAGCAACTGTGGCTTGTAGCATCGATCTCCAACTAACTGGTGCACCATATATCTTGAATACATAACCAGTAGTGGATTGCCGCCTGTCGAGATCACTAGAATAATATGAGTCTACAAACCCACTCAACTGACATGATCCTCCACCAAAGCACAAACCAATGTCAGTGGTACCCTTCATGTACCTCAATATCTATTTCATTGCTTCCCAGTGAGGTCATCCTGGATTTGCCATAAATCTGCTAACTACACTAATTGCCTGTGAAATGTCAGGGCGTGTGCAAACCATAGCATACATCAAACTCCCTATTGCACAAGTATAAGGAACTCGAGCCATTTGCTCCTTTTCCTCAACTGTAGTAGGTAATGACTGACTAGAGAGTCTAAAGTGTGAAGCCAATGGAGTCACTACTGGCTTTGCATCTTGCACTCCAAACCGAGCTATTGCCCTCTCAAGCCTTCTGATTCAAGAATAAAATTCGACTTGACCTCTCTCTCACGATCTCCATACCAAGGATCTTCTTAAATGCCCCATGTTCTTCATCTCAAACTCCTTGTTAAGTTGAGACTTCAACTAATCTATCTCCACCTTACTCTTACAAAGCAATGAGTATGTCATCTATATACAATAAAGAGATAGATAAATGCACCACCTGAAGTTGTCAAAAATAAACACGACAATGCGTACCTTACGGGTAGCCATTCTTGAGCATAAAGGAATCAAAGCGCTTGTACCACTATAGAGGTGGTACTTCAGACCATAAAGTGATTTCCACAAGCGGCAAACATGATTTTCCTTTCTCTCAATTTTGTACCCCTCTGGTTGATGTATATAAATTTCTTCATCCAAGTCACTGTGCAAGAAGGCAGACTTAACATCAAGTTGTTCCAGCTCAAGATCACCATGAGCTACCAAACTCAACAATACACGGATAGAAGTGTGTTCACCACCGGCGAGAAAATCTCATTGTAGTCCACCCCTTCTTTTTATACAAAACTCTTAGCCACTAGTCTTGCCTTGTACCTTGTACTACTTGACTCAGATAAATCTTCCTTCTTCCTGTACACCCACTTGCAACCTATAGCATGCTTCCCCAAGAACAATGGGACAACTTCCCATATTTGGTTCTTCCGAAGAGACTCTATCTCCTCTTCCATTACAACCAACCATCTCTCGCTATTTGAATCTCTAATAGCTTGCTTGAAGGTGACCGGCTCATCATCCTCTACCGAGAGAGCATACTCAACCAAATTCGCTTGCCCATAATGTCTGAGGAGGTTAAATTGAATCCAAATTTACAGGCTGGTTTAATTTGTCTCTTTGGCCTAGTGGTAGCCAAAGCCTCACATTTCTTTATGCTTTGTAGTGCACGTATGTCTTTGTCTTCTTGAACCTCCTCAAGTTCAAGCTCATCATCATCCTCATCCTGAGTATCTCCCTGAGCTTCCTCTTGAGTATGACTAGGACTTGATTGGTCTTCAGATCCTTCCATCTCCATCACTTGAGTATTGGTGGTCAACTCATCATTAACACCACCACTGGGCATCATAGCCTTTAACAAAGCTAATATGGAATTTTCATCAAAGGTGACATCCCTGCTGATTACAAACTTTGAATCTTCCAAGCACCAAAGGCGATAGCCTTTCACACCCTTTGCATATCCCAAGAAGAGTGCCTACTTGGCTTTAGGATCAAGCTTATTTTCCTTGACATGGTAATAAGCTGTGCAACCCAAGATTCTCAACACATCATAATTTGCATGTTCCCTTGACCATTCTTGCGATAAAGTATCACAATCCAAGGTAGAATGTGGAGCCCTGTTCACTATCTAGCAAGCTGTAGCAACTGACTCTACCCACCATTCTCTGCCCATACCAGAATTGGATCTCATATATCTTGATCTCTCAAGCAAAGTGCGGTTCAGTCTCTCTGCAACCTCATTCTGCTGTAGTGTATCTCTGACTGTCCAATATCGAACAATACCCTCCTGATCACATAACTCCTTGAAGGAATACTCAGTATACTCAGTACCATTATTTGACCTAACTGTCTTCACCTTCCTCCAAGTTCTGTTTTCAATCATTGCTCTCCACCGCTTGAATGTCTCAAACACTTCATTCTTATACTTAAGAAAATACACCCAAGCATATCTAGAATAATCATCAACAAATGAGAGCGAAATATCACGGAACCTCCCTTTGAAGCAACCTTAGCGGTCCCCATACATCCATATGCACACATAGCCTAGTACTCCTCTGCTTTTGTGTTTGCTTGTAGCGAACTTGACTCTGTGTGATTTTCCATACACACAATGCTCAAAAAACTCCATGCAAGGCTTCTTCATGTTCTTCATCAAACCTTCTTTCCCAAGCAAAGATAGTCCCTTTTCCGACATATGTCCAAGTCGTAAATGCCAAAGCTTAGTGCAATCTGATGGGTTACTGCCTCCTGAGATCCCAACTGAAGCATTATTAGTCACTGTTGTACCCAACAAAGCATACAAGTTCCCGTGATGAATACCCTTTATCACCACCATGGAGCCACAAACAACCTTTAGAACTCCCTTCTCGGCCACTATCTTGCAACCACCGGAATCCAAAGCACCAAAAGAAATCAAATTCTTCCTCAAGTCAGGGACATGCCGTACATCTGTCAAGGTTCTGATCATCCCATCATGCATCTTGATATTGATTGAACCTAGGCCAACTGTCTTGCAAGCATGATCATTGCCCATCAATACAGTACCACCATCAATGCTCTCATAGGTAGCAAACCACTTCCTATTTGGACACATGTGATGTGAGCAACCCGAATCAAGTATCCACTCCCCTGAGATCTCACCACCTTGACTCACATTATAGCATTCATCTATTTCTATTTCCCCTTCCGAAGCAAAACTTGCTTCTTCTTGCTTGGTTGTCTTCCTCTTGTTGTTGTTCTTCTTCCTCCAATTGACTTTCTTGTTGGTATAATCGGCCTTGAAATGCCCTTGTTCTCCACAATTGTAACATATTACCTTTGCAATAGGTCTTAATTTTGATCTTGACTTGCCTCTATGCCCCATTCCCCTTTCATTTGATCTTCCTCTTACAATCAACCCCTGTTCTTGCTCCTTGTAGTCAACTTCCGAAGGTCATCGGATAACAAACATGTCCGGACTTCATCCATGGAAAGTGTGTCACCCACAAGCATCAATGTTTGTACCAAATTCTCAAATAAATGTGACAAAGAAAGTAGCAATAGTATGGCTTGATCCTCGTCATCTACTTTGATATCCACATCCTTGAAGCTTGAAATTATCCTCTCAAACTTGTTTATGTGGTCTCGAATTGAGATACCTTCCTCCATCTTGCAAGTATCCAACTTGGTCTTCAAGTAGATACGATTTCTCAAAGTCTTGGTCATGAAATTGGACTCCAATTTCAACCACACGCCGGCCGCCGTCTCCTTGTCACTCACCAAGAAGGCGATATCCCTATCCAAGCATAGCATGATAGCCGCACGTGCCTCCATGTCAAGATCCTCCCAATCCTCATCGCTCATATCCTCCGGCTTCTTCTCCTTCCCCAAAAGCGCCTTGTGTAGCCTTTGTGATATCAACGAATTCTTCATTTGCATCTTCCAATAAGAGAAATCATTCTTCCCATTGAACTTCTCAATCTCATACTTCCCAACCTTGGCATTACGGGTTGAAGACATCTCTTAGGAATTTCGTCGAACACCTTGTGTGTAAGAATTGCCCAAGCTGCGACCAACAGCTCTGATACCAGTTGTTGGGGTAGAACACTACAATTCAACCCTCGACGGAAGCCCAATCACACACATAACAATGCTCCAACACCCTGTCAAAGATTAGTCTCCAAACACACGCACAAATGGGGCAAGAGAAAGAGAAACAAGCACACACCACTACACAAGATATACGTGGAGTTCGGCACCTTACCTACGTCTCCACAGGGGCGGGGAACAAGGAATCCACTAAATATGAGTACCTTTGATGGCTTGAACAAGTCTCAAGCTCGTCTCAAGAAGAAAACATTCACAAGAGTATAACACCAAAGAAAGAAGATGACAAGCACAACTCACTATGCATTCTAGTCACCTTAGAGCTTTCAAGTTGATCTCCAAAACTCCATTTCAATTGTTGCTCAAAGCTCTCTTAAATGTCTCCTCCATAAGCCCTTCAAGTCCTCTTCAAAAGCCCTCAAATTTGAGATTAGGTCTTCACAACAGCAGAAAGGATATTTAAACCCTTGCGCCATACAGGCCCGTATACGGCCCATATACGGGCCCGTATGGGCCCGTAGCCAACTTCAGCCAAAAAACTGGACACCCCATATGGGCTGACATACGGGTCGTATAGCTTGCAGGTCGCTCAGTATGGGCCCGTATATGGCCGTATATGGGCCCGTATTGCCCATACATGTTGTATATAGGCCCGTACACTTTCCTGGCTGCATCATAAGGCTTTTGGTGGATCCATACGGCCTGTATGGGGCCCCGTATCGGCTCATCTCCTCATCTCCTCACAGACAATGCGACAAAATCAACGGAGGCCAGTAACTTTCGAGTAGCTATCACTTCGGATGACACGTACGTGCTTCCTATTATAAGGACATGGACACATGTCATGTAGGGTGAAGTAGCTCTCCTCGGACCACAGAACTCTTCCCCCTATTCCCCGAGACATCAATATCATAGGAGCTATAGGGGACCAACCCGTCTGCAAAAGCGTGATAGCTCAAGCGGGGAACAGCGTCAATGAGGACCAATTTAAATCAACACGCCGCCAAAGAGAAGTGGAGTAGTTAATCTTGAAGCTAGCGGTGACTTCGGGGAAGTCCATAGGTGCATCTGTGGCAGGTGATATGGAGGAGATGGTTACAATGGGAGTTGAGGTGGCATAACACATATACAATGACGTGGATGAAGAAATACAAGTTATGTGACGCACTGGCATGGAATAAGGAGGGGTTCATATGGAGGACACATTGCTTAATATGGAAGACATGGACGCTGAGGTGGATTCCAACGTGGAAGTTGATGTGGCAGATGACATTGTAGCTGAGGTGGACAATGATGTGGTAACAGATGTTGCATACCTGATGAGGTGGATGCCAATATGGCAGACTTGATGACAAGGCATAGCAAGTTGAGGTGTCTGAGTGTGCTAAGTAACAAAGTACGCTAACTTGATAAGGGCTTGATGTGAGGCGAAATTGATGACATGGTAGGGCACATTGACATGGAAGCGATGAGGGCGCTAACTTGGATGACAAGGATGTCGTGGTTGATGAGATAGGTTTGAGGATGGCGTGGTGGTTGTGTTGTCTATGGATATGACCACTAAGAAGTATGTTGACACGCCATAACTAGGGATAGCGAATTATACCCAAACCCGACCCGACTGACCGAGTTTGTGGGGAAAACCGGTTTGGTGGGTTTCGGTCGGGTTAGGTAAAACCCGAATAATATAAAGCGGGTCTTGGGCGGGTATGGGAAACTTGATACGGAGCCGAAATATAAAATTACAAAAAATACCCCATTATATATATATATATATATATATATATATAGATATATATATATATATATATACATTTGTATGAGATTAGGGTTTGTTTGAGAGTGAGGTCTCCTCCCTTGCCTGCCCCCTTCCCTCCTGCCTCCCCTTCCCCTCCTACAGCCCTCCACTGTAAGCGCCCTCCACGCCTCCTGCCTCCCTTCCCCTCACACTTGCCCTCCTTTATGCGCCTCCAGCTTTGTGCTGCTCGGTAGCGCCTCACCATTGGAAACCAAGTAACCATTGTTTTTGTTGGCATTGATTATAGTATTTTTTTCATGAAATTTAGGGAATTTCCTTGTTGGGAGTTACGAATATAATAGAGCTGAGTTTCTTCTTCTACTTGTTTTATGCCTACTAGATTTGTTTAGGAACTTCCTTTCTGATTGTCCCTTTTTATGTGCCTATTGTTTCTTTATGCTGATCTAAAATAAAATCCACAGGCATGCTTAACCAAAAGAGGAAGTGTGAATTCATTCCAATGTACATTCTATGGTGTAATGTCGTTTGTGAAGGAGTATAGGCATCATTTTTAGTTTTTGTAAAAAAATCTCATAACAATAGATGGTAATGTTCTTGAGGTCGATAAATGTCATCTATTTCCCCACAATTGGTGGTATTTGTCTTCCCTTGACAACAAGGCTTCAAGATATTTTTCAACTTCCTTGTTCCTTATTCAGTTGAACATTAGAAATTAGCAATAAATTTCTTGATGACCTGATGTGGTTCCCATGTGGACGAACAGCAATGAGGAACACCACACCTTCAGTTAGGTTGTCATGCATCAACATTCATTATTCATCATAGAAAACCAACCACTTCACGAAACAAAATTAATAATTCTACTATACATTTACAAAACTTTTAAAAATTACCAAATTAACATCCTTTGAAAACTACTATATTCCTTAATAATTAATATCTTTGTTGATAGATGATTACCATTAATTACTTGTGTTAGCAAAAAGAAAATTGTTGAACATTAACATTAAATCAACAATTACTTGCTACTTAAAGACAACTGTAAAACTAGAATGCATGAGATTTCTTTCTTGTTCAAAGCTTTCCCCTAAAAAAACTTGGCAAAACTATAAGAATTAGCAAAATTCTATTTGTTAGAATTTCAACATAGAATCTGAAACTTATGATCAACAGATAGGTTCATGCAAATAATTTGTTTTATTTATTCTATCTGTAATTTACTGATCCATAACTTAGTCTCCAATATGCCATTTATGTTTTTATACTCTGAATTGGTGTTCTTTGCCTTGATTGGTTTCTTTATAATATGCTCATTATATGAATAATTGGTTTTAGATGGGTGGCGATATTGCTTCTCATCAATCAATAGCTAACCGGTTGGAAGTTCAAATTTCAATCAATCAAATTGGAAGTTTTAATCGGAAGACTCTACTCCAAATGGAAATTGCCATTTGAAGGAAATCACGGGGAGATCAAAGCGATTCTACTACACAAGCTGGGAGGCTCAAAAGTGTTGTGTGGAGTCATTTTAAAAAGACTCAAGTTAATGGAGAGGACAAAGCTCAATGCAATTATTGTAAGAAATTGCTTGAGTGCGAAATCGAAAAATGGAGCGAAGCACTTGCATCAACATATGGAGTCATGCATACAGCGCAAGATTAGCTTAAGGGGCAAAAACTTATCACATCCAAGATTAGTAAAGGCAAACAAGAAATGACTTACGCAATTTATGATCGAATTAGCAAAGAAAGAGCTAGGTCAAGCAATTGTTATGCATGAATATCACTTTGTCGATAGTGGATCATATGAGTTCGAGAAGATATTCAAATTTTGCACTTGACCATTATTTAAAGTCCCATCTCGAAACACCATGAAGAAAGAAATTTTAAAAATTTATGATCTTGAGAAATCCTTGGCATTGAAGTTGATGGACACTAATGAAGGGAGAGTGGCAATTCTACAATGGATATGTGGACATCGAGACAACCAAAAGAAGGGATACATGGCTATCACTGCCCACTACATTGATTCGTCTTGGAATTTACAAAGTCACATTTTGAGGTACATATAAATTTATTTTATGATTACATGTTACTTTTCAATAGTAGTGATAATTGTTCTTTACTTATATATATATATATATATATATATATATATATTGGAATGATTAAATGTATTTTTTTTATATTAGGTTCATTTATGTCCCTGCTCCTCATACAAGTTATAGACTTGGCACTGTCTTGGTTGGATGTTTATTGGATTGGAATATTGATGGTAAATTATCCACAATAACTTTGGATAATTGTAGCAGAAATGATTCCATGATTCAGAAAATCAAAGATAAATTGCATCTTGGGGCTTTGCTAAAAGATGGTTCTTTACTTCATATCGTTATTGCACATATATTGAATTTAATTGTGAAGATGGATTAGAGGTGGTGAAAGATGGTGTAGAAAAAATTACGTGGCGGTGTAGCTTATTGGAATGCAACTCCTAAAAGAGTGGAAAAATTTAAGGAAGCGGCTAGACAATTAGCATGATCTACGGTAAAAGCTTATGTTTGGATTGTCCAACTAGATGGAATTCGACTTATAAAATGCTTGATGTTGCCATATCATATAAAGAAGTATTTTCTTGAGGCTAAAGCATTGGGATGACAAATATACTTGTTTGCCAGCGACAACACAATGGGAATTTGCAAGTGAAGTTTGTGATAAATTGAAGATTTTTAATAATGTTCTGAAATTATTTTCTGGCACTAAGTATCCCATTGCTAATATTTACTTTCCCAAAGTTTGTGAAATTAAATTGACAATATCAAGTTGGCTTACTTCTCCTAATGAGGTGATTCGAAGAATGGCAACAAAAATGATGGATAAGTTTAATTGTTATTGGAGTGTGATTCATGATATCATGGGAGTTGCTACAGTGTTGGATCCAAGAAACAAGATGAGCTTGCTTGAATATTATTATCAAAAATTGTATTCCATCGATGCTAAAGTTGAAGTTAATAGAGATTGAAAGCTTTGCTATGATTTGGTTTTTGAATATGAGTTGAAGAATAAAAGAATCCACTAGCTCTCCATGTGAAGATAATAATTCTACACTTGATGATACATTGAATGACTTTGATGCATTTGTGAAGAGCAAAAAGGGCAAAAACATCACATGTTAAGTCGAGCTTGATCTTTATTTGGAGGAAGATATTCTACCAAGAGCTGCAACCTTTGATATTTTAATGTGGTGGAAGGTGAATGGAGTTAAATATCCAGCGCTACAAGCAATTGCAAAGGATGTGTTAGCCATTCCAATATCTCTTTATTTGATCTACATTCAATACTAGTGGTGAGATACTAAGCCCGCATACGTAGTTGACTTCATTGGTATACTTTAGAGGCTTTGATGTGTGCTAGAAGTTGGTTATGGAATGAAGAATATAAAGGTAAAGTTATTTATTTACATGTTTTATATGTTTTAATATGTTATGGTTTTATTATCACTAACTCATTAAATTTCATGTGGTTTTATATAGGAATGAGTTCTAAAAGCAATGGAAGACTACACCAATTTACTTGATGAGATAGATTCTGAAGATGAAGGTAAAAAATTACAAATTTAATGATATTACGTAAGAAAAATATATATAATTTTTATATTTTCAATTCTAAACTTCTTTTTGTTTAATGTAGATGAATTATTAGCAAGTGGAGCTACTCATGGGTTAGAAGATGATTGATCATTTGATGATGAATGGTGATGAATGGGGGTTCTAAAGGGCTATGTTCCTTGGATTAAACTTTTCAATTTTACTTTAGTATCATTTTGTATAAGTTTGAATGTGCACTTTATTATTTTGGTTTGATCTCTTTGAAGATGATGATGAATGGTGGTCATTTTATCTAAAAACATTAAGATTTTTGGATTGAAGTTTTCAATTTATACTTTATTATTGTTTTATGAGATTTTAAATGTGCATTTTTACTTAGGATTGAAATTTTAAATTTTTATTGTTAATGTTATGTGGGCGGGCCTAGAGCGGACGGGGGAGGATACCAGCTTGGTACCGATTCCCGTCGGGTTGGGTATGGAAGCGGAGTTTTAAAACCGGAGGAGTATCGGGGCAGTGAGTGAGGAGTGGCGGGTCGGGGTAGGCAAAACCATACGGGCCCGACAGATTGCAATCCATAGCCATAACCAATGCAAGGGGAGATAGCAGGCCAACCCAATTATGATTTAACTTATGGTTCAAGTCCAGTCATACCCAGCCCAGCCCAACATACCGGTAGAATAACAAGGCAAATGGGTTATGATATTCCAACAAAATGGGCCCAACTCGACCCAAATATAGATTCAGGGATTTTTTTCAATAAAGATAGGATGAACCTAGATCTATCTTCTTTGCACCCAAGGTTCATACATGGGTCCTAGAGTCTCATTTCAGCTGAAGCATAGGAAAGAATCAACATAGGGGAGCCCACAACTAAACAAGGTGCCAACAAGGGAAAGAAGGAAGGTGGAGGAAAAATGAAAAGCCCAACCACTACTCGGGAATTACAAGAGAATTCACCCAAGAGAACAACAAGGAGAAATAAAAGAGCCAAATCATCATGTGCCTCGAGAATGGAGAAAGAAGTCTTCATCACTCTACAAACTTCAACAAAGAAAAGTGTGTCAGAATAAGACCCTACCCCACACCCTAAGATAAAAATCTAAACCTAATTACTATTACACTAACGCTTTCTGAATTACTAGACATAGAACTTTTAACTACTGCTCTTTTGGTGGCAGTTGACCTCAGCCCCTTTGAAGAGCTTAAACGGCGACTTACCTCAAACACAGAGAGAGACAAAAGTTAAGAGACTAAATTAATGGGAAGGGAGCAACAAGGCCCCCTGACAAAGAATGATACATAGCAAGGTTGGTACATGGTGATCAATGAAATTGATCTCCTAGAACATTAGGGGACTAGGTAATCAAAAGAAATTAACTTGGTCAGAGACTTTCTTCAGCTGTACAAGGTGGATATATATGTATGTTTTTACACGAAACAAAACTCCAAAATATCAACAATTATATATGGCGTACTATAGGCGGAAACATTGCCAATGGGCCATTGGAAACAAAGAGGAGGTTGTAGTATTGGTTGGAAGAGTATGCTATTTAACCTCAAAGAGTCCTAAATAGATCAATACATAGCCACAGTGATACTAGAAGATAAGGCAAACAAAAATACGTCAAGGATGCTGACCACTGTATATGCGACCCACAATACGCGCGCCTCAAAGAACTGTTTGTTAGGAAGCAATCAAAAGCATCAAAGAAAGATGGGATGGAGTGCATTGGATTTTGTTGTGCTGAGAGATTTTAATACAACCAAACACCCGAGGACTCAAACTCCAACTCACATAATATTAGAAAAGGGATTAGTTTGAGCAAATTGATACAAGATCTTGGATTGATCAACCCCCTTCTTCTAGTACGACAGTTTATATGGACTAATGGGAGAGCATCCTAGCATTTTACTTGCGGTTGGGCCGAGGGTTCTTATTATCCATCACAGCGCATTGACCCGATTAATCAAAGAAATATTTTATTTATTTCCTTTTGAATAATCCAAACAAATTCTTGAATCAACACATTACTTTCGGCTTCGTCATTTCAAATCAAACCATTTTACTTAAGTTGATTAGCCCAAATCAACTAATCTTTTGATTAGCTAACCAAAAGTATTGATTTTAACTAATTATTCAATTGGATTTCACTTTCCAAGTAATCATTGATTAATTCACATAATTAGTTAATTAATTATCCCTTTTTGTCAAATTTGCAGTTAGTTAGCTAACTAATAAATAAATTTTTCATTAAACTAATTATTTAGGGAGACAAATCTACTTAGTTAATAATCAAATAGCAAACTAATCATCATTAGTCACTAATTAATTAATTAAATTAACTAATTACTAACCCTCTCTCTCTCTTTTTATTTCTCTCTCTCTCTTCTCGAGTGAAGTCAGCTGACTCCAACCCATGACCAAGTGGCTCACGGTGGTGGGGATCCCGTCCACTTCTGCTGACCCTCCGGTGACCCCAAGCCCGGCGAAGAAGCCTCCGCGCTTGTCCCGTGCGTCGAGGAGGGTCTCCTTTTTAAGCACAGCTGTGGCCTTGGCCCGGAGTAGAGACCAGCGGCTCCTTCCTTCCTTCTGCGAGGTTCTTAGCGGTCGCGGCGGTGGGCTTGTAATGCATGTTGGCGTGGTGATGCTGAGGGCGGAACAGCTATAAAATGCGGCTAGCCCCTAGCACGGGAGAGGAGGTTAGCTCCAGGCCCGTGAGCATCAGCCGCCGTTAGGCCTGAAGTTGACCAAGTTTCCCCGGCTCCCAGGCCCTCGACGTCGGAGGTTTGACGTCGACTCCCCCCTCCTCTCACGTCCTAGCAGTACACATGCATGCAGATGCTCGTGTAGGGTGTAAAAAAAATAGAGAAGGGAGGGCCTTAAAGTGTGATGCGGTACGTAAATGCGGCGGTGGCGTTGAGTGCTCCTCACACATCGGTAGCTGTTCCCCGACCTCTATTGATAGCGAAGCTTCAGGGGAAAGCCTATGCTCCTCTTCCTTCTCCGTTCACCAGCGAGCTTCGGTGACCTTGGTGCTTTCCTCCTGCCTCCTCCACTTTATAGGTCTCCGGGAGGAGATCAGAGCGAGATCCTTTCTCGTTGATTTGAGGCATCGTCTTCGAATCCTTTCCAATTCCGTCGCTCATAGATTGAAGGTAAAACCTACCATATTTACTCCTTCCTTATGTGCGAGATTCAGCTGCGCCGATCTTAGTGAGGTTTGGCGCGTTGATAGGCTGGAGAAAAGAAAGAGTCGATGCCTCATGATAATCCTGATCTCTGTGATCGGCGCCATCATTCCGGATGAGCGAATCGGGACCCGTAAGCGCCGTGCGGCCTATATCCCATGCTACATAGCCCCAATGCCTCTAGATGGGTTTTCATCGGCCGATCTCCTAATACGGACGTTCGTCCATTCTAGAAGAAATTTGTTCTCTGAGTCTTTTGCACTAAGGCCCCTCACGCTTCTCAAATTCACCATTTGGTCCACAGGTGTAGAGGAGAGACACTATTTCATTAAGGTCCCTTATCTCTTCTAGTTTACATTTAGGTCCTTCACGGAGACATTATCTTTTTACCTTGTGGTCCCTCAACTTTTTATGAAATTCTTGTTAAGTCCTTGGTAGCCAATTAATTTAAATTCTCTATTTAAGTAAATTTTCCCCTCCTTTCTTAATTAAACCCAATCATACTAACTTAGAATATTTCCCAATTTAATTAAATCACCCTTGATTTAAATTAAATTTCTCATTTCCATTTTTTGTCCCCCCATGATCAATTTAGCAAATTTCCTTAATTATTCTAAATTGATCATTTCCAAATTTAACTAATCAATCACCAATCAACTTAGGCAAATTATGGAATTTATTTATTCTTCTTTAAACTCTCTCATGCCCATTTTCCAAAATGCCCTTGGAGTTTATACTAATCCCCAAAATACCCTTTTTGCAAAATTAAATAGAGGAAAATTTTAAATCCCTTTTTATTCAATAAAAATCTTGGATTTTACAATCCAGAGTGGATCTTGGGGTTTCCTAGAATTTGGCAAACATGCCTCCCTGGATGTGATCGGACCATGTACCAATTTATGCAGGAGTATGGCATCCATAACCCCGGCTACCTAGTTTAAGCTACAAAAGGTGAGGGAAACACAAAGGGTTTTTGGGAATAATAGAAGCAAACTAGCGGCAACAAGCGATTTGCAAGTAGATAGAGGCGTACATTCTAGCAAACGGCTTAAGTGCTACTAGAAATAAAGTGTGAAGTTGGAAGAAGGAAACTCTCGATTGGAGAAGAAGAAGGAAATCCTCTGAGAAATAAATTGGTAGATGTGACCAAAGGAATCCATAATGTTTACAAAGGGGAGGAAGAGAAAAATACTTATCCTACTGAGAAAAAAATGAAAAAAAATAATCCTAGAAGAAGAATCCTGTGGCAATAAAGGTCAAGGATAAAATTGGATTTATAACAAAGGGAACCAAAATACCAAATTTTTCATGCGTACATAAGCGAGAGAAGAAACATAAACAGAATAAAACAAATTCAACATGAGGTGTAACACTTATGACGCTAGATACAATCACATAAGCCATCGAACTACATTTCAACAAACTACCAGGAAAAGAACAGGACAAACGGTACAAAGCCCATTTCGAGCAATTACATTGCATTACAAAAGAGATGCGACCTCTCACACCTAGAGACCCCATTCAGGAGGAGGAAATTAATTGAAGCGGTTGAAGAATTAAGACAAATAAAGCCCCCAAGACGGCCAGAGCCGGTTTTCCGGTGGCCAACTATAAAGAAGGTTGGAGTATCACGAAGAATGATATCCTCAAACTTTTGATTAACTTCTTTCATGGAATGACAAATATGGAAAGGCTCAAGCTGGGCACATATCCTTCTCCAAAAGTAATGCCCTGAAATGATAAAAAGAATATAGACCGATAAGTTAGATTAAGCTGCTTTGCCAAGATAATCTCAAAAGTCTTGGCCGAATCGCCTTAGAAGTTATCACGAGGTTCTAAGTAGATGAATCACGAGCGGTCTTTATCAAAGGAAGAATGATAGATAACAATAAGAAGTGGCGCCGAATTTGATAATCTTCAATTATATACAAATTGGACTCAATTTATAGAAATGTGATAATCCACATTGCTTCCACTCAAGCTTATTCACTGCGATTATGATTTTTACCAAAAATCTTGAAGATCGAGGTTGGTGTTTTGATGAAGGTCCCATGAAAACCATAAGGCACTCTTTTGTGGCAATGTTATTTTAGCCCTTTGCTTTGCTCTCAAATCTTTTAGTAGCAATTATATGAACCTGGGGAAAAACATAAAAGATAGATACATGAAATTGACAAGCTGCAAAAACAATTTCTAAAAATCAGAGTAGAAAGAAATATGTATATTAATCCCTACTTGAGATATATTAGTTTCTTCATTGTGGACATAAGAAATTATCCATCCATCATCTTCTTGGAACCACGAGGTCTTGAGTACAAATCTTTGATCGATGCAAGGCCCCGTAGTTTCTCCCGGAGTTGATGATGCTCCACTTTGATCAATTTTTGGCCTTTACAAATTTGGAAATTAAAGTTCAGCATGTTCATATATAGATATATGAACATAAATAATCAATTGATAGAAGAACATAGCATACCCCGGAGAGATCTTATCAACTTCTCGAGAAGAGAACTTCACTAGGCTTCCATACATTGGCAATCTGTGTGAGCAGTGATATTCATATGTTTGCAAAGCAACAAAGAAATTAAAATCATGAGAAGGAAAACACATTACCACAAATAGAGGCTTTTGCCGGAGTAGTGCGCAGCAGAACATATGCAAACTTGTTTCTTAAAACCAATAAAATTCTCATTGATCATGGGGAATTCCATTGAAAACTCTCGTCTGTTAGATATCTCTCTCTAACACCACCATTCTTAATGTTTAATCTCCATTCATACAAGCGAGAGAACAAAAAGCCTTCTTCAAGGTTATCTTTATCATCATCAGGTATTCTTCTTGATTTCTGACAGCGTGGAGTCCTCTAGAGAACCACTTGAGACTTATCAAGGCCAAACTCGGACGGGAATAATGCGACTCCGATGCTGCGGCATCCCCTCACAACCACCTAGACATTTTCAACATTAATTCTCAAAGAAAGCGGCATGTAATGAGATGGTGTTTCATGTATCTAACCTCATCTCCATCTTCATAAGCATTGATTAAGTGAAAAGTGCAGTAAGGTTGTACATGAAACCACATTTGATTGATTACGCATCTCTCCATAGCGTGGCATCACTCCAATTCTTGCATAACTTTCTTTCTCATACTTCATCAATCTGCATGTGGAAAGTGAAAAATTAATAAATGAGGCATCATCACTCCAATAGGCAGGTGTACAAGTACTTACGATCCACCTCACGAGGAAGCCTATTAACATCTATAGTTAGTGGCATGTCCAAGATTATATTGTACACGAAAAACAAAACATATACAAAAATCATCCGAGGAATTGTATACATTTTATGTGTTTTATATTCAACCCTATCATGGTCTTACCTTTCGGTAACTCAATATCATGGCTTGAGAGAATGCTCCTCTCCAATTTGATATCAATAGTATGAGTCAATCTCTCCCCATCGGCGGGTTTGGAAAGTTGGAAACAAGAGATTAATTATATATATATAAAGCTTTATATTGTAACAATTATGTTACAATATTGGTGCAAGACTTTTGGTCTTCTATGACCATTCATATGGTGCAATAAGTTTTACAATCAATGACCAATTAAGGGTGGTAAACCAAGAGCCATTGTTGATGGGCATAATGGCTATATATATGACATTTTTCTTTTTGCTTGGTCCTAACACTTTATTCTCCATAGGATACACCATCAACTTTGGAGAGCAAAGTGTGAGAAATCGAGCAAAATCACATAAAGAAACCATAGGTGAACAACTTGAACCTACAATGGTTTGGAGGTGCTTCTTGGAAATCCAATTCTTAGGTTTTGTTTTAATTCTTGTTCCTTTCCACTTGTTTTATTCCGCATTAGGATCTATATTTTTCTTACATATATTGTATAAATTTCTCAATGATTAATGATCATTTGAGTGAACTGAGATCACTCCCCAAAACAAGGAATGGTTTCACTACATCGGCTCGGTGATAACAAGCTCTCCGGTCCCCGGAGCTTCTATTAAATTAACAACAAAAGCATTGTCGAGAGGTCATAATAAATTGGCAAGAGATTAAGAAGAATTTTGTTTTTTTTTTTAATTAACCTTTGGATGAGCAGTAAAAGTCCTGTTCCATTTCTCCCATTGACATCCCAATTACCAAGTGTATCAAGGCTAGACATATCAATCTCCTGTGGAATGTGATTCTCTGTAATGGAGAAGCATCTCCCAGAATGTTCAAAGACATTGGGTATTATTTACTACTGTACTTTGTTCACTTTGCCAAACCTCAAGCTGTCATAGAATCAAAAACAGAGGTTGTATTAAATTAACCGATGAGGAATTTATTATCTACGACATAAACAATTTGTACCTGGTTGAGAATATAGGCAGTGAGGATGGCCAGGAGTCACCCTCCACAGCCGGGAGGAAGCGGGCCCTCTTCTTACGCTTTCAATCTTGAAAGTCTCAGACTCAACATAAGCGGTTCTTATAGCAAATGGTGAAGAGTATTGTTGCTAGGATTTTTGGTGAAATAGATGGCATGAAGCATGCCTTCGCCTTCAACCCATATGCTGCTTGACCTCCCCAATGGTGATACAGTTGATTGGAGTGTCCCCAAACAACGGGTTTGGTCCTACAAAAGATATTTTCTACCACAATATTAGAGATACCAATCCTAATAGTTATGGGAGGTTAAAGGGATCAAAGGATACTTTGAAACATAGCATGTCTCTACCAAATAAAAGAAAAAGTGATTTGTCTATATTTATAAGAGAAAAACAATCCTAACAGTAACAGTGGCGTACATGGATTAATTAATTAAACATTTTAATTTAGCCGGAGGAGAAGAAGAAGATGAAGTTGGTTTGCAGAGCTTATTTATAAATTTTGAAAGCAAACTGCAGTTTGTCACTTTCAGTGTATAAAAATACAAACTTAAGGACATGCTTGAGAAGTCTATCCTAGCTGGGAAACCAAGACTAACTCTCATCAGAAAGAATGGCAGCTTGTTCATGGTGTTTTTCTTAACTTTATGCATATATATATATATTAATCTGACCATCTTTATCATACCATTTCTTATGTAAATCCCTAGGGGGAAGTCGGCAGGGATCTCGCCTTCGATGTTTGTCACCGTTTTCTCCTCTCCAATCTAGTCTACAGGTGCAAAGTTTTTCTGAAGATGGTGATGCATATATTTTGTCAAGCTTTTATCATAAACTATTGCCCAGTTATGAGTGGCAAAGAAAAAGTTCTTTTCAATTTGATAGAAGGAATTATGAAAAAAAGGGGTTTTAATGTAAATTAAGGGCTTCTATTTATTTTGTGTTTGGGCATGCTAATTGAGAATCTTTTGTTGGCAAGACATTAGGAGAAGACATGTACTTACATACACGTTTTTCTTTGCCGATAACTCTCGGGCTTTGAAAAAGACTTGAGAAACTCATTAAAAGCGCTAAAATAGAAGGTTGTTTTGGTACCAATGACCCCTCTTAGTACATATTGGTATTGGGTCCCTTGCATAGGGTGTTGTTGGTTGGGAGAATCTAGGGTTCAACACCCCACGGCCTTTATAAGATGAGCATGTTGTGTATTCATTCATTACTTACACTGATGGATTGGAAACTTGTAAGCCTTTGTTAAAAAAAAGAAGGATGTTTTGGTAATTATAAGTTTCCAAAATACTCTCTAGAAGGTTTTTTTTAAAGTTACAAATGAAAAAAAAATTATTTATTTTTAAACAATTTCCGCTTCTCCTAAAAAGCCTGTGTTTTTCATAAGCCAATCCATACATGGCCTAAATATGATTGCATGCAAATATCTAAATTCTCATGATCTTTTTGTAAATTAATTAATTACCTGAGAAGGCAGAGTTGGCTGGTTAACAAACTGAAAAGTGGAATCCACCAATGCCTCCAGCATCCTCAAGGATCCATTCTTGATGAATTCTGGAACACACAGTACTCCCAACTTAACTTGCTGAAACTCCTTCAAGAATGGCTGCAGGCAGAAAGAGAAATTAATTTAAACCATCAATATCATGCATATATATATATATATATATATATATATATGGGAACCAAGGACTGAACTTGTCTTCATATATACATAGATATGCATACCTTGAATGTGGAGGAAAGGGAGTTTGAGATGTGATGAACAGAAGGAAACAGAAGATCAGGCCTTCTGATGGAGCCATTGGCATGGGATGACAAACAAAAGGAGTTCATACTTTGATTCCTATACACAGTACTCTTCTCGGTTTTGTTCTGTAAGAAAAATAAAACTATTACTCCATTATATATATTCCATATATCTTAGGCGGAAAATTTTATATTAATTTTATAGTGAATGTTCATTCATTTAGGCGGAGAAGACTAGAAGCAACTGAATGGACTTGGTCTGGCATGCTATTGATCCATCTATATATATTTGTCCAAATACAAGGATAAATAAATCCTTGTTAAGTTTTGTTTGTAGAGAAAAGAACAAGATTAGAACCATATGGTTTCTTGATATTTGGTCAGAAGAATATACTGTAAGATGATCACTAGAGCGCGCATACTTTGGTGTAGTTGTGGACTTTTTAGGGTTTTATAAGGCATTGGCGGTGGTTGTTTGCATAAATTGGAAGGGGTTGAATGTGGAGAAGGTTTGTGTTCATTTATCAGAAATTCAGAGATTCAACTGGAAACGTCTTATCAAGTCTGATGATTTGATCCTTTTTTAAAAAACAGAATAGATAAATCATATTTTTATTAATTAAGTGCAAATGCATTACATGAGAACCCTTATTACATAAGATTTATAAATGGGTAATAATAACAAGGCCCTGTTACTGTTGCAAGGATCATGGTGCACTGTCATGGTGTAACCGGTCTCCATGAGTGCACGCCCTCTTTAGTAATGATTGGGCTAGCTCTAGCTACATCAAACCATGATAATAGGAGAAAGTTTGTGGTTATGTTGCATCAAACCATGATAAGCAGTAGGTTGTTCTTTACTAAGGATTTCCGGCACCATCGGTGCCATCCATCGCCTCACCGCCCTAAGCTTCACTTTCTCACGTAGCGCTAGGGTTCTTGCTCATCCCCACTAAAAATACTTGAAAAATCTAGAAATTTATGGGAAAGCTGATTAGCAGTGAGATTGCCTAGGTGATGAAATTGAGAAAAGGCGGCTAAAATCCCATTCAAAGTGGGAGAATTGGGAATTTGGGGATGAAGCTTTTTGATATTGGGGATAAGATCAAAGGGACAAGAAGCAATCTTAGAATTTATTTTCAGTTTTTTTCTTATATATTGTCTAACTCTACCTATCGGCGTGGCGGTCCCAAGCCTGATAAAGGAGTAGGGTTGCGAGTAGGTTGGACAGTAGACATAAAACTTTGTCAAACACCTAATATAAATTCCTGCATTACAAATATAGCGTTGGGACGTGCCCACCTAGGCAACCTTAGCTATATCTGCACTTTGGGTGTAGTGTTAAATGAGCAAGGGGTTCCATGGCATGCATGCGGGTATGATGGAGTATAAACAAGGGTTCCCACATCATGGATGGGTGTGGGTAAAGAGTTAGTCTCGCCACATTGGGCGCCGGATGTGGTGACAAATAGGCAAGGGTCCTCGCATCTTAATGGGCCGGGTGGAGTAAAGAAGCTAGTCCATGAGGTAGGATTATGATTGGTAGTTGGAATATAGGCTCTTTGGCCGGAAAGACTATGGAGTTAGTAGACACTCTAAAAAGGAGAAAGATAGATATAGTGTGTTTGCGAGAGACTAGGTGGATAGGAAACAAGGCTAGAGATTAGTAACACATGTTTATAAATTATGAATGCTTGTGGAAGGGATAAACATAGGAATGGTGTAGGAATTATTGTGGAACAAAATTAAGGACAAAGTGGTTGGGGAAGTGAAAAGGGTAGGAGAAAGGATTATACATTTGAGGCTAGTGTTGGGGAAAGAGACAATCAACATAGTAGTGTGTATGTGCTCCCAAGAAGTAGGTTTAGAGGGAAGAAGTTAAGGAAGCTTTGAAGTTAAGCGAAAATTTGGATGAGGTAATTTAGGGATTCCAAGTGGGCAAGAACTTTTATCGAGGGAGATCTTAATGGGCATGTGGGTAGTCTCACCATTAGTGGCTCACGATCAAGTCCATGGAGGTTATGGGTATGGCAATAGGAATGAGGAAGGAAAAACTATTTTAGATTTGCTTTGGCTTATGATTGATATTGACCAACACTTGCTTTAAAAAGGAATCACATTTGATTACGCTTTAGAGTGGGGTAACCATAGCAGCGGATAGAGCTTCCTCCTTACAAGAAGAAGGGATGGAGTCTATATGTAAAGATTACAAGGTTATCTGCTGGCGAAGTCTTAACTACCTAACACTTATGCATTTATTTGGGTTAGTGGTGTTGGATGTGAAGAAAAGAATATGAGTGGGGAAACAAGAAAGAAGGGTTAAAATGACAACATAGGATTAGATGGTGGGGTTTTGCTTTACCGAGAGTGACTAACAAATTAATATTTAGGAATAAAATATGGGAAAGAGTCAGTTGGAAAAATGAAGATGATGATGATCTGGAAACAAGCTAACTTATGGGAGAAGCTGATGGTGAAAGCGTTATGTGAGGAAGGTAGGGAGTGAGGTCCTAAAGGGGTGTCTAAGAGACTAGGACCTCGACCATCAAGCCGGGAATAAATGGTGGGAGTGGAATAGAAAGAGGTCAAAAAGACTATTACAAGAGAAATATATATTGAGTACGAAAGTTATCCGCGATTAAAAGATGGGTGAAGCCTTGGAAAAATATAAGAAGGCAAAAAGAGGCCAAGAAAGCGGTTAAAGCACGAGGCCCGAGGTAAATCTTTTAGGCTGATTTGTATCAAAAGGATTCGGGGACTTGAGAAGGGAAAATAGGGAAATGTATAAAGAGATACTTGCGGTTAAGAGATAAGAAGGGAAGGATCTGAACCAAGTAAGTGCATTAAGGATGAGTCTCAACATGTCTTGTGAGGAGATAAAGGAGATTAAGGAGAGATGGAGAAGTTATTTTGATCACCCTATTTGTCCAATATAAGTCATTGAGAGGATAATTTTGTAGATCCTTATGCATGATGGTGGTAGAGAGGAACCATTAGATATACCGCAGTAGAGATCGGAGCCTAGAGTAGAGGTCAAAGAGGCGCTAAAAAAGTATGGAGAAGGTTGGGAAAGCACACATGGCAGGATGGTATCCCGATTGAAGTTTAGGGTAAGTGTCTTGAGTGAATTAGAGGTATTATGTATAGCGCCAGGACCCGATTCGGGACACTGAGGCTGATGTCGCTGGAGGCAGACCGCCTGTGGCCAGTACGTAGAGAGCGGGCCCTTACAGGATACAAGGCTAAGTGTGCTGGCAGATAATGTCTGAAAATAAACAAATTGAATTTGGTATTCAGGAAATAAAAGCGAGTTCAGCGGAAAAGAAAAGTAAATAACAAGGGTTCAGAGTACCCATACTGACAATGCACGGAGACCCACTAAGAGAGGGGACCTACAAAACATAATATCTCACTCTTGAAAAGCCAGCGAGAAAAGATAGACAAGGTCCTCGGGGATACACTCGCACTAAAATGTCATACTGAGCCCAGCGTGGATAAATTTCGGCTCACCTGCGTGTCGATTGCTCCTGCAGCCTCCGGAGATGCATGTAAGCAGAAGCGGGGAAAAGCAGAAGTCTGCATGAGCTTTTGAATGGAAAGCTTCAGTAAGTACCCATACGCGGGGTTCAAGAAATATGATATCAACAAAATGAATATCAAAAGCGAGCTTCAGGCGCACGCGCTTCATAAGCGAAACCACTAAGGAGGTCTATCACAAAAATAGCAAGATACTTGCGACTCCTGGCTGTAAGTGAGTTCAGCCCAGGAGGCTCCTGGCGTCTCCCGGTGGAATTTTGCAGTCACCAGGTAGTAGACACTGCTTTGAGAAGCGAGCTTATCCAGGTGCATCACAGGCCCTCGGGTCATGTGCAGTAAGCGCCACTTTGTCTCTCATGTAGAACCGCGGTTGGGTGATCGACCAGTTGTGACTATGGGACATCAGGGGAACTCTCCCTCGGCTGGGAGTGCTTGGGAGCGTCCGAGGGTGTCCGGGTCCCCTAACGGCTCTACCAAAATTTGGAGGCTCACTTTGACGGTCCATTGCAGAATCAGGGACGAAGGACGGTCTGATACAAGTAGGGATCCCAACATCCCCAAAACAATCAAACATACTGCTATATATGGATTTCAACAAAATTCATGGAAGCATGTATGGAAACATGATATGTCTTAACAAAGACATGCAATAAAATCCACTGAAGGAAGGGAGGAGGAGCAAAGGCGTGATCGACATGCAATAACAAGGTCAAAGAATACTGCATTCCCGAAAGAGTAAAGGTACTAGGTACGGAGAGTACTTACCTAAAAATGCGCAAGAGTACTGGGTTGCTCCAAGGGACTTACACGACGTACATCAAGTCAATGCACGGTAAGATAATCCTATTCTCGATAAGTTATTTGGTCTACATGAAGCTTGATAAAACTACCATGCATGCTCTCTCACGGGCCCAGAAGTCCGACTTGTGGAGCCTTCTCTACCAGCGTTCCTATGTCACATACACTTTGGTTAGATCCTTGTAACAGTTGATTCGAACCAACCTTGCAGTTCATCTTCTTGATTTATCGGTTTCATCTTCTCAATTAATTCAATTGTACATTTTAATTAACACTTGTAAGTTAATTAATCTACTATTTGACTTTTAAAGCTGGTCCCTTGATTAGTTATTAGTTTAGCTAATTATTTAATCTCCTTAGATTTGGATTTGGACTCAATCTTCTTTAACTAGTCGGCTCCAGCCATTTTATTAATTAATCTAAATTGGTTATTAGTTAGTTCTCCAACTAAGTAGTTGTTGATTAATTCAGTAAAATTAATTGTCCGTTTTGATCGCATTGCACATAAATTTATTTCTTTTTATTGAATTCCCACCATTTTGTGGCCTCACCTTTTTAATTTGATTAGTCCTATTAATCAAAGGCTACTTAGCCAAATCCAAGTTGTGGAGGCCCAAGCCAACCTCAACTTGGATTACGTCCATCCGCTTATTAGCTTGCTTATCTGTTCAAAACCAAACTCTTCTCCTCAATTCGTTAGATTCTGTTTTTAGTTGATTAATCTCAATCAACTATCATTACCAATTGATTAATTAAACTATATCTCATTCATTGATTAATTAATCAATTAATTAGATCTTAACTAACTTACCAACCCATTGATTGTCAGGAAATTAATTAATTTAATTAAATTA
>CM048818.1:58248228-58337882 GCA_026586065.1 Dioscorea zingiberensis
TTAACGGACTTAGATGCCGGATCCGCATCCGAATCCGCAGCACCTGGATCCGCTTTCCATTCCACCCCGGCCGTCACTCCGCTTCGCCTTCTTCTGCTCCAAAACCCAGGTTCCCGGATAACCCCCAGGAATCCGAAGCTAATGCCGTCCTCTCTCGCCCTTCTACTGTACTCCGATCTCCGGCCATCCCCACTTCCTGCCTCTCATCTAGGAGTTTCTCTCTATCCTCCCCTCTGGATCCGCCACCCTCCTCGTCATCTCCGGGGATCGCCATCCACGCCGCACCATCGCCGCCTCCCAGCAATCGTCCACCACACGCCCCCTCTGGAAAAGGATGATTTCATTTCTAGGGTTTTGAAGGGGAGAACCCTAGCCAAGTCAAGGCCAAGTTCCTCGTTGGCGACCGGCTCCCTCCACACTCCGGGAGAAGCAGCAGCAGTCTAACCAATCCAAAATTCTCCAGCTCTTGAAGCCGTATATACTAGGGATGCGAAGGGGGCGAGGGAGAGGAGGGTTCCCACGCGAGGCATTTAGAGCTTCGACCGGTGGTATCTTAAGGAGATTTTGAGGGGGAGTTCAAGAGGAAGCTCTATGTTCCCGAAAGAGGTGCTTCAGGGAGAGTTGTGTCAGAAGGGGAGGAATTTGAGGAAAGAACTTGGAGGAACTTCCCGTCTGCATACGAGTTTTGAGGATTTACAAGAAGCACCTCAAGGGCTGATAAGGTGAAAGCTCTTGACATCCTAAATCGGTGGCTGATGAGTTTAGGGATTTTGTGTGGGTGGATTTGAAGGAGATTCCGGAGAGATAAGAAGGAATCTACAGGAAGACAGAAATGGTTTGAAAAATCAAACTTTTCACTTGCCTCTACTGTTTGTTTTTCCGAGTGGAATGAGCTGATTCATTTTTTCCTTTTCTTTCTTCTTGCAGGAGGCGAATTAAGTTGAAGATGCAAACCAAGTGCGGAGAGCAGTCATGGAGGCAGTACAAGGGACCACGAGTATGGAGATTGAGAAGCACACTGGCACTGTGGAGTTCTTTATCTTGAGGTCATGGAAATGCTAGCCTTTTCCTATATCTAGCTGAAGTTTTTACTGGTGGAATAGGTGAGTGATCTTTTAGATAATGTATTATGGCGTCTCTGATGAATTGCACCTGTAATGCAGTCATATGGCAGAGGGAAACTCCCAGGAGTACCCTCACCCTGTGCCAGCTTAGCTTCTATATCTAGCAGAATGATGGTTGGAGGCTTTGGGATGGTGGTGACTGCCCTGATGGCTGCTGCAGCAGCAGTGAATTGCAGGAGTTTGCTTGGCACATCACTGCAGCACAGGCCTTGCTGCCACTTGTTTCCTGTATGCTGCACTGCTGTTGTTTTTGTTTGTATGGCCTCTTGTAGGGGGAAACCCATGCATAAAGCTGGTGTTACTTGCCATAATTTTGAACATTTTGGGGATGAGGTTTGCGGGAGGAATATAGTTGATATGTTCAGTGATGGAGGTTTCTTCTCAAAGAGGGCATTTATAGAATTTCTACGCACTTTTGGTAGGTGTGTCTGCCAGCCTTGAGAATGATGGGAAACCTATCATACTAGTTGGTTTTTAACACTATGGTCCCTTCTTGTTCGATTTACTCTATCAAAGGGAGGCCAAAAGAGGCACTTCAGGAAATGGGTACTTACTGCCTTTCCTGATTTTATCAGTGCGATGCTTTACATGTGTGCTTTCTAGATTGAGGGATGGTGCATGTTTGCATAGTTGGATTTCATCTTCTTACGTTTGTCTCATCTACTCCTGTATGTTTCAATGCAGGACATTTGGCAAGGGATGATAGGAAATTTGGACAGTCCAAACCACAAGCCCGAGGTTGATGCTTAGGTTGAATTTTTTCTAAAAGCTGGCCTTTATATCTCCAAGATGGAATAATTAACTTAACCTTGTTACATGCAAGGCTGCAAGAATAAAAAAGCATGCCAGTTCTAATCTCCACATATCTATGTTCATTTTCTAACGAGGAGTTCTACCACAGGAGTTAAATTTAAGTGATGCTTAGCAGGAATTGATGCATTGAAGCTGTGGAGGAACTCCAGGAGGTAAGAGGTTCCAGAGGAATTTAAGATATTTTCCCACTTTTCATTTTTTACTTGTAATTCTTTTTGTATATTAAGCTAGAAAATTTGCGGTAATTGGAAACGTATAATATGTTTTTAATGAAGTTTACATGCCTTTTTCATCATGTTAATGCAGTTTGGAAAATATTAGGTTATAATATCCAAACCCACAATTTTTCATTCTATGCAAAACATCTACTTTTTAAGTGATTGAAGAGTCTGCTGCTAAAATTATATATAATAGATTTTTTGAGAAGTTTCCTTAGTTTTACCTTTGATTGATCTAAGAGATTTCTATTAATTATGTAAGTATGGATTTTACAACAAGCAGAACCTGTATATCAAACCTCCTACCTACTCAGATCTCCAAAAGTTAGTTAAACCATTAACAGTTTATTTGAAGAAGTAGCAAACTTGAATTACTCATCGTACTTTCTTTTCATACAAAGAAACATTTTTTAAAAGCTGTCCACTATGGATTTGCATTTGCTTGATCCATAAACTATTTTATCCTTGTAATATATATCTGGCAGCCAATAATAAATCCATAAGTAGTCAATCAATTTTATTGCACTACTTTTCAATTTTTTTTTTTTGTGCATGATCCTCCTAACTTCTGACTGACTATATTAATTAGTTGGTTGGGTATTTGGAAAGAATCCAGAATTGTTTGATAAGAATGGGAATAAAACCTCCTCTGCATACTGGTGATCCTTTTTGGAGGGTCACTCACTCGGATAGTGGGAAGGTCAGTTGTCTTTTTCCAATAATAAAAGCGTCTGTAGACTGCAATTGAAGTTCATGCTAACTTTTTCCTTTTTCTTTTGCTCCCTAGAGCTCTAGGTTGCCAAAAGCAATTTGCTGGGTGAAGCGCTTGGTAGCCTACCATTTTATCAAATGGCAGGGGTTCTGAATTTGTTGAAGTTCCTAGTTGGTGTTAGGTTCTGCCAGAATACGAGATTTGTTATTCCAAAAGGGCAAAAGAGTAGTAATTTTATTTACCTGAATTATGTATTTAATATTTGTTCATCATCATGTCCAGAAAAGAATGACTAATGACCTTACATGAGCCTTACTGGAAAGGGAATCTAACCAGCATAGATTTTGCCTAAAATTGCCTTCGAAGTTGGTCATGAAAGCTTCAAGCTACAATTGACTGCAGTTATTGTGAGTAGAAGAAATGAAGAAACTAGAATTTAAGTTCCTTCCTCTCTGGGAAGAGAAGTTTCCACTTATACATTTGTTTTTTTTTTCTTTTTTTCTAACAGAACTTATACATCTTCACTATTAGAAATTATTTGATGCTTTTTGATGGTGTTCATTGTTGTTTGAACATATCTGTTTAATGCATTTTAGTACATTTCTATGTGCAGGTAAATAAACCTTCAGTTGTGTTTATTGATGAAATTGATGCATTAGCAACCAGGTACGAACATCTAGTGTCTGCAGCATATGTAATTAATATGAATTCTCAGACTTTCCATGTACACACTATGTTGTTTGTATATGATCAAAATTATTTTCTACTGAAGCATAATAGGAAGCAAATTCTCTGCTTGCTATAGTTCCTTGATCAGTTAAATTTTATCATTTGATAGTACTTAGTTTTATTTTTAGATCTAGATGGAGAATTATCTTCAAACCAAAAATTATCAGTGTCACGCAGAAAATTCCACTCAACTATGCAAATTCTTGCTATCACAACATTTGAACTATTTTTTGTTTAAGTAAGATATAAATTCTAGGACTGCAATTTGAGGTTTTATTAAATAGATTATATGTATTTGGATGAGCAAGAGAAATAGTTTTTATACTTGATCTTGATTGCCGAGGCGTCAAGGGATCTTTAGTGAATCTACCAACTATCTTTATAATCTTGCAACTCAAGAGAGGGAGACTACACTCAACCAGACTCTTGATAGAGCTTGATGGGTTTGATACGGAAAAGGTGTCATATTCTTGGGTGCTACCAATGCATGGATTTGTTAGATCCTGCACTTCTTAAGACCAGGTAAACAGCCAGACCGTAAGGTGTGTTCTATGTAATTTTGTTCCCAAATGCTTTCTGGTTATAGACCATTTGTGCTGCTGAATAAAAAATTAATTATATGTTGGAAACATGATGTTCATTTTCTGTAGTTCCAGAACATTTAGTACTTAAATTTTTGCTTCAATATTCCAAAGATATGTACCATAGGAAAAGAAAAAAGAAAAAGGAAAGAATAGGTGGCATATAGTATTATGCCAACCAGAATCCATAGAATGAAGCTATTGACTCCAATAGCAATCTAAATTTAACGAAGAAAGTCTACTTTACATTGCACTTTCCCACTGCATGGCCATTTTTCCTTATTCCACCTCTGTCCTTCTCAGATCACGAATCCGTCCTCCGGGGGCAAAGGGCGATTGGACATTTTGAAAGTTCATGCTCATAAAGTTCGAATGTCACCATCTGTTGACCTCTCAACCTATGCTCAAAATTTACCTGGTATGTAGTCCATCTTACAGGTCTTCTTTTGTTATGTCATGTTCCATATGAACTCCCAAGTGCATTTGATAGAGCTTTAATCATCTCCTTTATAGCATCCTGGAATATCATATAAACCATTTGATTCTCATCCTATTTGGTTGTGACTAGCATGTCCATTTACTACAGAACATGCAACTGCTCCTCTGGCTATTGGGTAGAAGCATTTATTTTGTTTCAAAATGCTGTACTTGGGCAAAAATACCTTTTAGGGTCATATACTTGGAGCATACACACAAAAATCTGAGAAAATACCCCTGTGACATGATCTGTTTGTTATGTTACTGATAAATCTCCTAGATTGAATGGATGAAATGATTGTCATAAGTTGACTTAGATTAAATGTGCCCATAACTCTTCAACCATCCAGCTCAATAACTCTATTATTTTTATGTCTCTGAAGTAGTTCCATAGGTCTGAAAATTATTGTAAAATCAGGGTGGACAGGAGCTAAGTTAGCCCAACTAACACAAGAGGCAGCACTGGTAGCAGTCCGAAATGGACATGAGTCCATCCTTCAGTCAGACATGGATGATGCAGTTGATAGATCTGACAGTAGGGCCAAAGCGTGTAGAATTGAATTGGGACATCAGGGACAGTGTAGAAGGGCTGTCACTGAGGTTGGAGTTACTATAACATCACATTTGTTGAGGCGGTATGAAAATGCAAAAGTGGAATCCTGTGAGCGTATTTCTATCATTCCACGTGGTCAGGTATCCTTCTTTTGCTGATGATCTCTTGAATTATATATTAGATGCAATCTGGGGAGGTATATAACTGCTTTTAAAATGCTGAATGGTATTTGCAGTCACTCTCTCAAATTGTATTCCATCATCATTTGATGAAGAATCTTACATATTTGAAAGGAAACCTCAGTTGTTACATGTAGTCTTCAGGTCAGTCTTTTGGATGATTAGCCATGTGCTTTCCCTGTATAATTGAATCTCACTCCCTCTATTTTTGTGTGATGCATTTTCTTGTATAAAGGTACTTTTGGGAGGGAGAGCTGCAGAGGAAGTAATATATGGTGGGGATACATCTAGAGCCTCCATTGAAGTATCTCAGATGCCACTTGTCTTGCTCGTAAAATCCTAACCATGTGAGTCCCTACACTTATCTATGATCCCACTACTATTCCTGCCCTTCTTTGTGTAAACCTTTTTTCATCATCTTACAGTTGGAATTTGGAAAATCCTATGACAATTCATGGGAACCCTTCCCTGGAAGAAGAAAGCTAGCTTTGTCGGTCCAAAGGTTGGATTTTGAAGGTTCCCTCTCGATGACTATGGTCTAATTGAACCTCCAATCAACTTGAGTTGGATGATGGGGTTGCCCAGAACTGAAAGAACTTTTGCATGACATGTATGAAGAAAACAATTACCCTACTGAGAAACCACTTAGCAGCTTCTGAAAACAGTGAAGGTATCCATCTTCATTTCTTTTGCAACTTTTCTTTACCTTGTCATCAGTGTGGGGTAATACATGCATATCAGTTTTTTTATGCAAATGATTGATATATTCCAATACAAGAAAGAATACAGGAATACAAGCTGAAAACCTATAAATACAATTAGTACACACAACCATATGTTTGTGTGCTCACTCCTAAATCTTGGACGTATTGTTTTTGCAAAACATACCAACATCATTGACATTGAGCCACATATTTCATAGATGGATTTATTCTGCAGGAAACATACCAACAATGTACTTTTTCCTTGGTGTCTGTCTATACAGGTGCTTTTGGATAACAAGGAGATTAATGGCGACCAAATTGAATTTATCATAGATAGTTATCCTGCAGAAACGCCAGTGAATCTCGTTTTGGAGGAGAAAAATCCAGGCAACCTCCCAGACTTCCATATGGAAGTGGAGCATGATGAGGGTGTTATCCTCCTTAGCCCCATTAACAGAGGTTGTATAGTCACAATGGATTTGATCTGCCACCTAATCTAATGGCATTAGATTTCACAAATCCACATCACTTTTTCTCTGTTGCCATTTTTTGTTGCCAACGTGAGTTATAGATTAGTTTTGAGTACATCTGGCCAGGGAGGTTTTCTTTCTTTCTTTTTTTTTTTTTTGAAGGAAGGGAGGTTTTCTTACAATGAATCAATTTTTGCATGGCATGGTGTAACATGGATTGTTGTATACGCCTGCATCTCTTTTTAACTTCCTTTTAAGATCTAATTATAACAAAGAAAAACTACTGAGTAATGATTGAACAACTTGATATTGCAAGTGATTTACAACTCAACTTAAGCATTCCAGAATAATAAATTATTCTACCGGTAAGTAGCAAAAAGTCCTTTTATTTTTTGCTACTTACTTTTAAATCCTTAGGTGTTTACTATGTAAGTTTGAGGGTGTGTTTTGGTCCCTGATAATAGTGCCAAGGATTTTTTTGATAATTTTCCCTAAATTCTAATAGCTGTTATTTATTCCCGTTTTTTTATTTATTTATTGTTCTTTTTTCTCACTCCAACAACTCTCTTTTCTATAAAAAAAAATTAATTAATAAAACATTTATTAATTATTATATTGAATTTATGTATTTATTTTGTGTTGATGTAATGCATTTGCTAAGCCATTTTGTCATTATTGTTGTACAAAATATTGTATAAAAACATTTAAATAATTCATCGATTTAAAAATGGATTTCTATATATTTTTCTTTTATCAAAGCAATTCTTATCTTTTAGTTTTTGAAAAAATAAATCCTTCATGAAATGATATACCTCATTAACCAAACACACTTTTTATTAGTCTTCGGATCAATTTTATTTTTTTTTTAAACAACCAGAGTTGAAGGCTGACCAAACGGCCAGCATCTCAAACGGTCTCAATTGACAAACAAACCAAGATGGCCAGAAGAACAGAAGTGCGAACATGAACCCCATGCCCATCCGAAACATACCAGCATTGTCCTCTCGATCTCATCCTCCAAGTCTCTCCAGCAACAAAAGAATGACTCATTATAAATATTTACAAGATTTGTTCTCTTATCTTGTAGTAATTCCTATCATCCGCGATTAAAAGAAATTAACAGGTGCCCCCCATGATCCATCAATAGCAAGGTTCTATGTATGAATCTCAGTACACTATTAATATCATCTTTTTCTTATGTATGTATGGGAACAATTGTTAGAATGCCTGCCAAACTAGAAAGACACTAGAGCACAACTCATGTACAGAACAAATAGTGACAGTGGTCATAGTTCACATGTTAGCAGCTCCAGAAGCAAGAAGCTCTGGTTCCACTTCAGGATCTCCATCAGACTTTTCATGAGTCATCTGTAACACAACAACATGCTAACTCAATATTTTGAAGTAGAGACTGACACTATGAATGATTAGCTTTTCGGATTGAAGGAGAACTGAGGAAAAAAGAAGAAGGATGTAAACAGGAAAACCACTCTTCCTGTGCTTTGTTAAATGAATAAGACAGGACGAGCAAGGAAATGAAAGACTGTCTTCAAAAGAACTTGAGAATAAGGTCTCGGGAAAAACTAAAATGGTTTCTAAGGGGTATGGTCAGTCAAGGACCCGTATGGACTTAAAGCAAGCATTTCACTCCAGTAAGCATGTGGCAGCTATAACGGTTAGAATCATGGTCTGGAAGTCTAAACCAGACCACAACCAAATAATTTCAACCTAAGTTTATAAGATCCTGTCATGATAAATTTTGGCTTGTGTGTTAATAAAATAACCCAAGACTATATTATCGAAAAGCAACAAAACAGATTTCATAAATGCAAGCTTTAGTTACACTCAAAGCTAGTACTAAGAAAATGTTAGAAATGCTTGTATAATTATAAGTCCTGGCACATACCCCTGGTTCTTTTCCATCTTGTTGAGAGAGGTATTGTTCCAATGCCCTCTCCCCATATAGAATTTTAGCTCCACAACAGCGAGAATTAGAAGATCTCACAGACTCCTCATCTACCACCACAGCATCTATTTTTTCTTTCCCTGTTCTTGTGTCAGGAATCTACAAAAAAGAGCACAAATGAAAATAACACCTTTAAATAAGTAAGGCCAAAAATAGAACTTGCAGAATTTGAGTTACAACATGATCAAATGTAATTGGAAGATATTACAAACCTCATACATTGCTTCCATCAAAATACTCTCCAATATTGACCTCAGCCCTCTTGCTCCAGTATTTTTAGCCATTGCTTTCTTTTGCAATTAGTCCGGGAGAAAGCGTTATTGGTAAAATGAAGTTTGACCTGACATATTGAAGTGCTTAATGAATAATAATAGTTCACTTGAAGATTAAAAGAAAAGTGAGAAATCTAGAGCTTACATCATTCATTTGAAACAACTTTTTGTATTGTCTTCCAAGAGCATTTTTGGGTTCTGTAAGAACCTGAAAGGAATCACAACAAACATCTATTTGTTTTATCAGAAGCTCTAGAGAAAGTTTTGCAGCACTTAGATGCATCAACATTATACAGTATTATAATTTAAACATGACCATAATGCATGGATTAAATAAATATTAAGTATTAAAAAAATAAAATATGAATTGAATCAGATTGAAATTTTCTTTTATTTGATTTTCAAGGTCAAATTTGATTTAGAAAAAACAAATTGTGAAAGACAAATGTCTAGTGATGGTTGTCTGAATGATACAATTGGACAAGGCAGCTACCTGAACAAGTTGATTCTCATTCAGAGCAGATAAGCTAGTTAATATTGGAAATCTCCCAATAAATTCTGGTATTAGACCATATGCTATCAGATCCCCGCTTTCAACCTGGACCAAGTTGAAATTTTTTCGTAACAACATCTCAGACAAAGCTTAGATCAATTTCTAGAAAACAAGTTTATCAGCCATAACATGAACCCATAATGCACCATGCCACTTACAGATTCCAATAATGATGATGTGATAAATGCATTTGTCAGACCACCAGTTCTCATGTTTGCACGCACGGGTGCCCCAAATCCGAGGGAAGAATCTTGCCGCCTGCCATGGAAAATAACTTATTAAAGCTTCCTGAATAACCAAAGGAAGTAAAATGTTCCTAACAAGATAACGTGCTCTTTTACCTTTCTGAAATTGTTTTCCAGGTCAATGAAGGCGCCTCCACATATGAAGAGAATATCTTTTGTATCAATCTTCCAAGGGCCACAGATATATTAGCTTCTTATCATTATCAACAAAAATTCTAAGCTGATAAATGACAACAGAAAAAGAAACCAAAGGACAATGAATGCACCCTACTTCAATTGAAAAATGGCACAAACATCCAACTCAAAAACTCTAATTATTATTTGAGAAGCACCCATGCCATGTCTCATTTTTTTTTCTTGATGTTAGGAAGTTTCTTTTCCAGTCTTGCTAACACCATACATTATTCAGTATGCTTACTTATATAGGACTAGACACTTCAATCATTACCAGCATTTATATCTTTCAGAAAATTATAAACAAGTTTCAAGAATCTTGGGTAGTTGCAAAGTTTGTCTTCCATATGCATGATAATGTGCTTTATAGACAGTTTGATAACTTTTTATTTAAAGCTAACATTTGCAGGTATCTGCAAAATAAATTACACCTTCATTACCAATTCAAAATGCTTTTTCACAGTTTATATGATTTATTTATCACTTTAATAATGATATTTATAAAGGTTCTTCTTAGAAAAAAATTGTCAATCAATCTAAGGTTATTTTGAAGGATGCATATCCTCTTCCATTAGAATACAAGCATGCAACTGATCAATTGGAAGCTTGGAGTACCTGAATATTGTCACCTGCGTGGATGCTTTTCGAGCTCCTTTCTGAGGGCACATTGACAACCTATGAACCAAAAATCAGCTTTTCGAGAAAAAATAAATCCATTGATTTTTCAAATGACAGTATACGGTCAGGTTGGAAGCAATAAAGAGATAAAACAAAGAAAAGCTGATTTTCCAAAACAGACAGGGAACTACAATATACAATGGAATGAAAGCAGTTGTGTTTAAAAGGGAGTGATTAGAAGTTCTAAGAAATTGCAGTCACCCATTAGTTTTTCTGACTTCAATTCCTTGTTAGTTTATCAACATTTGACATGGAAAGAACATCACTAGTAATGCATATACAAATTGAGACAAGGAGCCATCTTCAATATCATGTTAATCTAAAGAAGCTTGCTTAAGAAAGCCTCAAGACTTGTCAAAATAGGACCGAAATATGTAGAGTGGGGAACTTCCATTGAATAATGACTGGTCAGCAACATCTGGAATAATATCAAAACATACCTCCAAGGCCTCAAGTTATAGATATATGATGCATAGCAAATGCCATACTAATGAAACTGTAGAGGTAAATATGATGATAAAATGCATGGGACCTATGATGTATGCGATGAAAAGGGATATGAGTGCTCACAGTTCCTTCAAGCATTTTCAAAAGTGCTTGTTGAACACCCTCACCAGATACATCTCTGCTGATGTTGAGGCTCTCTGCCTGATAATGAAAAACAGGAGGTTATATAATGGAGATGAGATAAACTGAGGAATTGTAACATTTTAGTTACAAATTGCTTCAAAAGGACCTTCTTGGTGATTTTATCAACTTCATCAATGTACACAATACCCTGCGCAGCTGCCACATTGAAGTCAGCGGCCTGAGAAACAAAAGAAACATATCTTCCTATAAATATATTGCAAACAATAATTGAAAGGGAATGAATTAAATTTAACCATAAAAATGAGCCACAAGCCTTCATGTAGGATCCACAACAATAGCTATCAACTTTTCATAATAACATAACTGAAATATAATCGTAATTTCTTTAATAAGTTTTTTTTTCCATATGAATATAGAATGCAAGATCATGGTAAATAATAACATGAATTGTAGAATTATCTTACGAAAAACCTCATCCCAACAATGTATGAGCCCCCTCAATGTCATAATATCAGAAAAATAAGGAGTTCAGACACAGCAGGCAAAAAAAAGTACCATCAGAAGCTTGTATAATATAGACTCCACATCCTCACCAACATATCCTGCCTGTAAAATAGTGTAAGCATGGTCACAATCAAGAATCCATAAAAGGAAGATAATATCTAATGAAGCCTCTTTTACTGTATACTAAATAGCTTGGTTCATTAGCTTACAAACAATATAAACAATATAAGAAGATGCCACCAATCTTTTAGTTAAAACTGCTATGATCGTCACTATGACAAGATTGATGTTTGCACACCTTCAAAATAGTGACAATGTATGTCTCACACAAAAAAATAGTAACATGCTCATTTTCTGATTGAAGGAAATTAACCATTTTCACATATATATTAGCAAGTGGAAAACAAAGTCGTGAGGAATCAGATGATTGAAAAATGGGATAACATGCAAATCATACTGCTGCATTAGAGCACAAGGTCATGAATTTAATCTTACATCAATAACTAGAAAATAGAAGGATGTAGTATTGCTAAGAATAATCCTTCTCGATTATACGGAAGACATACTTGAACACCGGTATAATGGTACAGAGCATGATTCAGTTCACTATTCAGATGAAGCCAAAAGTATAAAATATAAGTTCAAAAATGGAGTGCCATACTACCATTACTAAGATCAAACACTAATTTGATGAGATGAAGAAACCCTCATATATTGAATAATGGTGTGAAATGAAACAAAACCAATTCGTTACATCAATGGCTACAGCATCACAAAGACTCAAAATTATTTTGATGTAGTAGAAAGATCTGGAGTAATCAAAGTAATGAATGAGCACACCTGGGTGAGTGTGGTTGCATCCGCAATAACAAATGGAACATTCACAAAACGTGCCAAAGTTTTTGCTAGTAATGTTTTCCCTGTCCTTGAAGAAATGTTAGAGGTGTATAAGTACACATTCTAATCACACAATTTAAAATGTACCTAAAAATTGGCTAGAAAATGCTAAAATAAGAATGACTGTCAAGTCTTTTGCATCTATTCGATTCTAGAGTTTACATTTCTACTACTGAGGATTGTATCAAAGAAACACCTAATAATTATTTATGGGATATAGATATGAGAAAACATATGCAAGAAACAATCATTTAGGCAGATTAACGAGAAGTTTGAATAATCAGTTTAATAATAAGTTCATGACAATCTAGAGAGTCAGTTTCATTTAAATAAGTTCATGACAATCTAGAGAGTCAGTTTCATTTAAAGACACAACAGCATTTATTTAAATGCACAAGTCTAGACTCCGTTGCCATGAGATGATGCATGTATGATTCATGGTCAATTCAGAAGTTGAGAACAATGTATTGGATCAACTTATTTCACAAATCCTGTCCACAAATAAGGCAATGACACAGTTATGGCATGCTAAAGGATTAAATCCTGCAAAATATGAAGTACTGGAATTTTGATTAAAATAGATAAGCATATATAACAGTGAATTTCCAGATCTGTTGGATTTTTCTCTTATATAGACTGAAATTGGGATTTTTAGATCATGCTGAACAAGCGCATTCAAGTTGCAAAATCATAGTCCTTAATTACCAAGAAATTTAATCATCATTGGATGTCTTTGGACTGGTGATGAATGTGAAAACACACAGGACTAACCTAAAGAAGAATGACATATCTAAATATCCACATCACCAACAGCATCACTGAAGATTTAATATACAGCAACCATAGATACCTGATCCGGTTGGACCCATTAAAAGAATGTTGCTTTTCTCAAGTTCCACAGTATCACTGTCACTTGCATTAGCTTCGCCATTATTTGAATCTCCTGCAGGCCTAGACCGTAAATTTATGTTAGGAAGATATCATTCACCTGCACTTGTAAGTTTTGCTTCATGATACAATTCAACAGTGTGCAATTAATATTATAGTGAGAAAAAATAAATAAAATAAAATAATTAAAAAAATAGAGGAAATGATGATAGACACATATGAGAACATGTGTTGAGTATCTAACCACTTTGATAGTGACTCATGATAGATCCTCTTATAATGATTGTAGACTGCCACAGAAAGCACCTGCTAGCAGTAAATCAGGTTAACTACTAGGCAAAGCCCAAACTGATGTTACAATGTAGAGAACATTCATCAGACAAAGTATATATCTAAGGGTATTCCATGAGCCAGTGAGGAGACAACATAAAAAAAGCATAAAAGACAAACTGATTTATGCTATTTTTATGCTTTGGATATCCTTTTTAAGCACAAGTGTCCTCTTCCATCAGCATGGACTTACTGGTTTCAATCAGACCTAAATCATTTCCTACATTTAGTTGTTTTTCTATCAACAGATTTTACTATAGGAAAATAGAATACATAAATACTAGTTGATGTAATTTCAATGAGAACAAAAGGAACACCTTGAATATTGTGTGCAGTTCAGTATCTTGTAAAATAGAAAACTAACAACAAATGCATAAATAAATGAATCGTAGCTTCAAAATCTAAGAATTTCCTCTCTGAAACAGTGAATTAGACATTTTTTAAAATGACAAAACTCCAACTATTAACCAAAAAGAACTACAATATAAATGACTAACAACAAAAAAGAGCCCAGAATGCTCCCAAGAATAACAAGTATCCCAGGCCTTAAAGAAACATTGACAATAACAAACTAAAAAACAATTGATCTGAATTAGATATCGACCTTCCAGATTATATTAACTGATAACTCACCCATTCTCATGAATTACTACAGCAATACATGAAGAAGAAAGCAAAACGCACAATTTCACAGCTGGTATAGATCTTTTTCATATAGTTTCAATGCACAGCCACATAAAAAATAAATAAAAAATAAAAAAAAATAAAAAAACCTAGAGTTGTCAATTTACGGTGAGTTATGCTGCATCAATTCTGAGAATTCCCAAGATGAGATTTTTAATTCTTAACTCCGCCAATTAAAGCAATAAACAAAGAAGAAAAGCAGAAAACGCCAGATAAACTAAAGTTTCACCTTCTTCGCCCGCTCCTGGCCGATAACAAACTTATCCAAACCTTTGCATATCTCTTTGGGCGTCGGAAACTGATTCCCGAGATTAGCCCCACCCCAGCACCCCTCTTTCCCACCGCCACCAGAGCTCCCCGAACCGCCACCACCACCGCCACCACCCCCTCCGATTCTAATCACGTTAATCCTCCCCGGCAAGTTGGCCGAATGGAAGGTAGCCCCAGCATCCGAAGGCTGCTGCCAGATCTCCGGCGGCTCCCCAGAGGACAGCCTCACCGCTCCGGAGGTATCGGGAGCCACGATCGATGCACGGTCAACGAGGTCGCCTTGCAGCGAAACGAGACCGGGAGCGCGTGCGAGAGACCATAGCTCGTTCCACCGCCGGCGGTGCGATGCGAGGCATGGCGATCGGCCAGCAAAGGCTGCGGCGGCGGCGCGAAGAGAACGAGACCGTACGGCTGCGGCCATAGCTCCGCGAGAGAGTGAGAGAGAGAGAGAGATGGGCTTTGGGGTCGCGCGGGGCCGTCGAGAAGAATCTGGTTGTTTTATTGCTTTTTATTTTGGGCTCTCTGGTAATGGATAGAGATAAGAGTCGATTGATGGAATGGAGGATCGCGAGGGATGTAAAAATGATCCGACGGTGGAAATTTGGACACGTCATAGATTCTATATCAGACGCTAATAGACGTGATTGTATAGATTATACGCACCATCCAAACGAGAAGCACCAATGGAACTCAACTCATTATTAGTTGGTTGGGTTGGACCAAGTCACACTTTGTGTGGTTTTGGAGACCACTTTAGAGAGAGACCACAATATCATCATTTTACATCTTTTTATTTTCTGTGGGTTGATGCCGAGATCCAATTATCCTAGGGATCATAATAGATCCATATCAATGAATGAGAGAGATTGGTGGAGATTGAGAAACCACAATGATTTGGAGGAAAAGATTGGTTGTATAGATGACTCTTCAAATGAACTCCTTACATATGATCGGACCTCCAAAGGTCACGCATACCATGGGAAGAGGAATACTTGAGAGATGAGGGTGGGGCAGCTTATGTCACTAGATAGACTCCGATGCTCAAGTCAGAGAGACTCCAAATAAAGGAGAGAACAAGGAGGAGAATGAGAAAGAGTGGGAGAGAATGGCAAGGATTTCAAATAAGAGTGATGCGCAAACAGGTGATCAATCTCAATGGAGCTCTCATTAGCGTACAAGAATTTAGAGTACCAAATGTTTGATGTCCTCATTATCAATTGAGATCCTCCTTATATAGTGCTAAGGCCATTAGCTAGCTAAGATTGAGTTGGTTGCCAACTTCGAGATAACAGGAAGCTAGCTATGATACAGCTGGGCGCTAAGCTAGAGGTAGTTAGGTGCCAACTGTCAGAACCTCCTGAAGTCTTCTAAAGAACTGATCCTCACCGTTGGATGACTAGGCAGTTAGCTAACAATTGAGTCTCTATCTGGGCTCTTATGATCATACCATGTGTACTTTGGTATTTTCACATAATAACACTTGCCCCCCCAACTCTCTAGGTTGACCAGTCTAGCTCAGTTTGTTCTGAAGAGTTCGGTTGTCGACTGATGATATTATCTAATTTATTAGGAGTTCTCGGATGTTTGACTATGAGCTACTTTTTTAGATGAGACCAAGTTGACTTAGTTGGGTGCTCCGTATCAATCTCGATTGGCGAGTTGAGAGTACTCTTGAGGGACACGACAATTCACCTTCCAAAGCGTCATTGTCTGAAAAGTTAAGACGAAATTCGGTGGAGGAGATCATGGGCGCGGTTCTCGATGGATCAATCCCGAAGCGTCCATGAGATAGTGGCCTATGTGTCACTCATCTGTGGGTGCATCCGTTAGGAGAGTCTCCCGAGCCATTGGATCCTAACTAATCACTTTCTAAGAAGCATGTCTGTGTGTTGCCTATAAATAGGGTTGCATAGAGCTAGGGTTTCTCTAGCGATATTCGTCTTCTTTGTTGTTGCTACTCGAGAGAATTTCTTACCTTCTGAGCAGTCTTTCTTCTTCATTTCCACCTAGGTAATGGAGGTTTCACCTCTAACTTCTAGGGAACAAGGTTCTAAAGTCGAATCAATCCCTTCTTCCTTAAGTTTTCCCTAGATCATCCAGGTGGGTGATGTTTTCACCATTCTTCCTCCTTTCAGATATAGGCTTTCAAACCTTAGGGAACGAGTCAACACTCCTCGGTATGGAGGTGGGTGTACATAGAGCCCTTACAGGCGGGGTTTTGTCTTTCTATCCCACCTTTGTTTGGTTAGATTCTTTTATTCCATAACATGTCCCCTACTCAACTTGTCTTGAACTCATGGAGGATCCTCTACGAGCTCATCATACAACTTCTCCATCTGGGCTTAGAACCTTCTCTCCGTAGGTTCATATCCTCTTTTATTTGAAGAGACATCCAAACTATGTAGGTTAGTTCTACTTCGCCACCCGAGGTCATAAGTCTTTCCTAGGCAAGGCTCTTTCTGCAGTTCATCACTAGAAATATGGTTTCTTTTTTGTTTCTTGTGAATCCAAATGGATGGTCCCAACCTCCTGGGACCCTTAATGTTGACTCTTATTTTAAGGTCGAGTTGTCGGCCGCAAAGGAGGAGCAGTTGAGGTTCCTCTAGAGCATAGAGCCTATTCCCTTAGTGAAGGTAGTTACTGTAGATAACCTTCGTGAAGTCGGGCTCTTCTCAGTAGCGGGTAGGACTCCTCCTCCCTTGTAGTGTTGCTCATTTCTACTTTAGCGATAAATGTTTTTCCATCTGCAGCGAATCCGAAGGATCACGGACTTTTGATCCATAACGTAAGGAGTAGTCTTGTCTAGTCAAGGAAAGCATCGGACAGAGGAACAAGCTCGACTGATAAAAAAGTATTGAGCTCAACCAGAGGCTTTGGCGTTGTGGGCTCCGAGGACTAGGGAGCCAGAGACCTCGGCAAGGTTGGTGGTGAGACCTCGGCGTCGAGTAAAACTACAAGTAGAGTCGGTAACTAAGCCTGACTCTCTTCTAACTGTACCTACACTGACCACGCTGAGATCGGGGAACTCTTCCACTTCTAAGGGTAACCTCCTGACTTCCACTGCTGCTAAGGTGAAGTCCCCCTTCACTGATGAGGTAGTGGCCACCGAGGCCTTTGAGGCCATTCTTCTAGATTCTAACCTCGCTACATTGAGAGAGCTCAACAAGGAGGAATAGGCCTCCTTTCTGACACTAGCAAGCGTAAAGGTAAGCTTCAATCTTCACCTTTGTTATAACTTCTTGACATTCTTTAGTCAGTTGTTGACCTCATGCATTTATTTTGTGCAATCAGCTATTCTGATGAGCCACATAGCTAGAGAGTTCCGTGAGGAGGTCATGATGGGTGACCCTTCAAAGGAGTTGCTACAAAAAGCTAAGGCCGAGCTAGCGCAACTGAAAGAACAAATTTTGGGGCTTGAACTCTAGAAACTCAACCTCAAAAAGGTGGTTAATGTCGACAAGAGAGGCAAGCTCCATGTCCTTGGTGAAATAAAGTACATTCAAGATCACTTACGGGCTTCCAAAGAATATAGTCATCACCTTGAGAAGAAGCGGGGGATCGTGGTACGTCAGGCCATGGAGGTGGCTGAGGAGAAAGTTACGGACAAAGCAGTGACATAGTTCTGGTTCTCCCAAGAGTTCAATTAAGAGCTCTAGGCTTATGGCAAGAAAGCTGTAGAGGAGTTCAATGAGTCTTGGGAGTTTCGGGAGGCATTGGAGAAGGCGTTGACCAACTTTAAGAACTCAAGAGAGTTCACAGAGGAGGTCATTGAGCGAGCTTTTATGGGAGTAGAGGAAGGGTTCAACATCTTCAAGGATATCGTCCTTGGTCATCTGGAGCTGAAAATTTCTACTCTAGATTTCAAGAATGTCCTACGGTGTCTTCCTCCATCTTTTGGAGAAGAAATTGCCAAGGTCGGAGTCAAAGCCGACCTCGAGATACCTTCACCACCTATTACCAAAGCGTTGCTTCTGCCCGAGGCTGAGGGGTTACCGACTGGGGCTGAGGTTGAAGTAGTGGTCGACTTTGAGGTACCTACTCTGTCAGGTCCTGAGATGTCGGATTTGACTGAGGCTGACATACATCAGGTGTCTACTGACCCTCCCCAATAGCTCTTATGTATATTTCCTTTTTCTTTTGTACCTGTATAGTTCATAAGTTATCAATAAAGTTTATTATTATTATTATTATTATTATTATTATTATTATTATTATTATTATTATTATTATTATTATTATTATTATTATTTTTACTTGTGTGACTTCTCTTCTCTAAGTTGTGTCTTTGGAAACGGCTAAGTATTATGCCTTCTAGTTGTCGGCCTTTAGACTTGGCTTTTCCTTTACTATTGAGTTAAGTTAAGTAGTTATTCGTGTTTCCATGTTTATCATGATCTACATATTATCATCCTAGCGAGCCACGTGTCTGCATCTTAGCAGTTGCATATTTTACCCATATCATAGACCCTCCCCCAATACGCTTATGTTCGAGGCTGAGTGATGGACGAGTGGTTCTCTGACTTCGGTCGGCTCGGAAAGCTAAGGGTTAGGTTGGGTCAGTTGGCCTTGGAGGGGGCTCTTGGCTCAGTATGAAAGAGCTCAGTCAGCTTTAGAGAGAGCACGGCTTAGAGAAGCTCGGTCGGCTCAGCATGGAGGAGCTCGGTCGACTCAGTATGGAGGACTTTGGTCTCGGTCTTAGAGTAGCTCGGTCTTAGCGTCAGCCTTGAAGTTGGCCGATCTTAGCCTTGAATTAGCTTGGCCTCGGCCTTGGAGTTGCTCGGCCTCAGCCTTGAAGTTGGTTGGCCTCGGCCTCGACCTTAAAGTGGAGACCTTGGAGGACGCTTGGTCATATCATAGAGTGGCTCGACCTCAGCATAAAAGAGCACGACATGAGGGGTTTTTATGAAAATAGGCTCTCTTGGAGTTTTTCATGAAATAAACTTTTTGAGAGAGGAAAGAAAACATATCTTCATGAAGCTTGGAGCTCGCTTGGGGGTGATCTCTTCTAAAGCCTCAATGGAGTTGAGCTCTCTTGGCGATGATCCCTTTTGGAGCCTTAATGGAGTTGAAGCCTCTTGGAGATGATCCCTTTTGGAGCCTCCATGGAATTGAACTCTCTTGGAGATGATCTCTCTTTGAGCCTCTCTCTTGGAGCCTCTATGGAGTTGAACCCTCTTGAAGATGATCTCTCTTGGGGCCTCTATGGAGTTGAACTCTCTTGGAGATGATCTTTTTTAGCCTCCATGGAGTTGAACTCTCTTGAAAATGATCTCTCTTGGGGCCTCCATGGAGTTGAACTCTCTTGGAGATAATCTCTATTGGAGCCTCCATGGAGTTGAACTCTCTTGGAGATGATGTCTCTTGAAGCTTGAATCCGACCGTCGAGGCCAGGCCCTCCGAAGAGGTCCCCCGATTGTGCTTGTAGGCGCTCTTCCAAAATAGCTTGAAACTAGTACGAGCGGAGCTTCTTCAGTTCCTTGCCTTATGACCAATCCTTCATTCTTCATTCCCTGCCCATGGTTATACTTGGATCTTCTTACGCCTCTTTTTTCTCACCTCTTTTCTTATGCCTCTATGGAATGACTTTTATGTTTTTTTTTTCTTTTATAAATTGTTGATGCGGTGATCGGACCTCCTTGAGGATCTGGACTGGTCACGATCAACGGATGTAATAAGGTGATCCTTGGTTAAATTATTGAATGGGAAAGGATCTTCTTGAGTTGTTGGCGGTTTCTTCTCAAGTGGCAGTCTTCTCTTTAAGGTAGGTCGTCTGAGGTCCCTTGTGAAGAAAGACAGGGTAACGAGTCTCATTCACAGGGATAGCTCCAATGCTCAAGTCAGTTTGGGAAGAAGTATGAGGAGAAAGAAGATAGGAGAGAGTTTTGTGGATAATACCACGTAGTCGGATTTAGTCCCTTGAAATAGTGCTTCTTTGTTCGTTTTATCTCCCTGGGGGAGGTTGGTGCTGATTTGCATGATGGTGGGTGTGACCAAGATCGTTACCGTGATACTCGCTGATATTGAACAATAGCCTCAGTAGTCACTATGCAATGCAGGGAATTCATGGCCTCATGATCACCCTTGATTTGTTCAAACTCCCGAGATGATACCACATATGGATTGAAGATTCCATCCCGTATCACATAAATAAATAGCGCTAACTATTAATTTGAATCCATTAACATAAATAATTAATTTTAAATTCAATTGTTTTATACACACATTTTTTCAATCGTGGTCTTTATAAGCGGGTTCATACTGAGGGTATGCTAGCGTGTTATTTATTTTTGTAAATATATTACCAAAAAATATTAGTTTCCAACGAGGATTGGAACGAAACCGTCAATGAAACGTGACGGGAGGCGCTACCGTTACCACCAACCCAACAAGCAGTTACAGGTATTTATAAAAAAATATAAAAAAACAAGCAATTACAGGATACGCTCAGGGGACACAGCTGGCAGGGTTGGCACAGCCCGTATTGCTCACTGAAGCGGCGAAGCTCTCACCTCCACGTGACCATATCGTCCCGTCGGCTACGGAAACCGAGGCCGCGCGGAAAAGGACGCCTGCTGGAGTGCTCACCCAGTCACCTCCCATGTGCCCGGGCCCCACCCTTTTGGATATTTTTATTATTTTATGCTTGATTTAAGGAGCCATTCCCGAGTATACTATTCGTGTTATATAAATATATATTGTTTTTCTTCTGAATTTAATAAAAACGCAGAAAATATATATTATCAGAAACTCAATAAAACAGCATTTTCTGGATTTTTTTTTTCCTTCTAACCGGGAAAATAACTTTTTAAAAAAAGAACGCTCACTAGCTAGCGGATCCGTTCAACATCCGCGAGGGACGAACCCGATCCGCGACCTGGCGGCGTCGAACACCACTCGAAACCCTTGTTGCTGAATATTCCCGATAATGGAGACCCCGCTGTCCGTCCATGCGAAGGCAAAGCAGAAGGTTCCCTTCGTGTCCACGGGGATTAAGTAGTTCTCCGCCGGCAATGCCACCGACGAGCCGCCCGCCAGATGGAGCGCCACCGTCGGAACCCTCACCTCCGACCTCCCGGTGAGGTCGTAGCACGTGTCGAACAGCGAGAACCCACCCGGCGCTGCCTTCAGCTCAGCCGCACCCGCCCTGAATGCGTCCCTCACCGCCTCGTACGCCGACCTCGCCAACCGCGTCACCGACGTCCCTGAGTCCACGATCACTCCTCCCCTCCCTGTTCCTCGGTCCAGCTTTAGCTCCACTCCCGGAACCCTTGCCCCACCGACGCTGATCCCGATGAGATCGACGTAGTAGAAGGTGTCCATCCTCGGGTTCCTGACCATCGGTGTGTACGCCACCCCCGCCGATGATCGAGGGACGGCGGAGGCGCCGAAGACGAGGGAGGAGGAGCGGGATGGGGGTTTGGAGGAGGGGGACGTACGATCTACGAGGCAGTAGGAGAAGCGGCGTGAGAGGCGGTCGGCGGCCTGAGAGGGGAGGGAGAGAGGACCACGGCCGAGTCCGAGGAGGCCGGACGCGGCGACGAAGAGGCCCTGGTTGTCGTGGCCGCAGCCAAGTGCAACACGGGGGAGGCGTGCGCCGCCGCGGAACGTTAGGGTCTCAATGGAGAAGTCCCCCAAGGTGGCGGAGCCATCGCCATAGGAGACCTCGTAGAGGCACGCGCCGCGGCGGGTGTCGCAGCCGGAAGCGTCGAGTCGGCGGCAGAGGGCGGCGCCACAAGGGACGGCGGCGTAGGTTCGTGAGCGGCGGGGGTCAAAGATGGCTTCGGTCTGGGAGTAGCACCGGCGGCAGGGGGCGCACTGGAGCCACGCCACGTCGCTGCCGGTGTCGAGCACCATGAAGGCGTAGCTCGGCGGTGTGCCGATCCCGAGGCGGGTGAAATACTCTCCACTCCCCTGCGCGAGCCCAGACACCACCGAGCTGCTGAAGTCCTTGGGCCGCGTCCGGTTGGCGTTGGCGGCGGCAGCGAGGGTCTCGACGCGCGCGGAGTCGCGGTCTAGACGGAGCCTGAAGAGCTTCTCGGCGGAGGAGTTAGCTGCGTGGAGTGCGTCACGGTGGGCGAGTCCAACGTGGAAGGAGGTAGCGGGTTCGGAGCCGGAGACGAGATCCGACAAGGCATTCGGGTCTGCGGCCCATGTAAGGAAATCATCGTCGGGTTTGAGAGGAGTGGGGGATTCGAGTTGGGTCAGGACCAGGGTTTGATACTCGACCCGGTTCAGTGAACCGGCGGCGAGGGAGAGGACTCCGGAGAGAACCGCATAGAAGAGAAGAAGGTCCATGGGTTCCAGTTCAGTGACGAGTGTAGTGTAATATGCACATATTATATAAAGTTTTAATGTGGAGAGGAATAAATGTTTGGTTGACGGAAATGCCCCCGTTTTCTGAGTGGGTGCTAGTGTTAAGGTGGTCCAGCACAAGCAGCAGTGTGTGACTGATGAAATGCAATTGAGTGCCCGATTGGGTGAGTGATGAATGAATGAAAGCACAAGGTACTGAGATGCTAGCTGAGGTTTAAATAATGGTGTACTGCACTCTCAACCGAAATACTGAAAAAGGGGAAGAGATGGTGGCTTTGGCTTTAATTGAAGAAGAGGAGAAAAAGCTCTTTTTCAATGCTTCCACTGTGTTTCTTTCCTGGTGCTGCTTTCTGGTGGGGTTGCGTTGGGCTTAAAGACTGCTAGCATGGTCTCAAAAGCCGCGAGCTGGAAAGGGAATGAAAGCTGTTTACTGTTTTTAAAGTCTTGGATGGTATGAGAGATGACTGGAGTAGTAAATTGAATTAAGACTAGTTAATAGGTGTATATAGTGGAATGAAAAGATAAGTCATAGAATGATAAATTTTGGAATACTATTAATGTAAGTTTTTAATATAGGGAATCTGCGCACATGTTATTGGTGTTTGGAATCCTATGAACTGAAATGAAGGGATTTCAGAAGTAAATAAATAAACATACTAACAATATACAAGTAATAAATGGTGTTAATATGGAGGAACTTATGTTCCTACGTGAAAAAGTTAAGCTTTATGACTATTAATGTAAATAGTAATCAGGATATTCTAGTGTTAGAAAACTATTTATGAATAAATTGTGAAGAAAATGAGGGTGAACTTCTTACAGACAAACTGAAGGTAAAGAAAACAACGTAAAATAATAGATATTATAGTCGCTCATTGTACAATAAAATAAGTTACTTATAGTTTAAATACAAAATCCTGACACTTCGGTTCCATGGTCTAGTGGTCAGGACATTGGACTCTGAATCCAGTAACCCGAGTTCAAATCTCGGTGGAACCTTTATTTTGTTTTTCATTTCTTTTTTGTAAATGAAAACTACAATCCCCAACACACATCAAATAGCAACTGACTACCTCCTTGTACTTCAATTTTTCTCTTTATTATATCACCACCAACTATGTTTCCTTATAATCCATCTGTTGATACATCTTTCTGATAAAACTCTTTTTATTTTAATATATACGCTTTCCTTATTTCTATTCAATAACACTTTACAGCTTCTAAAATCACAATAAAACAAAAACAAACAAACAAACAAAAATGAAATTCATCTTCCTGTTCATTCTCATTTTTAATTAACTTTTATTTATTTATTTATTATACTTTTAAAAAATCCCCAACCTCAATATTTTGGGAAAACATTATCGTGTTCATCCTCATTTTTTATTTCGATGGATTGGAAGAACACGACCCAAAAAGAGAAATGAGTCTAAAACTACCAACTCTTCAGAGTTTTAGCATACTAAGTGCGAGCATTGAAGAAGGGTGACCTTTAGTTTGGGTTACCTGAGCGTCGTTGTCCCCCACTTGCGAAGGTGAGTGGGGGCCAGGGGGTGGGACCCCACTCCTTGGGACTCCACAAGATTCATTAGCCTTACAGTTGGGAGATAGCTCCAAGCCTTTGCTCATCTCCATCCCCGTCAAGTATAACTCTGCATTGTAGGAAGCTGATGGAGGTCGGCCCTGTGGAGAGGTAAGAGGCTGGTTATGGGCAAGCATGGTCATGAATCGGGATGCTGAGAAGGCCATGGACTCTATCTTGTCGCCGGAGAAGGTACTAGAGAGGTTGAAGGTTGTCGTGCAGGATACTCTCTTTTGGAAGATGATGTGGTCATGAGAGCACGGGAGATGATGAAGATCTGCCAATACGACAAACTTCTCAGTATGTCCCCCTCACTTAAGAGTGCAAGAGAGATCTTCTCTAGGCTATGGAATGGCCTTGGAGATTTCTTTATCGTGGATATACCCAATGGTTTTTTCCTGATTCGTTGTTCTTTGAACTCCATAGTGGAGGCGCTCCTATCTGAGGGGCAATGACGGTTAATGGGCTAGTTCTCCATCTGCTATGATGGCGAGAACACTTTCAACCATCGTTTGAGGGGTTGACATCTACGATCCTCTGTGTATAGCTGCATCACCTCCTAGTTGAGTAATGGAACCCTAAGGCCCTTTGGTCGGTGGCTTCATTCTTCGGTTGTCTAGTTAAGATAGATTAAACAACTTTGTCAATGAAAAAAGGAGGGCTTTGTTTATGCAAGCACCACTCAAAAGCAGCTACAAAAGCTATTCCTATCAATCGAGTAGATGATTTTGGATTAGTTCCTGGGATTTCGGGTCATTTTACTCTTTTTCATGCTATTTAATCCATTATCGGGAATCAATCCCAAACCAGAATTCATCAGTGATTTCTGGCCTTCGCTACTAAAAACTCTATTTTCTGCTAGCTTCGGATCAGCCTCAACCTTTCTTTACGCAAGCAAATTCTGCACAGGAGAATGAAGAGTAATGAGTTAAGCAAGAGCAGTTGGAAAAAGGAGGAAAAGAAAGAGAAGACAATTTGTTGACGGATTGGAAGACCAAGACCCTCCTTCCCGTAAGTCAAAGAACTCAAGTGAGATTGAGCATGTTTGGAAAGCTGTCTTCACTTCAGCAATACATGCCTACTTAGCTTTCACCTTTCCAACAAACAACGGGGTCGCCTAACTCTAGAGCTTTCAGTCTTCTCAATATTATTACACATTTCGACTAACCGTGTGTATGAAGTGGAGGAAGCAAACCGATATCGGATGTGTGCGCAAGAGCCTTTTTTAAAGCCAAATACACTCGAGTATGGGTTGAACTAGACCTTGGACAAGCCCAAAAAAGAAGGGGGGGTAGGTAAGCTCTTCTACTTCGAAGGTTTTTGTTGTTATTCTCTGTGAGAAACTTCTAATCTTTTGTTATAGGTGTGGTGGGTTAGGCTACATGGCAGAGGCATGCATAGATCAAGCCCATAGGAGCCACGATGGTGGGGTTGGACCTGGGATTGCAACACTCGACCCGAAGGGGAAGAAGGTGCTTGTTGAGGGTGTCAATAGTCCTTGTGGGAATACAGAGCCTAAGAAGAGTGTGTCGAGGGAAGGCGGTCTGGAAGAGTCGCACCAAGAGGAGGAAAAAGGACTTCGAACCATGATTGGGGGTTCATCGGAGGCCAAAACGAGGAAGAAGGCTAGTCAACGGAGGGAAGGGAGAAGATAGATCATGTGACCGACACAGGGGCACGTAGGAGTGTCATGGGGTCCATTAGCTTCTCAACCGTTCAAAAACCCAACATGCATTGAGCTATGTGGCACCCTCGAACAGCACGAGAGACTTGATGGCCTCGGGATGTGGAGGGGACATGGGCGCCTCAGGGCATGGAGGGGCTCTGCTACCCACGGGGCGTGGAGGTAGAATGGGGCGTACTCAATGGGGGGGGTGGGTTCCAAGGCAAATCTGACGTGCACTCTAACACTTCACAGGACCCAACGATTGAGGATGGAGGGATTGAGGAGACCAGAGAGAGGGTTCCGATTCTAAGAGATAGCACCAGAGCCTTCTTAGAAGCTTCAAGAATCTCTATTGTTGGGTCAAAGAAGACAAGTGGCACGAATAAGCTAATCAAGTCTTAGGATATAGAGAAGTGTCCAGATATTGATGAGCAAGCCACTATAAGGAACACCATCTCCAAGGGACTGATTAGTAACGAAGCTTACTCATCACATGTCTCTTAGTTAATGTTGTAATAGGACCTGGAGGCAAGTGGAGGAGTAATGCATAAGGAGGAGATGGAGGATGTTGATGAGCCACGGACTCACGGAGGCTGCATGGAGATGGAGGAGGCGAGTAGCGAGGGATGAAGGAGGCGGGCAAGAGAGCATTGGCGACACAAGGCAAGACCATAAGAAAGGTCGAGATGGAAGTAGATAAGAGGTATGCTTAAGCGATATATATATATATAGTCGCTATGCTAGTAATGTTATGGAATTGCAAGGGACTATCGGTAAGGAATCTGATAAATAGAATTTTTTCTATCATAAACTCGATGAAGCTGTCTATGTTATGCTTGGTAGAAACAAAGGCCGATGAGGCCAAAATACATAAGTTTTTTAGGAAGTTCAAGAGGAATCGGGAATGGGTGGCTATCTCGACACTAGGATATTCTGGAGGAATAGTGGAGTTATCGAAGGGGGAGGTTGGTGCAGTTACTCCAGTGATGGTATCCAGGTATGTGTTACATTTAGTAATATCTACTAATGAGTATAAAACTTGGCTGCTATCAATAGTATACAATAGCCAATACTTAGAGAGAGAAGGAAACCTAAAGAGAGCTCTTAAGGCTTGTTGGAATCCAAGATACATGGCTTATCCTTGGTGACTTCAATGTTGTAAGAACAGCTGAGGAGAGAGGGGTCCCATTGTATAGGTAACGACTAGGTAACAAAGATCAATGTTTCAATGAATTCTACATAACGGGTTATCCGAGCTTAAGATCTTTGGCAATCCTTTCACTTGGTGTGACAACCAGAAAGGAGGGTCAAGGTAATGGGCTAACTTAGACAGAATGCTTATTGATGACATTTAGAATGGGATAGTCAAAAAATACACACTTAAGACCCTGCTTAGATGCCAATTCGATCATAACCCACTAATACTACAATGTTATAATCAGAAATTTAGGGGTATGAAACCCTTCAGATTTGAGAATAGCTGGATGAATCACAATGAATGCAATTTAAGTGTAGAGAATATATGGAAGCACCAATCCAATAGGCAACCAATGCATGACCTTGGTCATAAGTTTCATAATTTGAGGAAGGAATTGAATAGAAACTGTAAAATTAACCTCCAAAGCTTAGAGACTAGAATTATGAATATAGAAAGGGACATTAATGAAATGGAGTTACTAGATTATCAGTTAATCACTAATGAAAAGTTGTGGAATGAGCTCAGGATACTATATAATAAATACTAGGATCTGCTTCGGCAAAATCACATGGCTTGGGTTCAGAGATCCAGGCAAGCCTGGATGCAAAATGGGGACTATAACTCCAAGAACTTCCGCAATGTAACTAGAATTCATAGGTGCCATAACATAATTCTCCAAATTAAAGATGACACTCGTACCCTTCACACAAACCCAATAGGTATAGAGGAATCATTTATAAGGTTCTACATTAACCTTTGGCAAGGGAAAGAATAGGGGAGATTGGAAGGCTTACAGATGCCCTGTCAGATGACCTCCCATAGATAAGCAGAGAACATGGTGAATGCTTGACAAGACCAACAAATAGGTTTAAGATTTACAAAGCCTTAAAGTCTATGACAAGAGGTAAATTTTCATGCCTTAATGCTTTTATACGGCGTGTTTGGTTACAAAATAAAAAATTATGTAATAATTTTTCCTAGGAAGTGAAGATAATTATTACAGAAATTCTTACAAATTTTATTCCTACAAAATGAGTGTTTAGCTAGCATAATAAAATTTTCTTACATAATAAAAAATAACCTTTGAATTATATACGTTGTAAAATAGACATTGAAAAAATAGCCGTTAAAAAGTAGTTATAATTATAAGAGTAAAAGACCATCATAACATAAATCTGATCAAATCAACTAGTTTATTAATTAAACAATTCCAAATAAAAGAACAAAACATGATAAAATAAATTATATATATGTTATTTCAAAATAAAAATAAAAATTATAAACATCTCAAATTAAACCACCATTAATGGATAACCATGGTAGCATGCATGCATCTTCTTGGCTACCCACCTCCTTGTCCAGTTAATGGTGAGCAAGCTCAAATAAACATGCTCCTCAAGCTTCTCCACTTACCTTTCAAACCATTCCCCACTCTCCATCTCTCTCACCTACCTCTCTCACCATCCTCCTCTTTCCGCTCCGGCAGCCATCTTCGCCACCTCTTGCAGGTGCTCTACCTCATTGCTCACTCTTTTCACCATCCTACTCATCGTCTCCATCTCCCTCCCCACTAGGTACACCCCTCGCGCCGCCGCGTCCAGCCTCTCCACCACCTTCTCCACCCTCCTCATCCTCATTTTCCCTCTCCATTCCCCCCACCGCCACCACCCCAAACACCACCACCACATGCCCCGCCACCATCACCAACGCCGCCGCACTACACACTGCCACTAGCACCACCACACTCACCCTCTTCCACGCATTCACCACCCTCATCCTCTTCCATATCACGCATTTTGAAAGAAAATTTTCTTTTGGTCCAGGTGGAATGTAAAATTTCCATATGATCCCATGATTCTATAGAAATTTTACGTCTTATAAACTTACCTAAATACTCCAAAATATTTTTTCCCTTTAAAATCTCAAATTATGTAATAATGTATGGATTTTTACATAATATATGGCTAACCAAACAGTCCCTAAATACTGGAATGTTATTGGTGGGTCAGTAATTAGGGCAATAACATACTTTTTTGAACATGGCATTATCCCTAACAGTTGGAACCAAGCACATATATGCCTTGTCTCTAAAAAAGAAAACCCCAACATATTAAGGACTTTAGGCCTATCTCCTTATGTAATGTGTAACACCCCCAAAATCCGGGAGCTCCAGATCGGGTGCGTTAATCTCAAATCATAGCTTAAACATACATAATCCGTACATAATTTATTACATCTCCCAAGATCATATCAAAAGTTTAGGAGTTTGGAAGTTTAGAACACTAGATACATATTACAAACCCTTATACATAAACAAGATACTAAACACATAGACTTAAACTCTCATGTGCTGTCAAGAGTCATATTTCGCAACTTCCTTCCTTAGACTTCTAGTTCACCTGGGGTTGGAAATCAAATAAACAAATGGGTGAGCTGAAATAGCCCAGTAAGGTCATAGCATAATAGGAATAAACAGTGAGGATAGTAAAGATATGAATCATACATGTGAAATAAAAGCATGCATACTGCATGTAACAAAAGATTGAGAATTAGAAGCATGGTAGTATGGACATCATTATCACATCATGGACAAGGCTAACCGCCATGTCACCATACATAATATCCTAGGGATGCTCTTTACCCAATGCATTGGAGGGCTATATAATTCCGGGCCCACCAGTCAACTTAACTTTTGTCCATACAGAAGATAAGTATTAACAAGCATGGGTAGCATACAGAGAAGTTATGGAAAAGAAACCATAGGTAGTGAAAGATGGGATTTTCACCAAAATTCCAGCATAAAGAAAGATGAATAATCAACAATAAATTGAAGGGTTTAAATTAAACCCATAGAGAAACATAGGGGGTTACTGTAAGGGAAAACCCTTACCTTAGCTCGTCTTTGTCTTGTCTTACTGTCAACCCCCTTGTGGATTTTCTACGGCCATAATAAAAGTGAGGTCATTGTCGTTTCAAATCTTTCATTCACTTTAAAAGCATGATTGTTCAAGCTACGGTAGTCTTTTTGTAAATTTTATATAACATTGATTTTAAGCCTAAAATTCACGAAAATTTACCGGTATGTACTGAAAACCATTAAGTACCATTCCATGTTCGGATCTTGTGAATATGAATAGATCTAAGTGGTCAAAAAAAATGTATTCTATGATGATGTTATAGCGAGGTTAAGTAAAAGCTACTTGGCAATCTTGGTAAAAGATCAACACAAGTCTGAGGAAATGTCCAAACATTCTGAAATTTTTGTATGTGGTAGATAACATAATTTACTAAAACTTTCTCATTTTGTATCCAGTTCCAAAGATCACTGGATGGTCCCCAAAAATATGGTGACACGATCAGTTTCCAGTAGAAGAACAGATCCAGTAGTCCCTTTTTGGAAAAATCATGAAAAACTGTATTTTTCATGAAAAATTCTGAAAGTTTGCAGGCATAAAGGAGACATCCAGATCTACAAATTTTGTTCACAAAGTTTTTGAAAAAGAAGTCGTCTACTGCTCCAAAAAATAGAAACACAGTAGGATCTTGATAGAATAATACGATTGATTGTTAAAACGCATTTATGTTCCTCTGTGGAGATTAAAAACCATTGTAAAACTCTTCATAACATTGGAAAACTCATTCTATGTGTAAGAGATTGAAAGCTATTGTAAAAATCTTCATAACATTGGAAAACTCATTCATATGGATGGTTATATATGTAAGTATCAAAGAAATTTTGGTAAAAGGAAAAATTATTACTTGAAGACTCTTGATTTTTGCAGGGCTTCGCCAATGGAACTTGGAGGAAGAAGAAGAGATTAAGAGAGCAAGAGAGAAGAGAGGAACTTGCTAAGTTTGAGAGAAGAGGTGTCTATTTATAGAGAAGGTGAGGCATGGACACTTCAATCATTTTGAGAAGAGATGAGGGCAAATATAGCAATGTAACAAAGGAAGAGAACTTCCTGGAAGCATGATCTGGCGGTTAAGAAGAGATTTTTTGGAAAATTTTAAATTGGACCCTTGGTTTAAGAGGAATTACTAATGATTTTTGTTTTGAAAATCTATATTCTAATTTTGCCATTGTGGTTCCAATTTCGTATATATATATATATATATATATATATATATATATATATATATATATATATATATATATATATATACACTTGTGTCTTTATTTATTTTATTTTATTTTATTCTATTTTTCTAATTCTCACTAACATTTTCGGTCCTAACATAATGTAAACTACAAAATCATATGAGACCTCTTCTACTAGGATTAGTTAGTAAAGAACAAATTGCATTCATTCATCGTAGAAGCATATTTGACAACATCCTTACTATTCAGGAGCTAGCCCATTTCTGAGAGAAAAATACCTAGTCCCTACCAATGATGATGATTAAGATGGATATGGAAAAGACATATGATATTATGCGTTGGGATACTATTATTATTGTTCTCCAAACAATATATGAACTTTCCTAACAAGTGGGTTACATGGATTAGGGCATGCATTGAGTCACCAACAAACGCATTTATTATTAATGGTAGAGTAGGTAGATGGGTCAAGCCAAGGGCTGGGATAAGACAAGGAGACCCAGTGTCTCCTTCTCTTCAATATGATATCTCAAGTTCTAACTAAGCTACTCAATAAAGCAAATTCAATGCAATTAATTAGAAACTTCAAAACAAATGCAACTCTAGAGATCAATCATGTTTTCTATGAAGATGACATACTACTATTTTGTAGAGCTTCTAGAAGGGATGCTAGCACAATTAACATGTGCATGAATTTGTAATCTTCCTTAATTGGACATAGAGCAAATTATGTTAAATATGAAGCATACTTCCCTAGTTGAATGAACTTGAGGGTCAAAAAAGCAATAGGGCATATAATTAGTCTCAGAAATGGCTCATTTCCTTTTAAGTACCTAGGCTCATGGATTTCCCCCAATTGGATCCTTGCACACCAATTTAGATGCCTAATTGATAGGGTAGACAAAAAGTTAGCATATTGGAAGTTTTTAAATCTATTTATGGCTGGTAAGATAACATTGGTTAATTCTTTTATACAATCATTGCCTATATATGGCATGAACACTTATACAATACAGGATATTATCTTTGGAAGGTATCTCCAAGTTTGTTAGGAAGTTCATATGGAGGAACAACATCAATAGGGATGACCTACATCTAATCAATTGGACCATTGTTACCAGGCCCAAGGTGGGTGGGGGTGGGTGGGTGGGGGGGGGGGGCTTGGTATTAAAGACCTTAAGGTGATGAAAGTAGCCATACTTGCAAAACATTCATTAGAACTCGTAAACAACATAGACAAAATATGGATACAAATAATGTGGGGAAAGTATGGTAAAACTAGAATATAGGAGGAAATTAGCCATACTAAGGTTTCTTGGTCATTTAGAGGTCTTATCAGTATGACCAGTAAACTGAGAGATAATATAGATCCTAGTAACATTACTTTAAAAGTCTATGTCATGCATGATCCATGGTTGTTTGAAATGCCTATTAAACTAAAATCTACTTGCTTTAATGAAATGCATGTGTCTTAGCTGATAATTGAACAGAGTTGAGATATGAAGATATTAAGTGATATGTTCCCATAGGGGGTAAAAGAGCTCATCCAATCCATACATGCTCCTCATTTGCTTCAACCAGGGGAGTGAAGATGGATCCCAAGCATTGGGAGCAGAACATTCACAACAACGGTTTATGATACATACAAGAAACAAGCACAAGAAGCTCAATGAGATGACTGGAAGAAATGTTGGAGATTAGGAGTTATAGGGTCAAGGTTTTCCTATGGAAGGTATTTCATAACAGGTTGCCTACAAAAAAAAAATACTATATGAGAGAGGCATAGGTGCAAATGACCCCTGCTCGCTTTGTAAACTCACTCAGGAGAGTGTTAGCCACATACTCTCTCACTGCAGGTGGTCCCAATAGATTTGGGAGAATATTATAGCTAGAGGTTTTTTAAATATCTGTGGAGATAGTATTGCTAATTTGCAAGTTGGTGACTGGCTATGGAAGGACAGCAAAGGAGTCAGAGGAAGATCAACGCATTCACAATGGGGCAAATATGGAAAGTCAGATGTAACATGATTTTCAAAGCATAACTTTAGGTCGACAGTCATTGCTTCAACAAAACGATATGCCTAGCATTAGAGCCGCAAACATAGAAGCAAGACTTGGAAATCCTTGGGCCCCAAGGGCAAGGATGGAAGAGACATATCATAGGACACATATTGTTCACGGATGGTTCTTGGAAATCAGGAACCAATAGAGGAGAAACATGATATATTATATTGATTAACATTGGTCAATTTTGTTTGGTAGGCAACAACATATGCATTGTGAGATCGGCCTTCGAAGTAGATGCTTTAGGTATGAAACAAGGATTAGAAGCTGCACTCTCACTGGAGCTAGAGAACATATGACTAGCACACTGAAAGCTCTAGGTGGTGAATACACTGCAAGTAGGAGAATGGTAAGACTAGGAAATAAGCAAAACATTTGATCAATGCCAAGGATTTAAGAACTAAAATATTGGTCATGTCTTAGGGGAAACCAACACTCAAGTGGATCAACTTGTGGAGAAAGCTGCACTGAGGGTAGCTGAGAGGAGAATCATAGAGTTGAAGGCACTCCAAATGGTCTTTTTGAAAAGTTTTATAAATTAAGAGATTTTCTAGTAATTAAATAGTCAAGGCTCTGTACCTAGAGAGAGAAAGAGAGAGAGAGAGAGATGAACATCTTCGTGCCGGCCCTGCTCCTCGTTCTCTCATCGATCATTCCCATCGCTCGCGGGATCGAATCCCCACAGCACACCGTCGTCCACTCGGAATCCGATTTCGAGATCAGGCTCTATCGGGGTTCGGCATGGATGTCCGCCCCCTCCGACGACATCTCCTTTGATAAGGCCACCAAGCTCGGATTCCATCGGTAAATCCATCTCATGCCTTTCCTTTTTGAATTCAAACTAAATGATTTTGTTCTCTGCCTTATTAGATCCTTTCCCATGTTTTAAATGTTTGAATCTGGTGCTCAGATTATTGATTGTTTTGTCTGATTCTGTTGTCAATTAGATAGAATGGTTATCGTTGACTTTTTTGTGCAATTAGGGCATAAGTTTGAATTTCAATGTAGATGATGTTGTATGGATAACCAGGAACTCGTTCCATTTATAAATGCTTTACTAGTGAACATGGCCACCATTTGACAATGCCCTAAATTGATCCCATTTAATATGATCTGATTTATTGAAAGGCCATTTAAGTGTACAAATTTGTTGGCATGTTCTATCAGTTTACCTAGTCACTGATCTGCTGTATAGGTTTCAATTTATCTATATAAGCTTACGGTTTATTTCTCATTCTCTATACTGTTTTTGAGGCCACAAGCTGTGTTCTTTCTATCTGCTTCAATGAAAAAATTAATCTATATAAGCTCAAATGGTATTCCCAAAACTCACTGAGGATATCTTGGTAGAGAAATGAATTATTTGATCAACCATGGTAGTGGTCTGTTGGACTCTCAATTGTAGTATGTATTCCTTTGCCTCCTGATAACTTTGTAAATTTGATGGTGTTAGGAAACCGTAAGCAAAAAACTCAGACCATAATTTGATGAGACCTCTAAAAGTTGAGATGAAGATTGAAGGGACTAAATCTTCTGTCAACGTATTTATTTAGGAAATGAATTGATAAAATTTAGATATCTCATGCCAAACCTGTTACTACATTAATCAAGAAGAGAGAGTGGATTTATGTTTGTCTGAACTATTTTCAAGTTTCGGCTTCTTCTTGTTGTCTCTAGAAATTGTCATTGAGCTCATCATATATCTGAGCTTCCTAACATGTAACCCTCATTTGCTATTTTTCTTATATTAACTGTGGTAATCAGTATAGAAACTTATTTCTCGATGACCAAATCAATTCTTTCATTTCAGATTGTTTCAGTACATTCAGGGAGCTAATCTGAATTCCTCGAGGATCAGGATGACCACCCCAGTCTTGACAAGTGTTGTCCCAGATGCAGGTCCCCTCCACTCCTCAGCCTACGTTGTCCGTCTTTACTTGCCGGTGAAATTCCAATCCTCCCCTCCTGTTCCCCTACCCGAGTTGAAGCTCCATTTGGCCGAATGGGCACCCTGGTGCATTGCAGTGAGGAAATTTTCTGGCTTTGCTCGAGACAACAACATCGTCAAAGAAGCACAGAAACTTGCTCTTAGTTTGAGCCGCTCTCCTTGGGCTGATGCCACAGGCTTCAATGGTACAAATGCTTACTCAATTGCTCAGTATAATTCTCCATTCCGTTTTATTGGTCGTATTAATGAAGTTTGGGTGGATCTTGATGGATCAAAGGTCAAAGGTTGTGAATCCAGTTTGGTTGATGTGTTCTAAAAGATCAACCATCTTGTTTAATGTTTATGTTTATATGTACTCTGAATCATCATGAAACACGGAGAACTGGTGTATTGTCTTGTAAATATTGCTTATATGTAAATATACCAGACTTTTATAAATAGGTGATTGGTGAATTAGAAAAGCAAATGCTTATTGCAAATATTATGCGTTTATTTAATACATGGGAATGAGTTTTAAATTTGGGATGAGAAAAATTTCCATTGAATAGGCTGTTTTTAAATTCTCCTGGTCCTGGAGATGGGCCCTAACATTATTGGTTCTAACATTGTCCTGGAGATGGTCCTGGAGATGGGCCCTAACATTGTTGGTTCTTCTTTCATGGCCTTTTAAGTGTTGATAGACATGTAGGTGACAAGGTGTAAAAGAAAAGAGTCTGACACTGTGTATAAGCTCAACCCCCAGTTTGGTGCTTTGCTGGAAAGTCTTTCCCTGGAAAATAACAATAAATATTTAGTATGTTCAATGGAAATTGTAATTAAAATGCATGCATTGTTAATTCCTCCGTTTGGTATCAATAGTCTTTCCATGCAAAGTAATGTTTATTTTCAATTTTGTCCTTAGATTACTCTAGTAAGTAAAATCGGGTTTTATATAACTCAAAATGATTGATTTTCTAAATATATCTTTATTTTCTAATTGCCTATTGATAGGAGTTGAATCATTGTATTTTTTTTGGAGATCACATAATAAATGCTTCTCTCTTGTAGAACCCTAAACAATAATCGTCTTTTAAGAAAAAGCTTTTGAGTTCTTTCAACTTCATTATCTACCAACAAAAGAAAGGCTACAAAATGATAAAGATTTGATTATTGAGTTAACATCATGGAGCTTATTCAAGTGTTGTAATAATAATAAAGTCACATTTTAAATAAATAATAGTCACATGAAAAATAGTCCAAACTCAAAAGTAAAATAAACTTTTTATAATTATCTCTATGAGATGAATCTTGATCTAATTCAAATTCATATATCAAATCATAATCAAATTATGATTATTTCCTATTTTTCATACAAATATCTACAAGATGTAAAGAGATGGCCATTCAGTTCTTACACAGTCATCCTAAAGTGACTCTCTGAATGTCTTACAAGATCATCTTTGGATCCTTTGTATCTCATACAACTAGTCATTTCATGTTAATGCTCAACTAGACATCTTATGTCAATGAATATTAGTTAGAAAAGTAAACTTTTGTATATGCATAAAATAAGATTCCCAAATAATATCTCAAAAATCAAAATCATGAACTTTCCATGGGGACCATTTCTAACATAGGGCTTCTCTAACACTAGGTTTTTGGAGAGAAAGAATAACGAGAGGGCGTTGATGTTTCTCAAAAGGAAAAAAACGGGTTTAGGGTTTTAAAAAGTAAGGCAGGACATAAGAGGGAATTTTTATTTTATAAATGAATAGAATTGGAATTTTACATCTCACAAACTTTCACACACCCATAATGGGATCCTTTTACTTTACTCTGTGAATCACTTTTCGCGATCGAAGGAAAATAATTACAAAAGGCGAATTCTTTTCATAGCTCATTTTTATATTAAACGTGTGAAAGTGTTTCACGGACTGAATTTTCCCTGAAAAGTTGTTATTTTCACACATACCAATCAGCCCCTATAGGTGAACTTGTTATTACTTTTCAAATTCTAAATAAAAATCCACAAATAATAAATGATAACCTGCACACAATTTTAAGCAGTGTGCCAAAATCTATAATTTTTAATTATTATTGTTATTATTATTATTCTTTTGTGTTTTATAAGCTTATCATTGGAGGAATCAGGGGGTCATTAGAGACGATTGACAAATCATGCTTTTGTTATCTTGCTAACTCTGCATGCAATGCACCTGGAAAGACATTTTTAAATATAAATAGATAATAGTTATAAGAAAAGCATGGACCATCTTGCTTGGGTATCATCAGTTAGCCAGGTAGGTCATTCTCATCACACAATTGGGATAGCCTTATCATTGGAGACATTTTAAAAAACCAAAATACCATTGCATTCACAATAATCCTTTCTTTGTGCTAGATGGAGACATTATTAATAAACAATAGTTACAATTGCAAACAACTGGAGTCAGGGTGGTATATATATATATATATATATATATATATATATATATATATAGAGTCTTGATTACATCAGGCCAGTAGGAAATTATGAAATTTCCGACGCCTGTGATTCCCCAAGAACTTTTGAAGCGTGTTTGAGCAATTTTCAACCGTATGGATGGAAAGATCATTGAAAAATAAGTTATCCCTGATTTTAAATACAATTTGGGAACTTGTAGGGTCTTCATCTTAACGATCAAAACTTATAGGGATTTGAGCGATCCAGGAATTTCAGACCGTTAAGTGGGAGGGCCAAAGCAGTTCTGCAATTGTATGAAAATTCTGGGTAGAAACATTTTTAGCAGATCTTCTCATCCATAAAAAAATACTTTCAGGGGTAGAATGGGTAGGCCAGAAAATGAGCAGTATTCCGGTAGGCCATGCACGAATCACTCTATATATATATATATATATATATATATATGTATCTGATAGAATATATTTGAGAAAACATGTGGTTTCATTTGGAGCGGACACGTGAAATTATCTCAAATGTCCATATAAATGACACAAGTCTTCAGTTCAGACACTCCACTTGGACAAATGAGACGTCGCAGAAGTCAATAAAGGGAATAAGATGGTAGGAAAAAGTACGGTCAGAAAGGATAAAGTATCGGAGATAAGTACGGCAAGAAATGAGGATGAATGAGATATCTGATTTCTAAATGAAAAACTCTAATCCTCCACCTCTATAGATCTTTTCTTTCACTAATTTGGGCGTTGAAACTACATCAGGGGACTAAACCCGTCCTGCTCAGCCCCTTTTTCTTGTGCAGGTTCATCGACGAGCAGAAGAACTCCTAGTCTCCTTGGCTATTGTTAATGTCATTTATATCTATAAATCTCAACCGTTGATCAAGAACCGATAATGATCTCCAAGAAAGACTAGTTTTTCCCGCAATAATATAAATAGTAAGGATTACACATGAATCCTTCTGATGATTTTAATAATAATAATATATTATTACTATTTTATAAATATATATATATATATATATATATATATATATTTATTTATTTATTTATTTATTTTTCATGAAGATTATGGGGATCACAAATTTGGGGTCAAGCTTTCATACTGATGGACCCACTGGGCGCCTGGCCTGGGCTGTGCATCTTGTTACAAGCTGGTGTACCTCAAGAACTCATAAATGATATCATGTACCCATCCGATAGCTGTGTGTCCAAAGAACATGTTGGAATTCACGTGATCTACATATCTATCAGTTTTCGTTTTGATAGCATCTCCAGGAACGTTCGCGCGTTCTCTATCATCCGCATATTATCTCAATTTCTTTCTCAAAATTTTGTAACATAATTTTTTCCATAAAAATTTATTTTGTAGCATAAATTTTCTTCTATAAAAAATTTATAAAAAACATGTTATTGGAAAAAATGGTTTTTTTTTTTTTGATTTGCATCTTTTATATCTTTAAAATGACGGCTAAGTTTCTATTATAATATATTTATACATACAACATATTACATAATTTAACATTTGAAAATTTTCAATTCCTTTCTTTGTCATGGAAACACAGTCATAATGATATTTTTCATTGCTCTTGATTGATTGATAGATTAAATATGAGAGTTCCAAATCCAAGAATTGTTTTCTTTACACATGTGAATAATAATCATAAGAAAATAAAAATCTTGCAAATGGAATGATTTGACCACTAATTCAATGGTGAACACTGAAGGGAGCAAAGATATTTTCCCAGTCCAAGCCAACAATTTTCAACACCTGTGTGGAGGACAACCAAATATTCTCAGTTCCTGTTGCAACATCATAAAGGCCAACAAAATCAACAAGATTAATCCCTTGTCCAAAGAGTCCTGTTTTCAGACCACCACCTGTGAGCTGAAAATCAATTGCCATCTCAATCACTTATCCCAGCATCAGATACCTTAGACTTAGAGTAGTAGTACACTAGTACAAGAGATTCGTTTGGATGTTTACAGGTGAACTGACACCGTAAGCCAACTGGCTGACGTTTACGTGTGAGGCCACATATATCATACTCTATGGTTTAACATTGGCTAAGATTGTCTCCAACCCAAGACATAGAAGCCCTATAAACTTTTGAATGGATAACTACATAGAAGGGTAGTTACTTTGAAATAAGCACCCAAAAACTTGACTTTCAATTCTTAAAAAAATCATATCGATTCGAGAAGCCTGAGAGCAGATACGAAGAGAGAATCCATTGCTCAAAACGTACCCCCGTCAGAAAAGGAGTCCGCAGAGCTCCAATCACTACTCCAATATCTTATGTGTGTTCACTTATCTTATTTTGTATCCAACAAAAGAACATGGAAGCTAACGCCAACTCAAGCATTCTCTTATAAAAAGGATGAGATCTCACAACCCTGAGACAATCACGCCGTCTACCGTATTATCTTGGTGTGATGCAGCGCCATATCCAAACGCTCGAAACTAGAAACAACCAAAAACATGATAAAACGAATGTGGAATTCTGTAAAAGAAGCTCACAACAAGCCAACAAAAACAATGAGGCTTTCGAAGATAACACTCCAAGGAGGGAGGAAAACTGAGAAGTTGATCAACTATTATACTTTTATACTCCGGTTGTATTATATGCACTCCAATTCCAAATCAATTTAAATAAATATGATTTATCTATTTTACTAAAAAAAAAACATTGGCTGGAGAATCAGCACAAAGAAAGAATTGTAAGTTCACACATCTTACAAGCAACAAGTTAATCGATACACACACACACACACACACACACACACACACACACACACGAGTCTTACAAGCAACAAGTTACAATCAGAAAAGATACACGTGAATTGCTGGACAAAAATGAAGCATCATCAGTATTTGTCACCATGCCTGTGATATGGATACTGCAATACTGAAAAGATTAAATGACAGTGCATAAATTATGCAATGTTTATTACCTCCTCTCAAGTTTTATTCAGACTGGAAAAACAGCAGTAGGTGGCTTCTTTAATTTCTGAAGGTTGTTGGGATCCGAGAAGCATATTTTTGGACCTGGGGTGTTCTAAATAGGCAGCACATGAAGGATTGGGAAAGTTCATATGGAATTGCTTCACTGGCAACAAGTGCACATGTCTGGACTTAAATGAGAAGCACATGCTTGGGAGTGACATACCAATTGGATGGATCGACCAATTTCAAAGGATAAAGCATCTTTTACCCAATCGTTTTCCACATGGATAAGATCAGATCAATCAGCAGAAAGTTCCAAACCACCTTTTTGGATCAACACATCCAGAAAATGACTCCTCAGTCCAGTTGAGGAACATGGCAAGAAGCTCACATGCTCAACAACATATCCACAATCAAAACCTTACTAGGATACTGAAAAGGCACAAAAGAGGCACTATTTTCTGTAATTTCCAGCTTGAATAATGAGAATTGATGATCTTTACATAGTAGAGTTTATGGTTGTCATAAGTACACCACACAATTAAATGAAAACTTCAAGCCATTCCTATCATCCGAAGAATCTATCAAATAATGAAATGAGACGATGAAGGAAAACATATCATAGATTTCATTCAGCTTAAGATGTTTGTAACAGCACTGTTTGAGGCGAACAACACAAAATTTTGGTACTTGGAAGAAAGCTATAAACCTTAAAAATTCATGTACAGTCACTCATTCAAGAAAAGATCTTTCAGCAACAACTACAGGAATACACTCAATTTGTTATCATAGTATGTTTTCTTGTACTTCTAGCGACAGGAAGAATTACCTTGTAAAAAAGGCGAACACTTCTTGGGGTATACAACAAACACAACAGAGGAAAGCCAAGCATATATGATCCACACCAAATAACTAATGGGTCATGACCAGATTGCTGAGTGTCAAAAGGCCAATGCTCCAATTACTTGAAGTTGTAGCAGGATGGAAAGCAAGAGGATAAAAAATAGTGCCCCAAAGTAACTACACTCCTGCATTGTGCCAAAAGTAACAGAAAAGAATACAATCAGTAAAATGATAAACAAAGAAAACATCCTCAATGACATTAATCAGAGTGTAATGAGAGAACTCACAGATCAGTCAAGCTTGCTAATGTCAGATCCTATAGTCCTCATGAAATTCTATGATTATAAACAACAACAGCATTAATAATTTCTTCTGCTAGGAACTCAATCTACATAACCGTTATCTACTTCTGCATCTACTCCATCTAAGCTGCAATTCAAAGTACACATTATGAGTTCATTTCATGAGATATTGCGGCAACCAATTTTTCTCTAGTGAGCTGCTCTGATCCCGGTGATTTCACTGCAAAGGTGTGCACCACTGAGTCACTCCCAACCAAGATCTTCGACTCAGTCACATTGATCTCTGACTCTCTGAAAGCTTGAATGACTCTAGAGACAGGATGCGAGTCCAGAGGGCAGCTCACACGTACCAGCACCTCATCCTGCACTGCTTCAACATCAATATCTGGGCACTGCACCCGCCGATTGTGCTCTGACATAGAAGGATCCCTTTCGGATTCCATTTCCTTGACTTTCTTCTGCAGCTCAGTAATGTATGCAATGGCATCACCAAGCAATGATGCCTTGTCCATCTTTGAGATGTTCGGCACAACCGCCCGCAGGGCATAGAACCTTTGGTTGAGCTTCTCTCTTCTTTGCCGCTCTGCTTCTACATGATTTAGTGGCTCCTCCGCCCATTGGCAGGCTTCCGGCCCCTCTTCCTTGGCCTCTGGTCCTCTATTACAACTGCCCTCTCCTCCTTGCACGGTGTCTTCCCATCTGAATTCTCAGATTCCATTGTCCCCACTTTCGGGCAATTGAGAAACCCATTCTAGAGCTTGCACCACCACTGAAATCAATCTGCCTGGGTAATTGCTGTTGAGTCGGTTGCTTAGATGCAGGAAATTGACCTGTTCCATTGCTGTGGTGATGACCCAAAACTCCAGAAGACCTATGTGAAGAATCACTCTCATTACCCATCACAACCACACCATTACCGAACCTTTGTGGATGATTCCAATTCATAGCTTGTTGGAACCCCTTCCTGCCACCATTCAACATAGTACCATTACTTGTTTGGGAGATCTCCCATGATGGCCTCTCATCCACCTTCGCTGCTGCGGGTGCTGCTGCTGCTGCTGCTGCAGAAGCAGCAGCAGGTGGAGGCCTCCCGATGTTCAAGTCCTTCCCAAAGATCCTAGCTAAACCAAGATGGGGTGCTGAAACAGCACTCTCATCCTTCCTCTCATTCGCCGCAGGTGTGAACACGGATCTAATCGCCCGCAACCCCTCCAAACTCTCCCGTATCACCTTGACGGATCCCAACTCGAGCACCCCAGTCTCGAAGGGCAGCAAAACGATGGTCCGGAACCCCGCGGACCTCGCGAGGAACGCCCGGACGCAGTAGTCAGAGGGGTCCAAGATCCACACATGCTTCCCAGACGAAAACGCCCGCCCGGGTGCGCCGTCCCCGCGGGGGAACGAGAAGTACATGGACGCCAGGAAGAACATCTCGGCGTCGGTGACGCGATCGAGCCGGAGCGCGTAGTTCTCGTCGTCGGTGGCACCACCACCAAAGGCCGCATGCAGCCGCTGCAGCACGCGCTTCCGCATGCGCTGCAAGCCCTCATCATGAGCTCCCGTGGCGTCGTCATCCGGCTCGCGGCAGTACCCATCGCCCCAACCGAGGACGAGGTCGCCGCCGGAGCAGGGCCGCGAGATCTGCCAGAATATAGCCGATGTCCAGCCGGTGGGGCCCTCGACGAGGTCAACAAGCTTCGTCTGGAGATCAGCGTCGGAACCGACGGCGGTGAAGAGGCCATCTGGAGGTACGTGGCTGGCCGTCAGGTAGTCGAAGGCCTGTGGGCCGAGGACGGCGACTGCCATGGCTCGGTCGTCGTCGGCCCAGAATCCGGCGACCGATGCCATCTCCGATTTCATCGAGAGTAATGCTTAAACAGAAGAAGTATAAGAATTTAAATCAAACCCTAAAAGAATTCAAGATCCCACTAGATTCACGCTCCCATTTATCGGATCCCATTGTCTTCATTTCTAAACCCACAGAAAAATAGTCCCATATCGCAAAGCCACCATGAGTGGCGGTCTCCAAACACTATATAAGAACAGAAAATCGCAAATTTCAAACAAAATAAAGGGAGAAAATAAAAAATAAAAAAGGAAGAAGGATGAGTGAAGCCCGGCAGACCTGGGAATCCAGCAGGTAATTTTCTGTCCTTTAGATTAAAATCCAACGGTGTTTAGAGACTGAGGGGAAGGGGAAAAGGATTATAGGGATAAAGAAACCCTAGAGGGCGAAGGTTAGGTTAGGGAAGGAGAGCCAGGATCGGCGAGGATTTTTTTCGATATTTGTACGCGTGTCAAGGGAGTTGGGGTGGGGCGTTCAGCCTCGTGATGATGACGAGAGTTATATAAACAGAGTTGCGCGGAGCCGAGCCGAGCCGAGATGAGCTGAGCCTGGGTGGGTTCGGGTGCCATGTGTGGCTGATAATAATAATCAAACGGGGATTAGTTTCGTCGGGGACTTTAAGGTGTGTGTCTTGGGAGCCAAGTTGATGTATGTAATGACTGGTTGTAGTGCGAGCTGGGCACTCGATGGTTTGATGGTCGTGAAGCTTGGTTAGTACGGCAATTGTACATTCTCGGTGGGTCTGGCGACACGTGGGTTTCATCAAATTAAATATCTAAATAATACAAATAATATTTTTCAAAATAAATTAAGGATGGTGTAGTTTATAATTAGATGTACCAATCTATTTATTTTATAATATTGAAGTCCTCAATTTATGATTTTGAATCTCTCAAAATAAGTCTATTTACCTTGTTAATGCAAAAATCTCTCTTCAGGTGTTGAGGTTTGGGTAGGAACGGAACGCTAGTGGTTACATCTAATGCCAATCAGGTTTAGGAGGAAGGTTGCATGCGTTTTCAAGGAACCTCTATCTAAGAAAGAGTGGAAACATACAAGAAAAGAAAGGCCTTTGGTGTAGCTCTGACACCAAGTTAGCACTATGATCGCCTTAGAAGAAAGTTTTGTAGGAAGATATTGACTTATCTTTTCCCGACATCCCTATGCCCTTGTCTCAAGTCCTGGTCCCGGTCACATCACCCCCTTATTCCTCATCATCTCTTCTTCATGTGCGGGCATCCCTTTCTGACCTAGGTCATAAACTTCAGGTAAGTCAAATCCGGACGTGATGATCTTATTGAAAAAGATAGAAGTCATGGTATTTTTTCACTCAAAATTGGGTCGAATTAATTATTGGTGACAAGCAGATCGACAAAACAACAGTAGCCAATATATATATGTATGGTGACGACGCAGAAAAATTCAGTTAGGTTCCATTTGTATAATTAGCGAATTTGGCATATCTTAATAAGAGAAGGAATTATTCTATATCCAAACTTCATGTCTTGTATGTGTTACCATACCGGGATCAATAAAAAAATTAGTGGGCCCTCCTCTATTATTGTGGTGTCGGGGTGGCGACCACAGGGATGCAATGCCACTTTTGGGGAGTCATTGGGTTGTGGACATGTGTACACCTAGATTTATCCATATCACACAGGCGTGATGATCTTATTGAAAAGGCGTAAGTCGTGGTATTTTTTCACTCAAGATTGGGTCGAATTAATTATTGGTGACAAGCGGTCGACAAAACAACAGTAGCCAATATATATATATGAATGGTGATGACGTAGAAAAATTCGATTAGATTCCATTTGTATACTTGGTAGAATTTGGCATATCTTAACCAGAGAAGGAATTATTCTATATCCAAACTTCATGTCTTGTATGTGTTACCATACCGGGGACCAATAAAAACAAATTAGTGGGCCTTCCTCAGTTGTGGTGTCGGGGGTGGCCGGCCTCGGAGATCTGTCCCACTTTTGGGGAGTCATTTGGGTTGTGGACATGTGTACACAGGATTTATCTATATCACTGCTCCAGGGTCGATCGATCTTTGACTTTGGTCATTTCGGGAGGTGTAGTTTGGAGAGACGATGGCAATGAGGTCTAGGTGTATAAGGCAGGACAAAGGGACTTACAAATGAGGAGGGATCTTGGAGGCATTGGGACCAAGGAGGAGAGTTTTTGTCGAGGCTGTCGGGAACATTAGCTCATCATAATGAGGTGTTGGGGCGAGGAATGGAATCCAAGGCGAGGGGACTTGTAAAGTCGTCATAAGTGTCGAGGCAGTATCCGTTTTGAGTGACGTGTAGCATTTATGAGCCAACGAGTCTCCCGCTTCCCCGATAGGTCTATGTAACTAAACCGATTTTTATAAGTTAAATACTTATAATTCATTTTATTTTTAAAATGTAAAGTACTTCAAAAAATTATTTTCAAAAATCAACCGCTCCTTTATTTGTCCCAATTTCAATGGAAACAAGAGAAGAAAAAAATTACTAAGGGGTTGATCCCACCCATTTGTTTTATATCAAATTTTATATTTATATTTTAAAGCATTTATTTGATAACCTTAAATGAATAAAATAAATAAATATTTTTTTATGAATTTTTATTGCCAATGAAGGTTTTATAACCCGGATCATATATATAATGTTTGAATTTCTATTAGGTAAAAAATAAGAAAAATCAATAACTAATCAAACTTGCTTTACATATATATATGTATATGTGTATATAGTTGCTAAATTTATCCAAACATCAGTATCATATACGACGTTGTGGTGTCAATAATTCATTTTCATTTATTATCATGTAAAAATTAGTCAAACAATCAACGAGCAATAACCGGAAAAAGTAAGTCAAGTCTTTATCCCATCTAAATAGTCCTTAATCGGACTAGTTGATGAAACGCACCATGCATAATTCTCCAGTAATAGGTTTTGATATTTCCCCTATTTTTTAAAATTTTTTTAAAAAATTATTAGTTTTTTTTTTCTGCCTTTGTTCATTTACAAGTAAAATAAACTTTCTATTTTTTAATAATATAAATAAATAAATAAATAAATAATCAAGCAAAGCCGAAGTCCGTCCGTTTCCAGCACACTCACCTTTCACGTGAAACGGATTAAATTCGGCGCGCCGGCTCCAACATCGCGGCTGAGCTGAATAAGCCGAGAGGGGGTACACTCGCGAGATCACATCTAAACGCGGACCACTCAATCAAACCGCTTAAAATCACCCATCCATGACCATGAGAAGGCACTCTCATCTCATGTGACCGCAGGCCCATCAACCATTCCTCCCATCAATCAAACCGTTGAAAATCATCCAGGCCGACGCAACTGAGAAGTCGACACGTGTTTCAGTACGGCCCAACAAATGTCACGTGGCGCGTGGGTGACGCCGTCGGTTCAGGTTTAGGTTTAGCGGCGGGTGAGAGGAAACGAGAGGGTCAGCCGAAACTTGTGATCTCGCACGTGACGACAGCGCGGATGAAAAGAGAACGTGAGGGAGGGCGTGTTCCGTGGTGTCGTTTCGCACACCATCCAAGCCCAACGTGATCAGCGTGGTGGTCCGCTCTTGCTGCTGCTTCACTCTCCCATGACTACTGCCTTGAGATTCGGAATCACGCCCTTGGATGACCGCAAGATCAGTGAGACTCCCATTATATAACTGAGGGTAAATTTTTACAAAAAAATCTATATGGTTTCAGAGATTTATAAAATAGGAAAAATATTTTATTTTATTTTTTATAAAAACCTGTGGTTTTTCAATTTAATAAAAAGAAAAAAGAAAAAAATCATTAACTCCAGATGTTAAGCTGTTAACTTTTTGGATTAGTTGGGAGCGTTTTATTTTATCAATTTTATATAAAAATTACATAAAAATTATTCTGAATTGGATTTCTTTCAAATCTCCATTTATTTGAGAAATCACAACAAATTTTTTTTTTGACAAAAATTTCTCTGCCAAGTAAGCAGAGATTAACATTGTTAATGAGAGTTAACTATTTTTTCCTTTTTTATTAACCAAAAAAACCATAAGTTTTTATAAATAAAATAAAATACTTTTCTTATTTTACAAATCTGCGAAACTATATAGATTTTTTTTTTAAATTTATCCTATAATTAATAAACCACCTTGCAATGTTTGCCTTCAAAATTGGGGAGAAAATAATAATAATAATAATAATAATAATAATAATAATAATAATAATAATAATAAGGGTTGGCTTGAATTAGAAGTAGTGTTAGTTGATTGACCGGATGAAGATGTCAATGCAACATATGATAAACATGTACAAAGAAGGAATGAAGGTTTGTGTGGGGAATTGAAACAAGCAAAGTGAATTAATTGATGGAGGAGTGGGTTGGAAGACAGAAAACAAAGTTGGATTTGAGAACCGGGGGAAACTGGAAAGAAAGCGAGAGTTGGTTTAATTTTCATGGTTTTGAGCTTTGAAGTTAAAGGAGATGAGAGAGTTTGGGTTGTAGGGGAAGCCGGGAAGGAGACAAGGGGAATAAAACGTGAAAAGAATGGGTAGGAAACAGTGTACATCAGAGAATGGGATTGATTCCCAGAGTAGACATACTAGTACTGGATCAGTGTTCTGCACACGGCTCTCCAACATATAATATAAATATATATATATATAAATATGTGCGTGTGTATGATTGAATGCTTCGTTGTTATTTAAATAAAATATACAAACAGGTCACAACATGATATTGTTAAAAAAAATTAAAAAAAAGACCAATATTTATAAGAAAAGTTAATAGCACGTTCCTTTGAAGAAAAAAAAGATGACAGATTCGAATCACGTCCATGATGTGATTTTAGTGGCTTCTCCATATTTATTTTAAAAAATAAATAATAAAAGGAAGATAGGTAAATCTCTCAAGTTTTTAACTTAAATTTATTTTCATTATAATTGGGGTTATCTTGTATTTTCTAGCATGGGAGCCCTAACGTCACTCCTTATTGGTGTTTTTTTGGGGTGACAGTGTTTTTAAAGTCATCTCCTTCATCCTCATTTAACGATGACTCATATGAAAGTATGATGGATTTAATTCATTGGCATCAATTTTGGCTTTTTGGAGGCATAAGCTGCATCAAATCAAGATAACATTAGAAAGTTAATCTCTTGGATTATTCCGGCAAAAGCACGTTGTTTTCCATTGAAATATATTTGATTTCTTTCTAGTCAGATACTTCAGGTGATAGCCATCACAACGAGGTTCCGCCCCATTTGAGTTTTTTTTTTTTTAAAGCTTTTTCCCTATTTGATTATCTCCATTTAATTATCTCCCCAAAGATTTCATATCATATGGTGGTGGTAAAAGGTGGTTAGATGAAAAGACTAAACTAAGAAGAGCAAACAATCCATTAACTTGAAATTATATATATATATATATATATATATATATATATATATATATATATATATATATATATATTAATACATGTTTAAATATTATATATTATGTTGAGTCGGAAATCCGGTCTCTTCTTGTGATCAACACCAGATGGAATCAACAGTTGAGAATTTGTATTTGCAAGTGTGGACATTCACGATTTCGTTGTAAAGCAAGTTGCTCGGACTTCCAGTTTGCGGGAAAAACCTGCATAGGGAGAAATAAAAATAATCAGAGTGGGCCTTTTCTGCCCGGATTTAGCTCCGACGGTCAAATTAGAGAAGGGTCTTTTTTGTTTCTTGGAGAATTAGGAATCTTTTTTGGTCCAGAATTTCTTACCTTTTGAGCTTCCACTTCTTCCCTATTTATAAGCCTTTGTTTGAGTCTGGCGTTAGTCTTTTTGGAGGTTGGAAAAAGTCTCATCCTCTGTCAGGACAAGTGGACCTAATGGGGCGAGAAGGCCCAGTGGGGCAAGTGGGTTGTTTACTCTTTAACTCATGTCCCTTCAGTTGTCAGGACGAGTTATGACGTCTTATCTTTTAGGTCGGATCTTCTTTAAACAGAGATCTTCCTCTGTACCTTTTCTTTTGGCTATTATCTTCCCAATGTTTATGCTCTGCTCTTGTCTTTTCACAAAAAAGGGAATCCGAATGGGGATCTGGATTGATTGTTTGAAGGGTCGTGATGGTATTCGAGTGGTCGGCTCGGATTTGACATGGGTGACGCCATGTGATTAATTCGGATTTAATCTGGGGGATACTATTTGAGTGGGTCGGATTTGACCTGGGGAATGATAGAGATTGGTCATATTTGACCTGGGGGATAACGGAGATCGTGCCATGTGTTGTGAGTTTATTTAAGACACGTATCTTACCAGATATACCCATATCATATCATATTATAATAAAATTTTATTTTTTTATAGTATTTGATAATTAAAAATGTTTACTATATATAATCATTAACTTTAATTTTTATTTTTTAAAAAATAAAAATTAAAGTTTATTTATTGAAAATATAAAATTATTTGTTGAAAATATAAAATATACATTTTATTTATTAAAATTATTGCAAAATTTATATTTTTATATTCTATATAAGTATAGAAAAAATTAAGTTATAAATAATGTTAGGATGAGGACAACCTCATTTATATTTGGTAGTTGTTGTTTGCACAGCAATCACTTACAATGCTGATTGACAATCAATTGATTGTTGGTGTCATTTCAATTCAAGTCATATCTAGTAGAATTTACCTAATTTAGAATGATTAATTGTTGTTGGTGCAAAAATAGGAATCTCCTGGAGATTAACCCCAATGTATGCCCAATAGTTGTAATTTATAGTTGAGGGAAGGTAATGAGTGCATAATTATACATATTTTCATACTATATTTAATTTGCATGCACTTTGCCTGCCTTTTTGCATAGATTCCTTTGTTTTTTTGTGTTATGTTGCGTATTTTGTTGTGATTGAACAAATAAATAGGTATCCGAGACAAAGAAGCAAAAGTCGAAAAAAAATTGGAGCAAAAAGAGCTGAATAGTCACTTTTACAAAGAGTGGCTGATGCGATACAACCGCAAGTATATGGGTCGTTACAAGTAATAAAGTGAACGTGAAAGTCGGGTTATCGATCCGCATGGAGATGGAAGTATTAGTACCCACTATTCATCTACTATCTAGTCGATCCAAGGGTGGTTGATTATACTAATTCTAAACTAATCAAATTGAAAACACAAACAAGGGAATCGAGTTGCTCTTAAGGTCAAACAATCATAAAAGGGGGGATGCTCGGACAATTGAATTCCCCCTTGGACTTCTAAAAGATGAATGCTATTTTCTATCTTGATACTTGATTAATTCTTGGCCAAGGGTTCCTATCGTGCTTTCACTCCTCTCATCCCGAGGTGAGTTACTAATCCTAGCGCTCTTACCGATTATGTTCTCGAACCTATTTCTTGGAAGGATTATGGGAATAATTCATCTAAAGGACTCGCTCTCCTTAGTACCCGGGTTCCCGGTATACTCACAATCCCCTCTATTAGAGATGGTCTACACACGGGGAGACGTTCGCTTCTTCCCCCATATGGACTATGACAATCTCTCGGGCTCTCGCAACGTAGAGGGATTCACTCACATTAAAACATCCAATAGAGTACTCAATGAATTTCCAAGCATTCAAGAATAGAAAATCAACATTAATTAAATCATGTCCAAGGATTCATCAATCATCCAAGCATCTACAAAATTAGCCCTCCATGAAAGGGGGGAAACAATCCAAAACAAAAATGAAAACAATCAAAGAAGACATGATAGGTAAACCTTATGCAATCACCGTTGATGGCTTCTTGATCCTCTTCCAATGATTTCCCCTCTTCTTGCTCCAATAGCTCTAAGATGAGGATCTCCAAGCTTTCCCCAAGATTAGCCTCTTTTTTTCCCCAAGCTGCTCTCTCTCTAAACCCCTAATTAGTCGGTTTTCATACCTCTAGGGTTTTTGGGGTAAGTTTTACCAATTTGCCCCTTTCTAGATCTGCAGATTCGTTGAAATTTACGATGTATGGGCCCGTATACGGGCGTATATCAGCCATTATACGGGCCAACCACCTCCATATGGGCCCATATACGGGCATATATCAGCTCGTATACGGGCCAGTCATTACCATAACATCTATCATACGGGCCGTATACTGGCCCATATTCCCTTCAGGAGCCAATATACGGCCGTATGTCAGCCCGTATAAATGCCCGTATGGGTCCTTCTGGGTGCTCTGGGATCCCGGTTTCTCTCGAAATGCTTTCTTTCCTCCGTGGTCCTTATACCATGCCCTGTTGATTAGAATGAATACATTTTAAGTATCGGTGGGCAAAAAGTCTTCAAAATTACATGCCGAGCATATAGGAATATGATATAAAATTATGCTCAAATGAACACTTATCAGTGGCACGGCCCTAACACGGGCGTGTTCAACTCGTGTACATCTCGGGATTAGCCGAAACTGCATCAATTCGATTCCAGAAGATTCCACAGTTATATACAAGGCAAACACGACCTCAACATGGCCGTGTGTTGTAAATTTGAATCCTATAAAAGGCTGTTATATGTAAATTGCAAATGAACTTTTGGCGATTCGTCCACCGATGGCTAGGGTTTCGGAGGGAGATTAAAGATGGAGGAGATATTGATCTAGGGAGTTCATTATCTTTATTTATGTCTTTCTCTTTAGCTTTTGTGATGAATTCTTATAGTATGGGAGGCTAAACCTTCTATGATGCATGGATGAACTTTTGTGACTCTTTTCCTTTTAATACTTAGGCTTGTCTTTGATTATTCTTGTAGATTGTCTATGTGTGCTTAATGCTTGTGATTTGTTAGTGCGAAACCATCGATCACATATCTATAGTTGCTTAATGCATGAAGCGAAATCTCAGTCAAGCTAGATCTTGGTATAGATGATAGGGGGTGAGTGCACACCAAGAGATTGGGTGTATGGTGTCACACTCTCCGGATTAGGGTAAAACCTAATAGTGGAAACCACAGAATCTAATAATAATTATAATACAATCGTACGGTGAAGTCGTGGTATGAGACTAGGTTTGGCTGCACGAGAGATCGGGTTCAAATTAATTTAGAGTTCCTCACGGTCCAAGAATATATCAACTAGATAGTCAGTATTAGGAAATTAGTCGAGGAAGAGATTCTTAGGGGGGTAGAGATCTGGGGTGTCATGTCCTCTTGATTGATAATCCTAGATTTCTCAATTATTCACTTTAGTTCTCTCTTTAGATCTTTTAGTTAGGATTAAACAATCGCATATGGTTTTAGGCTAGATAATAGAAGTTGAATTATTAATAGCTCTACCGGTCCCTGTGGATTCAACCACCCTTCCGTTAGGGTACTTTACTACTTGAGTGACCCCGTGTACTTGTGGGCGAGCACACACCAAAACGCTAGATTTCTGAGGAGGGAAAAACCACGGGGCTCTAACCACGAAAGCCATCCACCAAACAAGGATTAATTACAAGACTCTAGGTCCTCTATTGAGAGAAGTACATCATCATGAGAGGAATACAACATCATAAGAGGAGTACATCATCCATTAATGATCTCAAATACATGGGGATGGTGGAACATCCAAGGGCTGGATGTGGGCTCCATGGATATGAAGAGCAATCACAAGGGCTTCAAGGAGATGAAGCCAGGTCATAAGGGCTTCGTAAGGATGAAGTAAGGCCATCACGAAAGCTTTATAGAGAAAGCCCCCTGGAGAAAACCTTATGGAGTAAGTCCCGGCCTCATGGAGATTAGAGAAAGGCTTTATCATCAAGAGAAAGAACAAGGCTTTATCATGAAAGCTTCATAGATGAGAGCTCGATGGAGGCATAGCTTCAAGGCCTCATACAGATGACCAACATAAGAGCATGGCCTCATACTCAAGCATGGAGGCATGGATTCATGACCAAGAGAATAAGAGCAAGACCTCATGAGAGCTCCTTAGAGGCATAAAGAGATTGAGAGGAGCTTCATAGCTAAGGGCTCAATCATGGATTTCAAAATGAGCTTGGAGCTCAATATGAGAGAGAGAAGCTTACTTGGCCATGTAGATGAGCTTGGCCTTGAAGGAGCTCGGCCATGAAGCTTGGAGAAAGGCCATGAAGGCTTGGGAGCTCCATGAAGGCTCAGGAGCTCTTCATAAGTTTGGAGAAAAGCCATCAAGGTGTGGGAAATCTTCATGAACTTCGAGAAAGGCCATCAAGGCTTGGCCTCCTCCCTACGTAGCACACCCCAAACACCCCTTTATGTATCTTCCCTTATATCCTCGGGTTGTTAAATAGCGGCTTGATCCTTGGTGTAAGACCCATCTCATTTTTAGGGGACATGTGTCACACAGCCAGGTCAAGGAAATAAACCCTAAACCTAAAGCTGTAAAACTGCTAATCAACTGTAAATCAAATATCTTGCGGAAGCTAATTAAAGCAAACTGAACTTATTATAAACCCAAACTTCAAATAAGGTTTAATATAACATCAAATACAATACTGTCTTAGACATACACGTCTCTCAAATACACACATAATTAAACTTAAAGATGACTAAGACATGGGAGTTAGAGCCAGCTACAAGACATCTCCACTATACGGTCTTTTGTCTATCGCCTGCAATCACAATGTCAAGAGGGTTGAGCTATTGGAGCTTAGTGAATTGGAAACAGTACTATCGGGTGTAAATTGAACCCGTATAATAAAGTAAAAGTTGTAAATCTGAAACATAAAATATGCATATATACTAACGGAATTTAAATACTGAAATCTGAAAGAAATATTGAGCAATTATATGCTAGTCAATGTATTATCTTCAATATGTTTAATCATGTCAAATGCATAAAAATCTCATATATGCGAAACTAGTTTTCTATTTCTCTGTCCTATGAATAATTCCTGGAACCGACATTTCCCTTTGTAATCTGTACCAGTAACCTCCGCGGTCGAGTCACACTCAATCACCAGAACGCGGGAAATACAGAATCATCTGATAATCATAAGACTATAATCTCTAACTACACATTTACTTCGATATTGCAAGACCAACGACCACGGGTAGAACTATCCTCGCTACACAGGGTCAAATTATATACGTACACTAGGCACTCCAAGAGTATGGAAAGGGGGTTTTGATTTTATAAAAAGAATGTTTTAAAAACAAATAGTTTGGTAATAAAAATCAGAGATTCAAATAACCCCTCTCCTAACCTAATGCCGTACTCTCACGGCTTTATCTGAGCCACCTGATGCAAATGATAAATCAATAAAGTGTAGTCTCTGTATTTCTGTAAATATTTCTCTATTCTGTTACTATTTACTGTACATGAATGATTTTCTAAAACCGTGGAAGTTTTCAAGAAATTTTTAATTCATGCTTTTCAATCTGAAATCAAATCTGACATAAAATGAAAATATGAGAAAACTTGTACTGTACAGCTAGTTCCCTCACCTAAGTCTGGTCCGAGCTTAAGTCTGGCTCGGTGTTTCATCCAGTGACTTGCCTTTGCCCTTTCTTGTTCCTGATGATCGAAATATGAAATTGTGAATACGGATACCATATTCTTGACTTGTACTCTAATTTAAACTTCGATAGAATACGATAAAAATCATGAAACTATCACATGCTCGTATGTCTCCATACTTCTAACCATTCTTCACTTATACTTAATTATCACTTTCCTAAACTTAAAAACTAGCATATCAAGCAATGAATGGAAATAATTAACTAACTAAACATGGAAGCACGAACTAAATCTTAAACTCTTAACTCCTATAGATTTTCAAGAAAAATTGGGCAGCACCTCCTTTATTGGTAGGGCTTCGAAATAATACAAACATTCATCACACAATAACTAAAATTTAAGAAATCATCCAACATACAATCTATGGCATCCATGGCCACTTAGTCCATAAAACTAAACCCCCAATTAATCACGGTTTCTATGCATCCATTAGAGGTTTAATTGTCATATTTCTCAAGTAATGATTTGCAGAAGTTTACTTGCACTTTGGTGTTTGATTCTCGCCGGTGATGAGAGGCAAGGCTGCAGGTTTCCGCCGCACTCAACAAGGGAAGAGAAAGGAGGGGTGGCGAGGTTCACACGTGTGGAGGAGCTAGAGAGTAGTTAGGCGGCCTTGGCTCGGTATGAAGGAGGCCCGAGCTCGAGCTTGACCCATGGGAAAGAAGGTTTTGCCCGGCCTCCTTGAGGGCCGCGCAAGGGGAGAAGGCGGCGGATAAGGCGGCGAACTCGAGCAACGCCAACTCAGGGTTGGCCGCCGGGCGTGGGTAACTCGCCGGAGTAATCGCCTGTCAGCTCAAGGAAGAGAAGGGCGCAAGTGATGCCCTAATTTAAGATCAAGAGAGGGAGGGAGAGAATGAGAAATTTTCTCTCTCTTTCTCCCTCATCAACCTATTCTTATAATAAGTTATAAGAATTTCTTTAATTTAAATAATATTTTTAATATCTAAACTATTATAATAACTTATCTTCTAAAAAGCAATTAATTAAACTATGATATCTTAAAAAAATATCTCCTACTACAAGCCGAACAACTTTTTCTTGATCTTATCTTGTTACTGTGCCGTCACGAGGGCGACTAATAATATTATCTGACTCGTCTCTCTCTCCGACCTAGATCCGGGAATCTCCGGTTATATATGACCCCAGTAACACGGGCTTACTGTAGCATCACGGTCGTCTCTTCTCCTGACCCAGATCCATGTTTCTCGGCTTTTGACTCGGCTAAATCTACTTTATCGGGACTCTAACTTTTGTCCAATATCTCCACTTAATTAATCTGGATTGATTAATATTTAATTAATTTCTTGTTTAATTAATCTACTCTACAGACTATCTATCTCCAACTATTCTATGTAACTTTGGCCTGACCCAATAAGGCCTTCTCTCGGCCCTATAGTTGCGAGGTTGGATTTCGGGTCCATTAGATTCTGATTGTCTTAAAATTTGAGGTTAAAATAATTAATCTGGTTTCTAAGCTAATTAACCTCATTTAAAATTTAAAAATTTATTGAAATTTCATTTAGAAAAATTTGGGATGTTACACTTGAGATGTGGTTTGATCATTTGGATTAAACCAAATCTGTATCTCTTTTAATCCAACGGTCTAGATTTCTCTATTGTTGATATAAGGTTATATTTGTTGGGTTTTGAAGAAGGAGAGAGACAGAGTTGAAGGGTGAGTGCTCTTGTATGTAGAGTGTGGAAAGAAAGAGTGAAGAAGGTGTAGATGTGAGCTCTTTTTTTTTTTTTGCTTGATCTCCTTAGAGCTTGGTAATCCTCTTGTAGTTTTGTGCCTATTTCTTGTATTCTTGTAATTCCCCAGGACATAGTGAAGCGTTGTCCTCCCATTATTGATGTAGACTTTTCTTGGCTAAACTACGTTAAATTTGGTGTCTCCTTTTGATTTCAAGTGAATGATTGTATATTCTCTTTGCATTGTCTATCCATTGTGTTGTTGCTAGGTGTATGTTACATTGCACATCAAGTATTTGACGAATTGCAGCACTCATTCCGCGATTCCTCTCACGCAACAATTGGTATCAGAGCGACATTCTAAGAGTGTGACTGTTGTCTAAGTTTGTAATTGAGTAAATTGGAGCTTGTATTTGTGGTGATTTAGTCTCATAGTTATGGACAAGGCAATGAAGTTTGAAAAGCTCAAGGAGGACAATTGGCTAATATGGAAGATCATGATAGAGGATCACCTTATTTATAAGGAGTTGGATCTACCACTATTGGGGAATGATGTTAAATCCTCATCTATAAGTAATGAAGAATGAAAGTCTCTTGATCGAAAATGCTTGTCGATGATAAGACCGTGTATTTCACCATCTATCTTGTTTGATGTTTATCAATGTAAGACCTCTCATGAACTTTGGAGCACTTTGGAGCAATCTTTTGAGAAACCATCGGGTATCAATAAGATGCATATCATCTCTTGAGGATAAAGGACGATGGTGTCACGGTACGGAAGCATGTCAATGAATTCAACTTAATTGTGGCACAATTAAAAGCTCTAAAGGTGAATCTTGATGAAGAGGTCTTGTGCTTGCTACTTTTGAGCTCTTTGCCTCCAAGTTTGATACTCTTGTTACTACCATGACAAATACGATGGGCAACAAGTTCAAGTTAAATGGTGTTATTTCTTCATTGAGTAGTGAGGAGACTAGAAGGGCTTCTTCAAAAATGTCTAGTAACTCGAGTCAAGCACTAGCGGTCGGTGAAAGACGAAGGTCTCAACAAAGGGATAATGCTTCGGCTAGTAAGTTCAAGTCTCAAGGAATGGGAAGATCAAAGTCATGGGGCTGAGTTGTTACTTGTTAGTATTGTAAGAAGCAAGGTCATGTGAGGAATGATTGTAATCTCTTGAAGAGTAAGCGAATGGAAGCAAGTTGATGGTGAAGCAAGCATAGCATCTCAAAGTGATGATGGAGTCACATTAAGCATTGCTTGTATGGTTTCTTCTTCCGTAGATACTTGGGTGTTTGACTCCAATGTTTCATTTCACATATGCCCGGATTGATCATTTTTCTCCGCCTACAAAAAGGTTGATTGTGGTAATATCTACCTTGGTAATTATCGTGCTTGTAAAATTTTGTGCATTGGTGATGTGGTTATTAAGCAAGAAAATGGGAAGAAGCATACCTTGACTAATGTGAGTCATGTTCCCGAGATAACAAAGAACCTTATTTCGGTCGGGCAACTTGATGAGGCTAGTTCTGTGGTCACTTTTGGCAATGGATTGTGGAAGATCTCTAAGGGTTATATGACGGTATTGAAGGGTAAAAGGATGAAAGTTTGTACACTTTTCTTGGCTCACCTCAAAGATGTATGTCGGCAACGACAAGTGGACATGATGATGTGCATATTTGGCATAGTCGGCTTGGTCATTTAGTGAGCATGGAATGAAGGTCGTATTGCAAGATAGAAAGCTTATTCCTTTGTTTGAGAATTCATCTCTTGAATTATGTGTGCACTGCATCATGGGCAAGCCATATAGAGTAAACATTAAGAGACATGAATCTCATGGAAAGTTGAAAGCATTGGAGTTGGTTTATTCCGATGTCTGTGGCCCTATGAAGGTCAAGTCTATTGGTGGTGCTTCTTATTTTGTCACTTTCATGGATGATTATTCTAGAAAGTGTTGTGGATTTATCTATTAGCATCCAAGGATCAAGTTTTTGAAACTTTCAAGAAGTTTAAGACCCGTGTTGAGAAAGAAAGTGAAAGGTTTATAAAATGCTTGCAAATTGACAATGGTGGAGAATTTTGCTCTAGTGCTCTTGATGGCTTTTGTATAGAGAATGGTATCAAGAGAATGCAAACTGTCCCTCACACTCCACAACAAAATGGTGTCATTGAAAGAATGAATAGAACCATTGTGTAGCTGGTAAGAAGCATGCTATCTTATTCTGATCTTCCTAAGTTCTTTTAGGTTGAAGCTGTAAATACTGCAGTGTGCCTCATCAATAGATCACTGAGTGCTCCATTGGATGGTGATATTCCCGAAATGCTATGGAGTAGTAAGAAAATCTCTTATAATCATTTAAGAGTGTTTGGTTGTGAAGCTTATGTGCATGTACCATTTAAGTAGAGAAGTAAGCTTGATTTGAAATCAAGGAGATGTGCTTTCCTTGGTTATGGTGGTGATGATAGACGCTACAAGTTGTGGGATCTAATTGGGAGGAAGACAATTAGATGTCGTGATGCCATGTTTTGTGAGGATGTAATGTTCAAAGAAAGCAATCAAGAAGAGCAAAAGGATGAGAAACTTGTTGTTCATATGCAAGTAAGGTTATGTGTTCTTCCTTGGCAAATGCAAGAAATTCATCCTCAAGATCATGATGATGGAGATGGCCATGACGCGTGATGTTGATGGTCATGATGATAGAATGGAGGTGAGTGAGCAAGGGGATGCTCATGTTGATGAGGAAGAACAAGAATTTCGGTCTCCGTAAATCTTAAGGAGATCTACAAGGACTTCTAAACCCATCCAAAAGTATTCTCCATCCTTGTGTTATGCTTTGTTTATTAATGCAGGTAAGCTTGAGTCTTTTTAGGAAGCACAAAGTTGCCTTGAGAGAGCCAGGTGATAAAAGGCAATGGAAGAAAAGATGGACTCTTTGCATTGGAACCAAACTTGGGACTTGGTGAAGCTTCCAAGTGGAAATAAAACATTAAAGAATAGAATGGGTGTATGTGATAAAGCATGAAGCTGATGGATCAAGAAGATACAAGGCAAGACTAGTGGTGAAGGGCTATGGTAAAAAGCGTGGTATTGATTTCAATGAAATATTTACTCTGATGGTGAAACATAGCTCCATAAGAGTTATCCTATCTTTGGTGGCTAATCTTGATTTGGGGCTTAAATAACTTGACATCAAGACGACTTTCTTGCATGGTGACCTTGAAGAGGAGATTTATACGTTTTAACCAGAAGGCTTTGCTTACAAGTCTAATCCTAATTTGGTGTGCAAGTTGAAGAAATGATTGTATAGTTTGAAACAAGCTTCTCAACAACGGTACAAGATATTTGACACTTTTATGCAAGATGAAGGCTATTCTAGATGTGATTTTGATCATTGTGTCTACTTCAAAGGTTCCACATGTGGCATGTTTAATTGTTTGTTACTTTATGTGGATGATATGTTGATAGCTAGAAATGATTGGAAGGAGATTAAATCCTTGAAGCTTCATATGTCAAGGAAGTTTGCTACTAAAGACCTTGGTGCCGAAAAGAAGATTTTAGGCATAGACATTCACCGTGATAGAGAGCATGAGAAGTTGTGGTTGAGTCAATCTGAATACATTGGCAAAGTCCTTGAAAGGTTTGGAATGGTTGATTACAAGTCGGTTTCTACACCCAAGAAGAGTTCTTCAAAGGATGATAAATTTGAAAATATATCATATACCTCCGCGGTTGGTAACTTGATGTATGTTATGATATGCACAAGACCAAAAATTGCTTATGCAGTAGGGATTTTTTTAAGGTACATGTCTAGTGTCGGTTGGGAACATTGGCAAACCGTCAAGTGGATTCTTCGTTACTTGAAGGGTACACAAAATTTAGGCTTGTGCTTTGGAGGTTCTTCATTAGTCGTTAATGGTTATGTTGATGCCTGACTATGCCGGTTGTAGAGACAAGAAAAGTCCATTCACGAGGTATGTTTTCACAATTTGGTTGTAGTGCGGTGTGTTGGATGTCTAAACTTCAAGACATCATTGCCTTGTCTACTACTAAGCGAGAATATATTACCTTGGTGAAGGAGCAAAGGAAATGATTTGGATTTGAAACATGTGCTTAATCAATTTCAAGTGGTACAAGGAAAGTATGTGTTGTATTGTGATAGTCAAAGTGCGATAAATCTTGCCAAGAATGCGGCTTTTCATTCTAGAACAAAGCATATTAATGTGAGGTATCACTTTATTCGGCTTTCTTTGGAGTGTGGATATTTACATATTGAGAAGTTCCATACAAATGACAACCTTGTGGATTTGTTGACTAAGGTTGTACCTAGTACCTACGGAGAAGACCTCTAAATGTAGGAGGCTTTTTGGGTTAGTGGAGACGTGACCCGGATGTTTGGAGGATGATTGAAGATTTGGCTTCAAGTGTGGGATTGTTAAATAGTGGCTTAATCCTTGGGGATGTGGTTTGATCATTGAGATGAAATCAAATCTGCATCTCAATGATCAAACCACATCCCCTTAGAGCTTGTATGTAGAGTGTGGAAAGAAAGAGTGAAGAAGGTGTAGAAGAGAGCTCTTGTTTTTGCTCAATCTCCTTAGAGCTTGGTAATCCTCTTATTGCTTTGTGCCTATTTCTTGTATTCTTGTAATTCCCCGGGATATAGTGAAGCATTGTCCTCCCATTGATGTAGGCTTTTCTTGACCAAATCACGTTAAATTTGGTGTCTCCTTTTGTTCTCGAGTGAATGATTGTATATTCTCTTTGCATTGTCTATCCATTGTGTTGTTGCTAAGTGCATGTTAAATTGAACATCAAGGGTTCGATGAATTCCCGCACTCGTTCCGTGCTTCCTCTCACGCAACACAGGTCCCGTGCCCCTCTTTGTGCCACATGTCAGCATCTAACTACCTCTATGTGCCACATGTCAGTATCCTAGAGGGTGACTATTTTACCCATAACACTTGTAATTATGTATACTTGTCATATTCTATATGTCTATAAATTGAGAATATAACAGAACAATTAAAAAAGAATTGATTTCTCATAAAATAATTTTCTAATTTTGAACTAAATTATAGTTTAAAATTAAATCAATTCAAATTTAAATTTCGAGAAATGTACATGTTGATATCATCCATTTAGATCATGTTTGTAATGTCTTTTGATTTTCTTTCTTCAATACGGTCATTTTCCATATTCTGTTTGGAGTGTGAATAATTAGGGTGCTACTTGACTTTGTATTTGGTTATTCATCATGATGATCCATCAAAGAAGGATGTTTCATGTTTGCTTTTCCTGTTTTCCCAACTTGATGCACTTTGATCTCCTTTGAGAAGGTGGAGATGACTGGAGTTACTACCGGATTTTCAAATTATTATTATTTTTAATTCTTAAGGTTTATTTTGCATGAAACAAGTGAAAATATGGTTAAATTGCACTTAAAATATATGTTATTTTGATGTATATTATACTTGATATGGCTCCTGTGTTATCTATTTTTTGTGGTGTAATATAAATAATATGCAACAAGTGAAATTCAATGTTTGTTATTTTATGAATTGAGTGAAACAATCATCCAAAAAAAAATAGTGAGATGCTCTTCACTTCATTTACTATTTAAAAATCAAGAATTTATAAACATTAATTTTTTGAAAAATTTGCACATATAGTTCTATAAAAATATATATTTGCATGTGCTATGGAGTAAAATAACTATGGACATGTGGCACGATCAAAGAAAGATAGAAGCTTCAACCACACAAATCCATCCACAGAGGATGAATCTTCAAAGGCACCAAGATCTGACCAATTAGGTCAGCAAGCTATAAAAGGAGATGGTCAACCCACAGTAAAAATGACAAAAAAAAACTCTTTTCTAAAATCTCTATTCTTTGAAATCTCCCTCTTTCTTCCTCTTTTTCTCTGGGAGTTCTGTCTTGATCGTTAGAGACTCCCTCTTCCTTCTTTCTCTCTCACGGTTCTTTCTTCTTTGAAAGTAGGGTTGGATTCACAAGGACCGATCCTAGAATGAGTGCTTGATCTAAAGGAGCAAAAAGAAGAAGAAGAGGAAGGATCTTTGATTGTGACCGATCTCTCCATTGAAATCCACTAAAGAATTTATACATTTCCAATTCATTTCTCTTGTTGATCAAGATCCTCTTTGGTCCCAAGAAAGAGAAGATTATTGTATTAACATTCTGGCGATGTTTGTGGGAATTGATCATCTTCTTGATTAAGAAGCAGTAAAGCTTAAAGCTCAATCATGGCAAGAGGTAAGTGTAGTCAAATCCTTGATCCAGTTGAAGATAATGTCAAATGATGCAATGATTTCCAAGAAGCCGAAGATACTAGCTAGGATAAAAAAAATGATCTTGGGAGGTAAAGCTCAAGACTCGAGGTATAAAGTTCTTGAAGAGAAGATCAAAGCGCTCACTCGAACCTTCAGATCATGGAGTAGCTGGCATTTCAGCTCCCACCACCATCAAGAAACACTATGGCGGACTCTGACTGGCAGGGCGACGTTCAACCACTCGAGCTCTGAAACCCAAAGACAATGCCATGCAAGAAGGGAGGTAGAGATCGCCCTATCTTCTAGCAGCACTGGGTTACCTCAGCCACGACCTGAGAAGTCTCCAAGAGCCTGGTTCAAGATTGTCACCCAAGAAGTCAAAGAACGACCTTGGTATGTCGCTCGCATGATCTCCCTCTTTATCTCAAAAATTCTTGATGTCCCGCTTCCAACGGGATTCTTGATGCCATCGATCGAGACGTACAATAGCACCTCAAATCCGTTTAACCATCTAGAGTCCTTTTAAGGCTATGATGCTACTCCATGGAGTCTCATATGACATCATGTGGAGGGTGTTCTCGGTCACAATCAATGAATAAGATGTGCGTACTTTAGTTGAATTAATAACTGGGAAAAGATCCTCCTTGGCTACTAGTGTTTTCTTCTCAAGTGGTGGTCTTCGCTTTGAAGCGGGTTTTCAGCTTGAGGAAGGAGAAGGTTGAGAGTTTTTAATTAGTGGATCGTACCAAACATAAAGGAATTCCCTCTTTTGGCGTATTGCTCCTTCGTTCCTTCTATAGCCCTAGAGGAGGTTGACACTGATTGCATCCATTACCACATGATGGCGGATGGTGACCTTGGCCATTACTGTAATACTCGCCTCTGATATTGCACAATAACCTCGACTACCACCGCAACGTGAGAGGGTCCTATTAAGGTTTGGGTAAACAAGATACCCATCAAACCTATAAAAATTGTCATCCCTTATTATATAGAATGAAAGTCCATTAAAATAATGATCTTAAAAGCGTTTTCAACTGGAATCAACATGCAGAACATAGGGTATACCGCTATACATAGTAGTTTATTTCTCTTGTATGTCAATTATGCTTCGAAGGATTTCTCAATAAAACAATTGTTAGCTTCTTATTATAATCAGTTCATGTGAAAATATGTGACATGTTCTTGATTGCTTCTGACTTATTCTATGTATACATGTGAAATAATTTAATTCTTACTTCTTATCTACTAGCTTTGCTAGACCAACAATGGTTCATGTATGTTCTTATTTTTAAGGTGTCAGTTGCTTTCATTCACCATTGGATACATTTGCTGTTACCTAGTCATAGTGCACAAATTATCAACTAGGTTGCCTCCTTTAGTGGCTTCATTGCTTGTTTTATTTTAAATTTAATGTTACAGTATTCAATCTATGGCTTGATCATGACTCACATTTTTATAGTATTTTTCTACCTTGTTATGTTGAGAATTCTTTTGAGTATTATGTATTTTTTAATTTTTCTTTTTCTTTTTTTTTTGAGAAAATTGCTTGTGTGCGTATATGTCAAAACTATCATAATCGCATATAATACTCTTAAGAAAACAATAATTATAAATTTGTAGGTAAACCCTTAAGTTTCTCATATGATTGGTATATTATCTTGCAGTTGAAAGATGTTAAAGTCTTTAAATATCTTTTAAAGTAATCCATGGGTCAAAAAATACCTCTTATACCCTTAAAAACATTTCAATTATTTTAAATTTTATATTTTTTAAAATGGGCTTTCATTGGAATTTGAAACACCACAACTGGACAGATTTTTCACTAATTTTTTATTCATATTTATAAAAATGTAATCAAATAAAATTTTCAAAGATATATTTTCAAAAGGTATAATGGTATTTGCTAACCCATAATTATGAATTTTTCAAAGTATATATATAATATCGATATTTTTCAAAGGATACCTGAAAGGGATGGCAACTTCTGGCGATGACGATTACTTGGAATCTCTGGCTTCAAAGAAACATGCAATGTTTCAACAATAAACAACGCGTTCATGAGCAACTCATCTCTCAAATGGATTTCCTCATCCTATCGTGGTTTGAAGGTGTCCACGTCACCAAACAATTACAGCTGCAAGCCCTGAAAGACGTTGTCACCCACAACCTCAATCTCACTAGAGTAGGACAGGAGCCGAGACCCAGATGCAGATTTCGAGGAAATGACCCCGGACGGAACAACACTAGAAGGGCCACACTCTACATGGGCTAGCTTTCCATTAAACATGTCTAATTATTGGGCCCAACAGGGGATCCATTGTAACACCCTTAATCGGTTTGTAACCTCTATCTCTAAAAAGAACTTACTTTTTACATTTTTTGAAAGTTTGAAAAATTACACAAGGGCTATTTTTTTATGTAAAGATGAAAAAAGATAGGTTATGTTGTGCTCTCTCTCTCTTTCTTTTTTTTTTCCGAGGACTCAATTCAAATACTTTAAAATGGGCCAAGTAGTGTTTTTTCATTAAAAAGAAAAAGTATAATTTTTTTTATCATGAAAAGATAAACCAAACACAACTTTAATCTCGTGAAATATTTTAATAAACACTTTAAATAGAAACATAAAATTTTTAAAAATAAACCTAGTATCATGAATGGACAAGATGAAATCAATTTATTAATTATGTAAAATAATGACTATTTTGCTAGATCTTGAGGATTACAAAGAAAACAATCAGATTAAATCTTCACTTTTTATTTGTTTGTTTGTTTGTCAAAAGGAATGCCAAGATTGGACAATTCATTCACAAAGAGAGACTCCATTATGCTTTTACACATTCTAAGTTCTTTTCTTTTGGAGAAATCAAGACACCATATAAAAATCACAACCTTGCAATTGTTTCCAAGGATCCAAAATAAACTAATAGAAAGTTTTTCACCCATTAATAAATGATTCAAGGTAGCAGTTGGGTGGCGCTTGTTGGTGGATGAATGTTTACCTTGATTGGTATAGTGGCATAATCAATTGTGGAAGATGTGACTTCAATGACAAGGACACAAACCAACTTACAAATCACATAAGAGAGCGGGTGATGGGTTCAAATCATACCATAAATACAAGCTTATGGTGATTTGTCCAGTATTTATCCAATAATATATATATACAGTCATATTAAGATGACGTATTTTTATCACTATTCATTCATTTATCCTCGCCTTATTTTCAAGATTTGTAGAAAGATTTTTCTTCCAAATCCAACTGTATGGATGGAAAGAACATAAAAAAATAAGATGATATGTCGATTTTCATACAATGTAGAAAGGTGATTAATATTCATCTTAAATAATGAAATCATGAACCGATAAGATTTTTATAAAATTTCACTCTTTAAGATGAAAACTCATCACCTCACCAAATTGTATGAAAATCAACATGTTATCTTATTTTTCGACGTTCTTTCCATCTATATAGTTGGATTTGGAAAACAATACTCTCCAAATGCCTCAAAATGAGGCGATCGTAAATGAATAGTAATAAAACCGGCCGGACTGTATTATGACTATAAATATATATATTTATTTATTGATAAGGACACAAATTAGCCTACTCACCTCAAGTAACAAATACCATTTTTGATTGAATGTGAAGGACATTAATATTACATTCAAAATAAAAATGGTTTAATCTCATTAAAGCATACAAAAAGACAGAGAACTTAATTGCAAGTCACTTATAGAATCAAATGTAAACAATAAAAGTCACAATAACAGAAGAACAAAAGGTATTCTACTTCCCCATAATGCCACTTTACAATCACAGTGCACAAGCACCACAAAATACATTATCTTTCCAGTAAACAAGCTCACTTCCAATCACATCTAAATGCTATATTGCTTCTATGTTCTATTTAGGAAATGAAGACATAAATATTTCAGAATTATCTTTGGAGTATCCTCTGCAAACTGTTTATTTTGGTTTTCTTCTCACACTTATTTCAGCATTATCAAAGAAACATCATACAAATAAATAGATACATCTGTCATCTTTTTCATTTGCAGTTAGTTCAAGCCTCAAGACAACGGCGCTACACCAAACTAGTTCCTCTTAGACTCAATTCTCAAGCATTCATTTCAGCAAATTTGTCAAGGAGGTCCAGTGCCTGATATTAGGATGAAGTTGTTGTTGAGATGGCACACCAAGACTATAAAATAATAAATCTAATAGTGTTTATTTTATAAATATGTACCTCTGGGAACACTGAGCTCCAATCGGAATTTCGGTCCGTCATAGTGGTGAAGGACTGGTCGGAAAGAATCCTCCTCCAATGGTTCACATATAGCTTTCTTGTTGAAACCCTTACCTAAAAGTGAGTGAAAAAAGAGACCACAAGATAAGCAAGTTAATTGATGTACCAAATTTACTAACATTTAATTAAAGGTCTTCCAACGAAAGTTTGTTGTTGTTAGTCCACATCAACCTTAAAATTAGTTAAAGAGTTCTAACCAACTCTCACTTGCCTTGGCATATGGTATCATAACAATGGGGCAGTAAGATAAGGTTTTGGGCCAACTAAATAGTACAAAAAATGGGACTAGTTGGTTTGTGTAAATCAGCACAAGTCACAGTGTGGTCAATGTACACCAAACAGAGGGTTCAGAATTCCTATCAATGAGACATTTTCAACCGACCTTCACAAGGAAGGTTGGTAACTCATTCCTCCTCACAAAGCAGAGAGGGCTGACACTTGGTTTTTGAATCACGCTTACTGGCGCCAAGTTTCTAGCCTGGTCATGTCCTACATTTGTCAAAAAAAAGGGACATTTTCAAATTCTACTTCTCTATATTTGAGCATTCTCATCTTTTTAATGGCCTGTGCAATCGCACATGGAAATGTATCATTGAAGCAGCAAAAGAACAATTCAAAATAAACTATCGGACAAAATGCAAATAAATCCATAGGATGAGCATGCAAGATAAATACGACTCAAGTATGCAAATATTACAGGCAAAAAGGATTGTATGTGGTATGCATCACTGTTCAGAAGCAGATTGTTTTGAAAGAATTCATTTTCTGTCTCATTTTTCAATCTGATTTGGTTTTCCTTCACATTGAATCAGATTTCCTTTTGGCCTATGGATAATCAAGTAGATGAAGTATATCCAAAACAAGGGATAGTTTTGTGAGCCGATAATTATTATGCAGAAATTATCTGATTCAAAATGTATAATATTTTTCATGAGCTAGACAAACAAAAAGATTTAAACCACAAAATCAATGCCAAACAAGAAAGAATTCTGAAACTTTTGAAACATATCTACAAATTGGAAAGGAATATCAATGGTGATGATAATACCTGTGCCGGAAACCGTGATTCTTCCAGCACATTTCTTATCTTCCCAAGCAGTGGGATCGATGTTTGTCCCACCAAAACTAGCAGCCTGATAAACAAGATAAGAAATAGATAAACACAAAAGAACCTCAAGAAACATCTAAGAGTCCTTGTATGATTCAAAACTAAACATCTAAGAAACTCCAAATACATTCAGAACAAACAGAAAAATAAATAAAACAAAGATATAAACAATTAAAAATTAAGAGCAAGCTAACAACCTCATAAATCCCATGGAGCTGATGAGTAGAGTAATTGTAGAGGAAGAGAGGCAACCCTGGAGTGATTGCCCTGACAGAGTCCTTGTACCTTGAGGCAGCCCTAAACCAATCAAAACAACATCTTTTGTCATTCAACGCATTAATTTTTATTCATTCCCAATTGAATATGAATCTACAATAAACCCTAATTATTGTGCATATGAATCTGAAAAAAATTAACATAGAAACAAACCTAAATTCATAGAAAGATGGACAAAAACATACCAAAAGAGCTGCCTTTGTAGATTCTCCATCATGGTATCATTGTTGCAAAACAAAGATATACCCTCCCACTGCTTCATTCCCTTGGAAGAGACTCAGATGGCGGCAGTGTCTTAAACCTCTTCCCTCCAACACACTGTTGTTACTAGTGTTGTTCTTCTTCTTTGCTCCATTGTTCCCATCACAGCTGCCCTTCTTAGCTCCAACCTTCAATCCACTCCCTTTATTGTAGGAATTCTTGATGTCTCCATTGAATTCATTCTTCAAAGCACCACCACCATTAACACCAATAACACCAACTTTTGTGTTCTTGTTGTTATACCTGTCAGTGTTGTTGTTGGCGAAGGCGAGCTTCTGCGCGGTGATCGCCGGAGACGCGTCAGAGAGGAAAGAATCTGACCAGATGTTGTCTCCGATGGAGATTCCGGCGAGGTTTGCTCGCCGGAGCTGGTCACCAAAGTGCCAAAACTCTCGGATGGAATCCATGCCGTGGCGGGTTTGTTTGCACTTCGGAAGGGTTAACTCGAATATATAGATTAAACAGGGGGTTTTCTGCATATTCACCCTGTTACTTTAATTATAATTTGTAACTTTTCAGGGGTATATCTACAAACGACGTGTTAGTGACGGCTTAAAATTATCAATTGTAGTGATAATGAGAGGATTACTTCATGGGTGGGTAACCAAATCCGGTGAGAGGTTGAAGGGGGTAATACACGGTTTTGGGATTACGTGGCGAATTATTATTGGATAGTATGATGGTTGAGTGTTGGTGGTTAGACACGATGATGACGCCGTCCCACGGACACGTTTTTAAATATTAGTGGGGGCGTTACCCGGTCGCTATATGGAGGACATGTGGCTATTTATCGGACGTCCACGTGTTAGAAGTTAACTTCGTGGGGGTGTGGAGTGATGGGCTTGGGCCGTCGTGGGCCCATCATTGCTGTGGGCTGAGACCATTTCATTTAATTTCCCCTTATTTATTATTATTATTTAAAAAATTAAATAATAAAAATATAAGAAATCCAAAATTAAATAAGTGTAAATAATAATAATAATAATAAATAAATAAATAAATAAATAAACATGACAACCTTGTGTGGTTTCAATTAACTCATGTAGTGTTTGGTTGGAGGATTTTGGGTTATATGTAATTCAAAATATTGGTTTTCAAAAGTTAATTGGTTGTAGGGATTATTTAAAAATATCTCAGATAGAGAATTCAAATCATTTAAATCGGGCGTAATCTAGGATTTGGATTTACTCTTATGGAAGTAATTCCAAATCCAAAATTTGGATTTATTTTCTATTTTTTCAAATCCTTCCAATCAAATACAAAATTTTATAATCTCGATCCCAGTTACATCTAATCAAACACCATATTTGCATATACGCTTATATTTGAAAATCCAGGTATTTATAAATTCATTGTAACTTGAAAATTTTATGTATCTTTTCATCCAACCAAATGTTACCTAAGTCGTTGATTGTTTCTTTCTAAGATAATAACTATGTATAAAAGTTATAAAAGTGGATATTATTTAGATATATTGGTGAGGAGTCCAAAACTAGAGGTGGACGCACGGCCGTTAACCCGAGCTCGGCCGGACCCAATCCAACTGCTAGTGCTGGCCAAAGATTGACTCACCGGAATCAATCTCTGCTACAAAGTAGCTCCAAATGAGCCAAGTTGATCTACAGACTGATCCGAGGTCCACGGTCACCTTCTCAGGTGACCCGTGAACTACTGAGCCATTTTATAAAACCCGCTAAAGGCCGAGCCAATTCATCCGGTTTTTATTTTTATTATTTAATATAAACTTATTAAAATATATATTAAAAATATGGAAATATATAAAAAAATAAAAACAATGATATTTGATATAAAAATAGAATGAGAAAAATAAAAATAAAAATTACTTTTTTTGAGTGAATTTATTAAAAAGAAAGAAATCTTAATTATTGCAACCTTAATTAAAAAGCCACAATGATTTAAAAGAAGGGAAAAAAAAATGATAGCTTCCAATTTTATAAGTTTTCAAGAATATTAAGTAATAAATTAATAAAAAATAATAATTTAAAAAATTTAGGTGAACTTTTAGAATCCCATTTTTTATATTATTAAGTTAATACTATAAATAACATGTTGAAATCAACGCAAATTTCTATTTTTTATCATAAACCCTCAAATTTCTCCAAATTAAATAGAGAGAGAAGAGAGGGGAAAGATGTAGAAGTACTGGAAGTAGAATGACAAAAAAAATTTGAGTAAATTGTAATATTGGGCCAAGATCTTGGGCCAAAGATCTTTGAGGTTCCAACAGTTTTGGATTTGATTCAATTTGACTCTGTTTTAATTAAAAAACATAGTACTTCTTCTAGAATCTCAATTGTTTGAAAACAATTTGGTTTTGCACTACTTATAAAATCTCTTTCTGGTACATTATCTTGTGGATTTAAACCTTTTTTGGTGCATATGTTGAAGGAATTTAAACCATTCTATTATTGCTATTCACATTCTCTTACTATTCTTTTTTGTTTTCTGTTAATATTTTTATATATATATTTTTATCAATTATTTGTGGTCTCTTTCTTATGCATTAATGTTTTATTCATATTTTTTAAAATAAATAATATGAATTTTGTTTTTCATTGGCCCTATGTTTAGCATGACATAACAACTAAAGGGTAGGGTGGTAGAAATTGTGGGACCAATTACTATGAAATTTCTATGAGTGATTGAGATCTCTTTTTCTTATAGATTTGGCATGTTTGAATCTCTCATAAGTTTGTAGGGTTTCAAACACCCTCTCCTATATACAACCACCACCACCACTCAAAGGAAGCTTCATGGTAATACCTTCACCAAACTCATTTGGAGGATGAAAGTGGAAGACAACAACAATGGCCAATGGGGAAGAGAGTTATTGGCCATATAATGATATTTTTTTTTATAATAACTTTTTATGATTTATATATATTTTTTTAATTAGTAAAGTGATAATTTAACTAGTTTATTATTTTAATTTAATTTTAAAAATACAAATAAGCCATGATCTGATTATTAAGTAATTGAATAAAAAGTTTATAATTGTTACTATCATTCAAATCACAGATTAGTGAATAATGTCCTTTTTAGGATGATTTTTCTAACCATTCTTATATTTTGACATGTGACTTGTGATTGTGTTATATTAATCCAACAATAATTCATCAAAGTTTAATAATTTATACAAACCAATATATAAAAACACCAAAGTAAGTTATATACTCAAATGAGAGGAGACTTTGACCACAATTTTATCTCATAGATCCACATTTTATTAGAACTTTCCTTGAACTTTTATCATTTAACTAATTAACTTTTCTCATCAACTCTAGTATTTATATATTCCATTTTATGTTTTTTGTTTTGGATTTATATAGGTTTTAGTTTCAATTTGATTTTAACAATGACATTGATTTTCTTTTCCTTTATGCAACACAAACGTATGTTTGACCAAATCTAATAAAAGCAGAGTTACTAGCGAAGCAAAACCGTGTTTTTCAGTTGAGAGACACTTACAATCAACACATGGTAGGGCCAAGAATAGAATCCCTCCGAATAAGTTGACATTTGCCCTGAGTCTTGCTAGTGGCCTCTATTATGTGTACCGCTTCATATTTAAACTTTTAATGCGTATGATTTATTCACTTTTAATTAAAGTTTTCATTTTTTTATTTAAATCCAAAGTTTTTCGATTCACACAAGAACCTCTTTCTCAATGACCAAGTGAAAATAAGTACATATATTATCCTATGAAACCAAACTCTTAACTAAGGGTTTTGCTAGTAATGAAATGATGAAAACTTCATGGTGTTATACAATGTTTGAATTCCAACTAGATGATGTTGGCATGGTCTCTTTAAAGTTTATTAACCACCCTTGCTTAATTAAGCTGCTAATCTACCGATTAAACTATTAATTGAACTCCTTGACAAGTTACTGACTATATGCATTCCCCCATCATCCCCCACTAATGAACTTCCTAATAAGATACCTTATCTCAAAGGAATCTTAATGCTTCTTTGGAAAGTGTACTTCATGTTTAGTCTTTGCAGCTACTAGGTCTTATTTAAATACATGTCTTATGACATGTATTTTAAGACGCAATAGGCTAACCAATAGATCAATTGCTAATGGATAACTTCCATCTTCTTAAAAAGTGTTTTGCTTAGAAGACTATGAAATGAGAATCTCTTTTCTATGATATTCTAGTGAAATTGGAAAACAGAGCACTTTTCAAAAAACCTCTTTATTTAGTTAGGGAAAACATTTTGTATAATTAAAGTGCAAACATACTTAGTGTGCTTTTTGAGATTAATTCATCCCATTAATAAAACTTTTAATCTAAATATAGCCTAGGGATGATAATACCACGAGTACAAGTGAAAAGCACAATTCTCAAAGCCGAACATATTTAAATATTTCTTACCCATACTTATTTATAATCTCTATCTAAATTCCCAAAATCCCAATCCTGACCTAAACCAACTTAATTAGTTCCAAACCTGTTTAATATTTTAAATAAATATATCTATTCATAAAAATTTAAAAATTTGTATGATTGAAAACTTATTAATACTGAATAAACACTTCTTTAAAGTGTGAAAAATACAAAACATTTTATTTACATAAAAAACCTAAAATAATGAATATATAGGATTTTCCAAATGGATATTATTAGGATTGGGGTGAATAAGTTATCCATTAAACACACTCAAAACCAATTCTCCAAGGAATGATTTTGCTTTCACACCCATTAAAGCATTTAGTCACACTACCCTTAAGTCAATATGCCACTTTGTTAATTTCCACAATATAGTGCCTAAACCTGATTATTCTTCTTTTCTAATTTGACAAAGTGAATTGCATCCACATCAAGAGATGTTTTCTAAATTGAGTTCCAAAGGTAGCCAAATAAGCTAAGAAACATCTTAAGACTCATTGTTTCAAAGATGGGCAAGTATTCTTCTTTCTTTAGAACAATCTAATGAAAATTCAAATATAATATGCTAATTAAGTTATCAAATTCTTAGAGATTAGTCAAGTATGTTTGAATATGTGAAAAATCTTGTGTTTATATATGACATAAAATATAACACTACATCAACGTATTATTATTCCTTAAACTCATGGCCAAACTCTATCCATAAAACTTATGGCAAGCCAATAAAGCATAAAAGAAGAGTGCACCATGCTTGTTGAGTTGGTCCTATTATCTTCAAAGATGCAAAGCATTCCTAGTTTTTGGGGTTGATTAATCACTCTAGAGCCCTTTTCTTTTACATCTTTGATATGTTCCTCTATCAAGAATATATTTTTAGATTATCCAAAGCCATGCATGCAACTCAAAAATGGATGCTTGAATCAATTAATATGATATCCTTTCATTCCTTATTGATCAATTGATTCTATATTCTCATTATTGAATTAATATTGTATTAAACCTAGATTCCAATGTTATTATAGCTCAAGTTATAGATTAACTTCTCTCTTGAAGATGTTATTCACTCTTCACTTGCATACTTATTTGATTGCTTTAGTGAGAACAAAATCTCATCTTTTTATTTTTTATTTTTTTTCCTTGATCTAAAGTTGATTATGATCATAGATTAAGATTAAAGTTAGAGCGATCGTATTCATAGATTAGAGAGCTAAACGATGTAACCATCAACTTTGTTCTACTTCTTCTTAGATGTGAAGCTTTATGGATTTTTTTCCGGCTTCCATTTAATTTATACATATTTATGTATAACTACTTTAATAAAGGAAAAGATGTTGTGGATGAAGTCCAAGACCAATAGCCAATGCAATTGAGTGAGTTAAAGTCTGTAGCAATGACCCTGAAAAAAGTAGATTCAATTTAGGCCGGGTAAGAACTCCTAGAAAATAGATCCGAGTTTGGGTCGAAGCTAGCGGCCCAATTTCTAGGAAAGCGTGCATCCAACTTGGCAACAACTCACATTAAAGTAGACCCGGTGGTAGTAGTTCTTGGAAAGTAGATTTGGTGGAAGTTCCTAAAAAGTAGATTAAAAGGTAGAAAACACATGAAAAGATAGGGCAAGCTAAAGAGAAAGCAAATAGGGATTGAAGAGCATTCTTGGTGGGTTTTTTCATGATAAGGAGGGGCTCTCCCACCACTCTCATGGTGGAAGAAGATAAGTGTTACTCCCAAATCGGGTTGTAAGAGTTTGATTGTTAGAGCTTCATTGCTTGAGACTTGTATCTTCTTTGGTTAGTCTCCTTGCTTCTATTGGTATATGATCTCAAGTTAGGGCATCAACTTGAGATCTAGAATTTGTATGTTATTTTGATTTAGTGAATTGGTGTGTTGTACTTGCTTTTTGCTCTATAGGGTTTCCCTTGTTTTTGAGAGGGTTTTCACTTAACCTTTGGTGTGTTGTACTTGCTTTTGTTTCCCTTTTACACCGCATCTCTCCTCCGAGGTGTCATTTCATGTCAAGTCAAGTAGTATTAGAGCTTGGAAATTCAAGAGGAGAAAGGAAGGGAGTTCTAGCACCATTGTGATTCTTAGTTAGTCTCCTCCTTGTATTGATATGATCTCAAGTTAAAACATTGACTTGAGATCTAGAACTTAATAATGTTCTTGTGATTTAGTGAATTGCTTATTTGTTCATGTCCTATGATTTTTTCTCTCGTTTTTGGAGGGTTTTTCACGGAACCTTTGTTGTATTGTCCTTGTTTTTGTTTCCCTTTTACAACAACTGTATCTCTCATTTGAGCTATTGTTCCTATGAAAAGAATATTTGTTTGTTATAAATCAAGAATGAACATACATATTAATTAGGACTTGGAGGTCAAATTAAAGTGGAGCAAACTATGGCACTCTAAAAGACTTTATTTTAGTCATATAATAAATGATTAAGTGCAAAGAATCAAACATAAGATAAGACCAAGTTAGAATCCAAAGCCAAGGGGCTCTTTAAGTAGGGCCTCCACAACTTTCTTATTTGAACAAAGCCTCAACCTTGATTGGATCCTTTGGATCCAAATGCATCACCACTCACCTTCTGATAGGATTTAATTAGCTTGTTTTCATTGTATTTATTAGGGTTAATCATTTGTCGATTTCGAAAAGTATAGGCTATTCTATTTGTTTATGAAGGTAATCTCTAATCATTAGGTTAAATTCCAAAGGTAATCAGCCAGTTGGAGGGATAAAGACTTCATTTGGATTTATCTTTTTCAATTTTTTATTTATTTTTATATATTTTTATTTTTTTACTAAGGTGACAAGAGAAAGGCGTCGAGGGATGTGTATGCATCGGGGCTTCGGAAACAACACTGAGGCGGATCCGTTACTTGCACCTGGATTTTCTGGTTCGGCCTGACTCCACGTGGAAAGCAGATCCGGACACATGGACTCTCAATTGAAAGAGGTGGGATTGACCCCATACCATCCATAGGGAATCTACATCTTATGATGACCCTAGACATCAGTAGGCCATTATGGTCGTTTTTCTTAAAAAAAAAAAAATCTCGTAATAATAACTTGATAGTAATATTCACAAGAAAAACCCGGAGAATTGACACTAATATGTGCAAATAAATAATTACATGATTTATGCTGATTGTAAAATACAAAACCCTAGATTTCTCTAGTCAATTAGCCAAGCCGACACACTTGTCATTTGGAATATATATCTAAAAAGAAAAGAACTCATAGCATGTTCACATCATATGGTTTCTTTAAACATAATTTTCACCAGAAACAAATATAAAGGTATGTGCATAAACAACAATCTTTTGTGGATAAAAGTCCCAACCATATCTAACAAAACATTTTTTTGTATGTGGTATATATAATTACCAAAGTTTTCTTTCTTCTTTTCTTCCTCTTTTGGTTTCTCTCTCTAGGGTTTCCAGGTAAGATATGAGAGCCCATAGTCACCTTCCTCTTTCCCTCGAGAGAAGACAAATGAAGATAGCCGAATGCCGGCCATGTGGGTCATGGTCTTACTCGTGGACACGTCCAATTCTATCGCTATAACCTTAATGTGGAATTTAATATTTTTTTAATCTTGTGCTCAAGCCAATGTTTAGTAGGAATTTTGTTTGAGATGGAAATTCCCAAGAATGTGCCCCTCATCCAACCTTTATTAATTAATAATTCAAACCACCATTCCATTTGATAAAACTAGATTATTATTATTGACAAAGTTGGGATAAACGGGCCCCAAGTTTGAGGGAAAGTTATACATGGATGTGCCTCGTCATTTAGAGCGATATAAATTTTACTGTGCCTAACACACCCGCTAAGGCTTTCATCTTGTGTGTGTGGTAGAGGGGGGGCACGGGTCGCGGTTTATTTTGGCCCTCCTCACCGCCCTGAAATCCACCCTTGAAAACTACTGCCGGTTCAATCCCACCTGTCGGCGTTGGGAAGATTCAGAACTGCCCGCCACAGCCACAGCGGCCGGTAAGCATGTTGGGTTCTCCTAACCCGTGACCCGGCCGCAAGCTGACCTCACGGCCACCGGGTTGCCGACTCACGGCTTGCCAACTCCCTCCGGTTGATTCCTGCCAACCCGCTGGGTTGGGGTTTTTTCAATTTTTCAATTTTTTCTCAATTTTTTTCAAGTTTTTAAACATTATCCTACACTCACTATTCAAACATTTAATTCTTAAGCTGCTATACCGGGATCCTCGCACTCCTCACTCGACATTGGGCCGTCACGGTCTCCCCGGGCAGGATGCTAGGTGATATAAACTCCACCGGGCGCACTTTCAACACCTATAAGGGCCTCCAAGCAAATGTATTTCTATTTCGTGGGCGCCGCTTCCTGAAATCCTCAGGGCGGGGCGCCTCGGCCCCTTGATTCTCGCCACCGACCTGCAATGACACCCTCGCACGAGGCGCCAAGGCGCCCGGACTCCCCGCAAGCCGCCGCGGGTCAAGGTCGCCAAGGCATCCACTCGTGGACCTACATACCTCAACCATACTCAACATAAGTGGGTTTTCTGTGCGCCACTCGAAGCAACTTTTGCCTCAGAGGCCCTGTGCCCGTGTGGGTTTTGTGCCCCATTTCCATATGTCGAGCCGATAATTAATTTTATAGTTTTCAAAATATCATAGTTTTTTTAACATTTTTTCAATTTTTTTTACTATTTTTAATATATATTTATATATTTTTATAAAAAATTAAAAATTTTAAAACCTACGGGTCGGGTAGCCCCGCCCGCCGGGTTCTATTAGGTGGCTCCGCCTAAGCACGGGTCACCCGAGGGTGACCCGTGACTCACGCTGGTCCGCCGGTCAACCCGCCCTGGGCTGGGTCCAATTCTATACTCGAAAGTTTGCCTCGGTCCGGATTTTTGCCGCCCTGAACCGGGCGGGAAAGTCGGGCCCGCTGGCCCTAAGCCCGGTTAATCGCCTGCGTCTCCCCACTCTATGCGTGGGGACTGATCTTGATCACCTAAGCATAACACATAAACTCCATCTCGTCTCCTACGTAGCAGAGACCCTGCATACCAATGTAGCCAAAGCCAAGCAAGTAGGGTAAAACCATTATTTTCTCAGATTGCTTTTCTCTCTCTAATTTTTGGGCACCGCTGCAAATCTAACTTTCTCCCCTTCATTATTGGCAGGTACATATGGATTATATAAATGGACTTGTTTTTTTTATAAAAAATAATATATTATTTTTGTTATGGGATAAATAACTTTAAAAATACGCGGTAAGGTAAATGCATCGCGGAGAGCCTCGGATGAAAACCAAATTGCTATCCAAACTTCTAGTCATCTCAATTCATGGAGATCAACCTCTAGAAGGTCTTAGAAAGTCTCTACGCTATCGGAGGACCGCTTTGCAGGAGAGATGACAAATAACCTGACCTGTAAGAATCATGTCCCTGGACACGATACAAGGAAAACACTCAAGAAAGAAGCAGCATCGCTTATCCACCGGATCTCGCTCTCTAACGGACGCACCTCGAGGGCATCCTTTTCATCCTCATATTTATGCTTTTTATTGGTCAATGCTTTGTTTTACCATTACCATAAAGTTAGTAAGAGTTCTCTATCGAAAATGGGAGCTCTCAAAGTGTAGATGTTATTCATGAGTACGACAGAGGCTTTGAAGAAGATGTCCTCAAAACCAGTGAGTTGTCAAATGTGAGAGGTCATCTTTGTTCCGCTTTACCTATCGGGAGGAGAGTGTACTTACCAGAGGAAATAATCACCCTCCCAACTTCATCGCTGGAAGTTTTCTTAGGCAATCCACCAATGGTAAGCTTCCCTAGCCACACGATCCCCTTCCAGCTTATAATGTTATTCCCACGCAAGCCGAAGTTTGAATGCCTTGAGAAATCCACCATTTCGACCTTCCAATTTATCATGAAATTTCCAACCGGTCACATTTGTGGAGAGTTCTGGGTAATCAATCAACTCGCCCCACCCAATGTTATGTACGGCTCTCCTATCGTAAAAGATGCAAGTATCTCTAACTATTAAGACCTCGGGAGAAGTCGGGGACGGATGTACCCGTAAGAGCTGCACCTTTGTAAAAGATCCGTCATGGTATCAATAGTAGAGGATGTAATTTGACAAAGTACTGCAGATAGGGAGCAAAGCCGCGAAGGCTAATAGAAGGAAGAGATGCTCACCGCCCTCGCTAAAACAATGTAGATGTTTTACTTGACACCAAGACCGCCAAAATGGATAGGAGGGTCATAGAATATTATCTAAATATAGGCCCGGCCCCAAGCTAGTTATTCAGAGACGTTAACACTTTGTCCCCGAAATTTACAACGAGCTATTGAAGAAGAAATCAATAAGTCAGCTCAAATCAGTTTCATCTAAAAGACTAATATCCGTGAGTGGCTCACAATATAGTTTTCGGCCAAAAAGTCAACATAGAAAATGGAGTATTGGTACGAATTTCAATGGATTTGAATAAAGCGTGTCCAAAAAGATAGCTTCTCTCTCCTATGATCGGCTAAGTCAAGTTGACTCTCTAATAAATGCCATGAGAGTACAGTTGAGCTTCTTGGATACCTCTTAAATACAATCAAATCAAGACGCTAAGTCGAAGGAAGAGAAGACCTTCTCTGACAAAGACAAAGGGACATATTATAAGCTACAAAGTAATGCCCTTTTGGTTTGAAGAATACTGCGTACAATCTTCTAGAGACTGCAAACAAAGTCTTTTAGAAGCAAATCAGAGGGAATACACAAGCTGCATGTGCACATATGCTAGTGACAAGTGAGAAAATGGGATCAACATACCCACTCGACTAAAAAGGAAACCTTCCAAGTACTCCAAAACACGGAATGTGCCTTAACCTGAGTAAGTGCTCTTCAGAGTCAAATCAAGGAAGTTCTTCGATTCATGGTCACTCAAAGAGGTACTGAAGTTTAACTCCCGAGAAGATCGAGTCGCTATTTTAAAATGAACTTCCCTAAGACTATTAGGGATATCTAACAAATTTAATGGGGAGATTAGTCAAGATTGGGTGGTTTCATTTCAAAGTTAAGTGCATAAGATTCTCCCCTTCTTCCGAGCCATTCTAAAGCTCCTGTGGCCTAATGTAATCGGTGAAGTAAGAGAGAACCTTCCAACATCCGCAAAGAATATCCGAGCTTCCACACTACTACTAATGAAGTCGGTGACAAAGAGACGAAGCTCTATGCTTCATTCCAGCCTCCTTTGATCATTCTAGCCCCTATCAGCCTACTAAAGAAGAGGAAGAAATCTAAAAGCCCATCTATTATAGAAGTAAGGTCCCTCAATGACTCGAGTATAGATACCTCCCATCGAGTAGAAGCCGGTATTACGCTCTAATCACATCAACTCAATCATTGAGACCTGATTTCCCAAACCCCTTCACCGACATCACCGTCCTTATCGACCTCAACCATCAAGGCAAGTCTCATAAGTTCTAGAGAGATTTTAGGGAGAGATTTAATAAATTAGAGATTGAGCCTGCTGAGTTCAATATTTATTACAAACCTAGGATGGCTATCAAAGCCTGCTGTCTTGCAGTATTTTATCAGAAGCTTATCGCCTGGAACCATCAAGCAACCTTCGTAGACCTAATCCTTAGACTTTATATGTGAAATGGCTCGAGCGTGCCTAAGTCTCAAGTCTTCGTAAGGATGAAATTCATTTACCATCCTTAAGTTCGACTTCTACAAGGCACAAATATTAAGGCCGAATATGAAGTAGCATTAATCACCTGGACGCAAACTAGCTATTAGTCTCAAAGTTCAAAAGTCTATATTCTTATATTGGCTCTCACCAAGCTATTAGGCAACCGAGTGAGGAGTTCAAGCCCAGGATGAAAAATATAGCCAAATATAAGGCCACATAGTAAAGGAACTTGCCTCAAAGTTCGAGTAGTTCCGCATCATCAAGATTTCTCAAGCAAATATTGAGTGAAGTCGATTCTCTCCTTTCCAAGCTTGCCTCCTATCCTTATGTCGACTTGAGCGAGTTTAGTTTCCATCATCTCTCTGTAGCAAAAGTATTAAAAGCCAACCATATAGAAGGAGGTCCAAGAGGATCCGTGAAGAGGTAGTTTGCCCCACCTAACCCACGCATTATCCTAAGAATGGATCTTTCCCACCCAACCAAAAATAGGCTCAAGGATTATTAGGAGCCTCGGCCACTTACCTATATTTGATGACCGCCTATAAGAGGTCATATACACCGCCTTTATCCTCGAGATGTCTTCGCCTTTTTAGGTCGATTATGTACCTTGGATCAAGTACACGGTAAGGAATATGTGTGACAATTAATCTCTAGATAGGTCAGCTAGCTAGTCTTATAAGATTCTCGTGACAAGGGATACAAATTGCCCACTTTGATATTAAGATGCCCTCACCCCTTGTTTAGGAAATACAAGGTGTAGCCATTTCTACTCGAGGATCTAGCCACAAACTACCACTCAACTCAATTCTATTATAAGTCCAGTTTAATTATTTGCTATGTGGGGATATACATCATCGTGCCTTTTCCTACGGCGACTGCCTAACCTTGAAATTCCTAATTATCACCATAGACTACTTCCTAAAATGGGGCGGAAACTAAACCCTTGTCTAAGATCAACTGAATGGGCTTATTATCGAGACTCTTACATTTGGGGAGTCTATCATCCATAGATTTGATATCTTAGTCTTCTACAGCCATTAACGGGCATCAATTTGATAAACAAAAGTTTAGGGAATTTCAAGTAACAGTTGAGTTAAGCATCGGGAGGGCGAGCATCAATCTCCTCGCGGACTCCAAGCCCAAGCTAGTGCTAAGACAAGTCAAGCTTCAAGAATTGAACTATCTTTTAGAAGCTCAAGACCTCGAGTCCCACAGCCGCAAATTAGGCGGATGAACTTCCCAACATTTTATGTAATACATTCTGACGACTTACCAACCCCCAATCGGAGAGACTCCTTTTAACCTTTAAGCCGGCCTTCGGAATAAAAGCTGTGATCCTTTGTGGAGATTAAGATGCTTATGGGTGTGTTTGGATTTTATTTTCAAAAAGGATTTTTTGAGTTCACTAGAAGGACTTTTGAAAAAGGACTCTCGAGAGTAAGTTAAGGGCTTTTGTTATTTTTACGTTTGGGATACGTTAATCCAAAGAGCCGCTTTTATAATAATAATAAATAATAAAAAATAGAAATAAATTATATTTTGGTAATTGACCAAGAGAGGTTTAAAAAAGGTTTAAGAATGGTATTTTGATAATTAACACTTTCTAAAAATAACTTCTACAAAAATGGCTTTTCAAAAAGCACAACCACTAGCTTGGCGAAAAAAAAGTAATTCCTATGGGGCTTTTTTAGCCGCTTCTACTTTTTTAAAAACCATCCAAACACCTTTTTTCCCTCAAAACCGCTTAACTTACTCTGCAGGCTTCCTGGCAAAACAAAAGTCTATCCAAAACTCTATATATGTCGAATCTTACCTTGATCGAGAAGCTAATGATAAAGCTCTCCAAAGAGAACCGGATCTTCTCGAGGAAAAACGAGACGTGAAAGCAAGTCTCGGAGTTGCGCCCCCCATCCATCTCCATCGATTTCTCTCATCCTTTAATCTAGACCGCCTCGATCCCAATGAAGAGCACTTCATTAACCACCTTTTGGTTTACAAAGCATCTTTTACACACCTATTCATAAGCTTTCATATATACATAATTTGAGTTTTACTTTTGAAAAATGTTTCTCGCGGGTAAATTAGATTTCGATTACAGTCAATCAACAAGTTTCAAATTAGGTATTATAAGCTAGGGATAAAATTCTTCATGAACCATCTGCTGCCAGGGAAATTATTATCCCAAAAATAATTCACCTTGCCTAACCTCATTAATTTTATCAGCAATAATATTAGAATAATAATGATATCTATATTTGAATCTATAATCTAGGGAGAAAGCATGAGAAGTGGTTTGGAGAGATGACAAGGTTTTATGTTTACAATTGTAGATCGATAAGTAGTAGAAGGTAACATTGTTATTAATTTTACCAAAGACTCTTCATAGTTTAGAGGTAAAACCCTTGGGTTCCGCGGTGTTGGAAAATTCCTTCCCAAAGGTCTCGGATTTCAAAGGTAATCGTCCTGTGAAATGTAAGAGCAAGCTTCAGTCGAAAATTTAATTCTCGAGTTTGTAAGCACATAAAGTGAGGTGGCCGGGCTATCGAAGTGCCTCCAAATGGTCACGTCCCCCGATCGATCCGTCAGAGTAGTGGCCTTTATGGTCTAAGTCGTACAAAACACATTGCTATTAATTTTGATCTACTAAAGTAGAAAATATGTGAATTTTCTCTTTATCTTGTATTGTTAGCTGTCATTCGTGTACATTTGTATTTGAATATTTGAAAGATAATATAAAATTATGGGGAAGTAGAATGTAAAGTTAATTTTGCGAATATAATTATATTTAAAGTATTTTTAATAAAGAAAATGTAAGGTTACATCAAAGTGAAAAATTACATGTGCACATATAATTTTGATCAAGTAACAATTTGAGAAGTACAACTAGAGGTTGCATTTCTAAAATTATTTATTTATTATTATTTAATTCTTTTAAGGAACACCAAAGTTAATTTATTCCCACAAGTCTCCCATTTCACTATTAATTATAATGGTGAGGGATGAACTTTATGTTTTTAGCTGATTTATAGTTTTGTTATAAAATGATAAAACTATTGTAGATATGTTACAAATATATGAGCGGGCCATGTCTTATGGGTTATAGGTAAATCACTAGAATATTTACTAAACAAGATAAGTGAAAAGGCCCAACAATAATAATGTACAAACTACGTGAACTGAGAACTATTATATGATGTGAACTTAATTTTTATAAATCAGTTTTTAATTAAATATTCAAGGTATAGTTCATTCATTGATATATGCATCTTACAAAACCTTAACATTATATAATTTTTATTTATGGATGTGGGTGTATTTTTTGAAACACCGTATTATTCTTTTTATTTTTCCATCTTTTTAATACTTATTTATTCATAAATAATATATAGAAACTTGAGTTTTATTATTGAAAAAAGATTTTATCGCTGGTGTGGTTTCGTGGGGAAGTAATCTGGGACGGCTATTTCCGCTTTTCGCTTTTTTGGCAAGCGTCGCATAAAATAAAAATGGGATTTTTGTTACGCTTTTCAGAATTGGAAAATAAAAGTTCTTATTTGGCCTTTGGCTAGTAGGGGTGCCTGATTGGTTTTTTTTCCTCCGTAAGTGCCTCAAGCAAGCAAGCGACTTCCGGGAGAGAAAGTTAACGTTGGGTTTCGACTATTTTAAAAAGTTATAACACTTCAAAGTTCCCAAGCAAGTGCTTTTCATAAGCTGGGCGTATTTCAAGGTTTCTAAAAAGCCGCTTTTATAGAAGTTGTTTTAGAAAGTGTTAATTACCAAACACCAATTTGAAATCTTTTAAGCCTATTTTGAAAATGTATTAACACTACCAAAATACCATTATTACTATTTTTATTATTTATTTTTATTATTTTTTATTATTGTAAAAAGTACTTCCTGATTAACATACCCAAACATAAAATAAATATATAAAATGATAACTTTACTCTTAGAAGTCCTTTTTAAAAGTCCTTCTAGCAAACTCAAAAATTACTTTTTTCAAAACCAATCCAAACACCCCTTATCAAAAACTGCTTTTGAAATAAAAATACAAACTGCTTCTCAAGCAGTAAAATGGTAAAACTAAAAATGACATACATTAATACTTATATTTTTCTAAAGTTTAAAATATAAAAAATAACAAACACAATATTTTTAAAGTTTAAAATATAAACAATAATATTTTTTAAAAAATTAAAATATAAAAAATAGCAAACATGATATTTTGATATATTTTTACAATAACAAAAGTTAAAAAAAAATATATTTTAAGAAAAAAATGAAAAACATGATATTTTTATAAAATATAAAATATAAAATATATTTTTATATATTTTATAATAATAAAAGTTCAAAAAAGTATATTTTAAAAAATAATAAAAATCAGAACATGGGATATTTTTATAAAGTCTAAAAATATAAAAAATAAATAAATATAATATTTTATATATTTTATAATAAATAAAGTTCTTAAAAATATATTTTAAGAAATAAAAAAGATAAATATGATATTTTTGTGATTTCATCTACTCCCCAAATCTTCACTTTAATACTCGAATTTTTATATATTTTTATAATTATTTTTAAAGTTTGGTTATTTATAACTATGCTACATTTGGTTTCCAAAAGTTAAAACGACTTTTAAAGATTTTTTTGCTTTTTTATTTTCCAATTCCTTTCATTTTCTGTTTTTTTTTCTACAAAACCTAATTTTCAAACCAAATACCGCTGCTAAGGTGGGCTGTGCCAAAAAGGGTCATACCAGACTGGCCTAAAATTTTCATACAACCTTCCAATTTAGAGAAATTATTATTTCAGGAAAAGTTTTATTAGGAAACTCCCTTGTCCTAATCTTATCAATTCCTCATTTTTATGTTCTTCCATCCCAACTTACTTTCTGCCTGTCTCTTCATTCAGATTTCATCAGGACAATAAATCATGATGTTCAAGAATCATCGAGTTCCATAAATTATAATGTTCCCTTTGAAAATTTATTTTGATAATTATTACCTTATTGATTTTCTTCTTTTAAAAACTTAAAATATTTAAAAATATAAAATTTTGTTGTCAGTTCAATATATATATATATATATATATATATATATATAGATATTAGAATAATTGATTGTTTCTAATGACTACAACTAGTAAATGGGTTGAATAAAAAACAAGTAAACAATATATTAAAATAAGAAGAGAAAAAGTATTAGTTACATTTACTTGATGCTTCATCAAATCTGTTTTTTCTTTTTTTTTTAATTAGGGCATGATTTTCAATATTTCAAATTATAATGTAAGTGAAATTACATATAAGTTGAATTACTGTATTTTGACTTATTATAAAATTATTTGGTTTTTTGTAAATAAAAATACGGCGTTTAGTTTTTCATTATTTGATTTGATATAAGTTAAGGGATATAATCACTCGTGAAGTAAATGATGAGGTTACCCATTATCCAACCTTTTATTTCTATTTATATTTATTTATTTTTATTGTAAATAATAATGAATTGTTAATATTACTAATTTATTTGGTTTTGTAATACAATTTATAATATGAATTTAACAATAATTATTCTTTGCATGTAATGTTGTGAAATCTTATACAACTAAAAAATTGTGAATTTATAATATGAATATAAGTTTCTTAAATTTGTAAGTAAAGTATTAAAAAATGAAAAGATTGCACGTCAGCTTCTATATTTCTATTAAGATACCGCTAAAAATTGTGACATACTTGTGAAAAGGAATAAATTTTTAATATTTTTTAATATTTATTTTAAATTTTTAAAATAAAAAATAAGTATACCGGATATACCTAATAAAATATTTTCTTATGAAAAGACCTGAAAAACCAAACATATCGTATTTGTAATTTTTCTCTTTTCAAATAAAATGAATGTGCTACATCCACTCTTTATAAAAAAAGATCTGAAAAATTTAAAAAATAATACAAAAAAAGAGAGATATTGATGGCAGTAATGGCACTCAAACTTTTATTCTGTAACTTACATACAACCCATTTGGACAGAAAATGAATTACAAACAAAAAATATAAATATCATATAAGGGTTAATTTTAAGCATACCTCGTATGTCAGAAATTTCTGTACAAGCCGCCTTCAAGTGCAAACCCATACAATTATATAATGCAAAACGGTAGTGCCTTTATAGGGTGTAACATAGGTGTTGGGTAGGGAAAACGCAAGTGCCTCATAAGGCACGATAGAGGCAAATTCATTATATAAGTAGTTTTACATATTAAAAGTTCTCTTTTTATAACAAATCAAATAGAGAAAGGAAAAACTAGCTTTGTTATAAAATCACTTACATTACAACTACTGCAATCCAAACATGTCATAATTAAATACACTAGTTTTTTTATTTCTATAGGTCTATATATCTAAAACCAATTGATGCCCAATTACCTTTAAATACTTGACTTCATATACTATTAAGTTTTATATTTTTAAAAAAAATGGGGAAAAAATTAATTTGTCAATTTTAATGCCTACTTTTTGGTGACGTGTACACATCCCAGTATCCCACCGGTCCGAACCAAATCCGGTGGATCCCTACCAAGTGCAGCTCGGTCCGACTCAATTTCATATCAACGCGCGCCTAACAGCGACCCACGAGATCATTTCCCACGTGTAATCTCCACAGTGTTTCCGGCTCCCACTTCCGTGGTATAATACCCTGCAATTAACCCATAAAACCAAGTCCCTTTCTCAAGTTGGTGGCAGGCGTTGCCGGAGTCCGCTCGCCCGCGTAAGGCAGACATGTGGCCCCTGACGGATTTCCCTCTCCGTTACTTTTACCGTCAACGGGCCGTGTCCCTCGATGCTCCTCCGCTGCCCTCGGGCATTCAATGCTGGGCAGCTGAGACGTCTGCCGTTATCAGACACACCGTTGCACAGTCTCTACAGTTTCCCTGATGGTTTCCCAAAATTTAGGAGTTCAGATAATGAGTATGGCACTGGTTTCTTAAATAGTTTTCTTGAATTTTTTTAAGGTATAATAAATAAATAAATATCAGGACCACGTTGCATGTTATTATAGAATTGTTGGCACTGTCTCCCCCTGCTCTCTATGGGAATTGGAAACGGAAAGAGTATTTAAAATGGGGTTTATTAAGCACTCAACCTCCTTTTCCGGAAAGTCTCTTCAAGAAGAGTAGAGAGAGAGAGAGGAGGGAGAGTAGAGGAGAACAGGTTTCGGGTTTCAGGGAGGCTGAAGTGGCGGCCGGGTGCGGGGAAAGCTGCTTTTCGCGCCATAAAATGAGATGGAATAAATCTCTGGTTGCAGTGGGATACTGGGTTTTGTATTCTTAGTGAGCTCTTTCTTCTTCTCTGGTTTTCTCTCATGGTTTAGCGGCTCGGCCACTCGGTTGGGGTGAGTTCCTTCTCGTTTGATGGGTTGTTTATCTGTTGGGATGTTTTGTGGATTTGATTTTTCTAATTTTTTTTATCCGGGGACGGAATGTAGTTGAAGGGATCTATGAAGAGTTATGGAGGGCGTGCGCTGGACCCTTGGTGGAGATCCTGCGAGTTGGAGAGAGGGTGTTTTACTTCCCTCAAGGTCATATGGAGCAGGTGATTCTAATCCTCTTGTTTCCTCTGATAAATTGGAGGGTTTTTTATTTTTTATTTTTTATTTTTGTTGGTTTTTCTGCTTGTTTCTTTTGTTCAAAGTTGTGATTTTTTTTTTTTTTTTTTTGTTACTGTGGGTTCCTTTTGTATGATTTCTTTGTGAACTTTCTCGTTTGTTGATTGCTAACATGGTTCATCATTCAAGAAAAAGTTGTGATTTTTCTTTGTAAATGTTTTCTTTTTTGTGATTTTGTGTAGTTGGAAGCAAAATAATGAATCACGAGTTGAAATGCGAGGCTCCCTTGTTCAATCTTCCGACTCCAAAACTCCTCTGTCGTGTTGTTCGCATTCACCTGAAGGTTTGTGGTCTCTCATATCTCTATTTTCACTCTATGTTATTGCTAGATGTTTTTTATTTATTTATTTAGTTGTTTTTTATTTTCTGATTATCGAAAACTTTGTTGTAACAGGCTGAGCCTGAGACTGATGAGGTCTATGCTCAGATTACATTACTACCAGAGCCAGATGTACAGCTCTATGAAATATAAGAATAATTGCACTTTTCAAGTTTGTGAATTTCTGATGCCAAAGGACAATAACTTTGATTTAATTTGTCAAATGTTTTAGCTATAGTTCATCCTCAAATTATCTAATTGAATGAACAGATTTGGGTTTAAATCTATATTTCTGATGTAAAAGATCAAAT